>PVHX01000179.1:0-385733 GCA_004024805.1 Geosciurus inauris | reverse complement strand
AGCCACGCCTCCTGGCTACCGCTGCCTCCCGGTGATCCTGTACTCACACATACACGAGCGAAATTCCTGCGTGGGATGTTGAGCTGCAGAATGATGCCAGGAAGCTGGCTGGAAAACGGCACCTCCACCACTTCCAGCTTTGGTCCCTGAGAGCCTAGCGCAGAGTGGACTGTCTAGGCCGCCATCTTGGAACCGCCTGTCAGTTATCTCTAAATTGATATATAAATCCAACAATTCTAATCAAGATCTATTTTGCAGAAATTAACAGATTGATTCTAAAATGAGTATGGACATACAAAGTTCTGAGAATAGACAAAACAACTTTGACGTCTATAATAAAATTGGAGCACTTATATTTCCTGACTTCAAACTCTACATTAAGTCATACTAATCAAATTAGTTTGTTATTGGCATAAAGGTGGGTAAAGAGATCAAGGCAACAGAATAGAGAATCTGGAAATAGACCTACACCTACATGGCCAATTGACTATCAATGAAAGTAAAAAGACAATTTAATTCAATTAATTGAACATTTATATTTTTATGTTATATTTGTTTGCACCAAATATAAAATTAACTGGAAATGGATCTTAGCCCTAATGTAAAACCTCTACAAGAAAACACAGGAGAAACTCTTCAAATAATTGCAATGTACAGAGATTTCTTAGGTAAAAGTAAAAACACCCAGAGTTCCATCCAAATTTCCTCCATTTCTCCCAACTTTGGATGGGACAGGGGGAAGGTGGGGGAGGGGAGGGGAAATGGGAGTGGCAAAAAGAGTTGAATGAGATGGTCATCACTACCCTAGGTACATGTATGAAGACACAAATGGTGTGACTCTATTTTGTTTGCAACCAGAGAGATGGAAAATTGAGCTCTGTATATGTACTATGACTTGAAATGCATTTAAAAAATAAAAAAGACAATACTACAATGTAAAAAAAAAAGAGTAAAAACATGATCCATATAGAAAAATTGTAAATCAGACTTAATCAAAATGAAGAACTTAATTTTCCCCAAAAGCACTATGAAGAGAATGAAAGAAAAAAACATGAGCTAGAAGAAGAGTTGCAAATAAAAAATGTGATAAAAGGACATGCATGTGGGGAAGTAAAGAGCTCTGGAGATCTGATGATTAGAAAAAATGGCTAAATAGTTGAGCACTTACCCAAAGAAGAAATAAAGTTATGAAAAAATGCCAAGGATTATTTTTCAATAGGGAAATGTGAATTTAAAACCACAATGAAGCCTGTAATCCCAGCAACTCGGGAGGGTAAGGCAGGAGGATTGCAGGTTCAAGGCCATCCTCCGCAACTTAGCGAGACCCTGTCTCAAAATAAAAATTTTTAGAAAGCACTTGGGATGTGACTCAGTGTCTAAGTGCCCCTGGGTTTAATCCCTGGTGCCAAACACACACACACACACACACACACACACACACACACACACGCAGGCAGTGAAGTATCACATGTTAGAATGTTTAATATTGAAAAGGTTTTACCAAACCAGTGTTGTTAGTAAGAACACAGAGCAACTGGAGCACTCATACACTGTTGGTACTGATGTAAAATGGTATAACCACTTGGGGAAATAGTTGGACAGTTTCTTAAAAAGTCAAATGTATACCTACTATAAGACCCAGCCATTCTACCCCTTGATATTTATTCAAAATTAATTTGAATGCTTATACAAAGACTTGGACATAAAGCTCCATAGCAGTTTTATTTGTAATAACCCCAAACTGGAAGCAACCCAGATGTCCATCAACAGGGGAATGGATAGATTGTGTTATATTTATACAGTGGGATGTTACCCATCAATAAGATGGATGAACCCTTAATATATGTGGTAATATGGATGAATGGCCAAGTACCATGTTGAATGACAAGAATCTAAGGAGTACATCCTGTATGATTCTGTTTACAAAAATTTTAGAAAATACAAATCTATCATGACAGATCTTATCAGTCATTGCCTGAAGAGGGATTGAAAAGAGGACAAAATTGTATAGGGAACAAAAAGACATTTGCAAGTGATGGACATGTTCACTATCTTGATTGAGGTAACAGTTTCATGGGTATTTACATATGTCACTATAAATTGTGTGCTCTTCATATGTGCCAATTAGTGTGTGTTAATTATTATGCCTAAGAACCTTTTTTTTTTTTTTTGAAGTCCCAGCCATCATAGAACTTGTGTTTTATTGGGAGTGTGGTGTGATGATGAAGGTAAACAAATGTATGTGTGTATGTATTTGTGTGTGTGTGTGTGTGTGTGTACGCATGTACGTCAGATGTTGAAATAATTTTTGAAGAAAATTAGAGCAGTGTGAAAATAGAAGTAATGGAGAGAGTATTTGATATATGTGGTTAGGAAAGTTCTTGCTACTAACTTAACATTTGAACAAACCATTACATTCTTCTATACTCTTTTGGAAACTGATTCGGCTTTTTAAAGTTAGAGGTGATCATTCTCTTATCTAAAAGCGTAGCAGTTTTCTTCTAACTTGAAGGCATATTTAAGTTTTTTACTTCAGAAGGATAGAGATGTTAAGGCTGGGTAGAGGTGTGTAAAAACCTGGTTCCACTGCCCTAGAGAAGCCCATTTCAGCTGAAAGAATGTAGTGTGGTTATCTTTAGAATGGAAGTATGAAGATCTCTTAGTGCACATTCATAGAAAGGTGAGTTAGAGGGACTCGTTCTCACAATTAGAAGCCTAGTCTCCCAATTTCCTGTTGGGTAGGGGAAATTACCCCTTAGTTTTCTAAAAAGAATATCAGAACTTCTCAAGTGTGTATCACCTGTGTTCTTGTGTGCATATGTGTTATGATGGTGAAGAGAATATGCTGATTTATGAATGGAAAAAGTAGGTTTCTATCAGTGGAGTGGCCTGATTGCTAATGTCCAGTCACCTTAACAGAGTAGCTAGAAGGAAATGTGTTCTGGGGAGTTGAAGGGTACTGAAAGAAGAGCCATATTGTTCTTAGCAGTCATTAGTAGCTAATGAATAGAACCTGAATTCCCTTCCATCCCTTCCAGTTTCAGCAAGAGTGCTTGCTAAAAATGAGACCTCAGAATATCTTTGTACTGTGGGCAAACAGAAAAAAATGTTAGATTCAAAATGCTTTGTAATATGTGCCATAAACTGAAATGTGGTTCTCTATTTTGAAAAATGCTTTTAACTCTGCTCATCCCCCAATTTTTTAAAAATGTAATCTATCTACAGAATAATATAAAGATTTTTGACTTTTTATTTAATATAAATTTGGTGACAGTGAAAGTGGGAAAATGTATTGATCTAAAGCCAATTGTGTATTTGTTTCTGTAAAATTTTTATAAAACATACTAATTTCTGTAATTCCTGTTTGCCACATTCCCATTGCTGTAAGAATTGTATTCTGTTCTGAATGGTGCTTATCAGAGCATACAGTCTGACTCCAGGATGTGGAACTAGATATCCTGTGTTTCAAAAGAAATAACCTTTAGGCCTTCCCTATTCCTTGGAGTCAGAGCCCTAAGAAGCAGGAACCCTGTGATAGTCCAGTTCTACCTCCTGGACAGTGGAGGTTCACATGGATCTGGGTTTTATAACCTTCAACAGCCTGGATTTTTTTCCCACTCCTATGCCTTCTGCAGGACTCACTGAGTCCAGCTCTGTCACTCCTAGAGAAGTTATTCTGAATCTTTTTTCTGGCACTGTTCCCTTTGAGTGTCTAGTAAAAGCTATGAATAAAATTTTACATCTAACTTCTGGCGCTGCATGAGTTCCTAGTCCAAGGCAAGGGCAGGCATGAATACCTCTCTCAAATAAGCAAGAGTTTTTTTTATGAAGTTCAGCACAGTACCTGTGACATAGTGAATAAATGTATTGTCATATTTTTAATACTGACCTCTTTAGCCAAGCACCAGGGAGAGTGGAGAGAAAAGCCACAAGGTTGTGCTTTTGCTGCATTAGGAAGAGCCACATTTTGTCACAGTGGTCAGCATGAATATCACTTTGCACATACATTTGTTAACAAACAAAAAAATAATAGGACAGCTTTTTCAATATCTTCCTCCCACCCTATTTTATAGGTCCCTTTTACTGTTTCACATAATCGCTCAAATTTTATACAGAATAGTCAAGAACTCACCGTTCTGTCTTCAGACTGTTGACAGGGAAGCCACACACCCTGTCTATGACTCAGTCTTTTGTACTGTTCTTTTCACTATTTGCTCTCTAATTTTATCCTTGAAATGAATTTTCCTAAATTGAAATTGGCTAACAGTCCTCACTCACTGTTCCTTTTCTTCTTGCAGCTTGTACCTCCTTTTAAACCTCAAGTAACATCTGAGACAGATACCAGATATTTTGATGAAGAATTCACAGCTCAGACTATTACAATAACACCACCTGAAAAATGTAAGTAAGTTTAGAAGGTAACTGATAACAGCCTAAAATAATTGAAGAAAATAGCCCTTTTTTAAAAGATCATTTGGTCTGTTGTTGTTGTTTTGGCTGGGAATTGAACCCGGGGTACTTTACCACTCAGCTCTGCCTCTAGATACCCCTAGTCTCCTAGTCTTTTTTATTTTTTTAATTTTGAGACAGGGTCTTGCTAAGTTGCTGAGACTGGCCTCAGACTTTCAATCCTCCCATCTCAACCTCCCAAATTACTGGGATTATAGGCTTGCACCACCATGCCTGGCTTATTTGATAATTTCAAATTAAAACTAATTATGTGAAGACATAGTTTAGTTTGCTATTAATTTTTATACTTATAAATTATATTTTACATTTATTAAACTGTATGTTCATGTACCACCTCATATCATTTCACATACATTAGAGTATCCTCCACACTTTGAGTAATATCATAAATAAGTAGACTTTACTGAAAGGAAAGGTATACAACTTGCAAACCTTTTCATGCTGACATAATTCTGTGTATCATTGATTTAGGAATGAGGGTAGGATTGATTGTTGGGTTGATACTTGGATAGCTAAAAAAATTCTTCAAGGAACACATCTGAGGCTCACACAGTGACATCATGTTAGTGTTTTTCTCCTTGTCCTCTGTTTCCCACATTTCTCCTCTTCCATTAGTAGGTAGTGCTCATGTACACTGAATGCCCATTAAAGGCAAAGACTGAAGTGAAATGCTGTTCCAGCAATGGTCATAGTCAACCGGTTTTAGTGTTGAAAGACAGACTAGGAGTCATTTAGTCCAAAAGTTCTTAATCTGGAGCTCATAACAAAGGAGATTGTGAGCACCCTAAGATGAAAGATATAATTATGTGTGCATGTATACTTCTCTTTTTTTTCTTTAGATTTTCAAGAAGTTAAGACCCTCTTAGCTTTGATTTTAGAAGTGAAGAAGTTGGAATGCAGAGAGAAGTTGAGCTGCTAAAGCCCCCATAGTTAGTATCAGTCACAGCCAGAGCAGAGCTCACCAAATCGATTAATGCCCAGGTTAAGTTGTAAAATATTAGTGCGTGGAAGTGGGCTGTGTGTGCCATTACTAGAATTTTAGTATTATTAAGAGCCAAAAGACAGTGTTAGAAAGAAGCCTGTGGAATCATGGGCAAGTAACTTAAGAGCTGCCGGAATAGAAATAATGGGACATCCTTGGTCTCTGGCCCCAGCATGGAATGTGGCAATATAATTGTTAAAAAAGCTGGGCAACATTGGTGAGTGGTTGGAGCAATCTATAGATATTACCACCATAGAGCATTTGCTGAGTCCTGTCATTTGGATATAACCCTAATTATAATAAGACCATCATTCCTCAGTGTAATACTTCCAGTGCTTCCCATTGCACTGTATATTCAAATTACTCACCCTAGCTCACCAAGCCCTGCCAGGTCTGGGCCTTCTACCTCTTGGGCCTCTTCTTGTTTGTTCTATCTTCCCCTCAGTCCCCATGATCCAGCCATACCTGGAACATGCCACAGTTCACTATGCCTTGGGACTTTGGTCTTTATGGTTCTTTCTACCTAGGATGCTCTGTGTTGTCCCAGATATTTGCATGAATGGATACTTCTTGTTCTTCACATCTTAATCAAAGCACACTTATATTACTTCATCAGAAAGCTACCTTTAACCTCCCAGTACAAGGAACAGGCTTTCTGACCCCACCCTTTCACATTCTTATTCTCTGTGTTGGTATCTTCACTTGCTGATATTTTTCTGATTGACTTTTTGTTGTTGTTGTTGTTTTCTATTTGTGCCAATGGTACACAGTATCTCTGAGAAGAAGGATCTAGTGTCTCTTAATCATTGCTTGCCCCAGCTCCGGGTTAGAAGCCTGGCTCTAGTGCAGGTATTCAATGAATATGTATGAGAGGTGTGAATTCACAGACTGTGGCAAGGGCTGGGGTAGGGAACCTTAGACCCCAGAGCTATTGCCTATGGGTGCTTGGCTTGCCTCCCCACTCCATATCCACAGTGGGCATTGGGATAGGAAGGTTTTGACATGTCCTTGGCCTCAGCCTTCATGAGACTTGTGGACACTTTTTTAGGACAGTTAAATATATTATTTTGGAAGTCATAGAAATAGGTAGGCTCTGTAAATGCAAAATTCTGAAATTTAAAAGTGAAAGTTTGAGAGACAAGTGTGGATGAAAAAACCCTGGGCCCAGACCTGAGGAACCATCTTGTGTTCTGTCTTTACTAGCTCTAGGATGTGATAGGCCATTTTGTCTTCTGGAAAAGGTAAGTAGAGGAATGTATGATCTCGAGGAGCCCTGTGTTTACTTTGCTATGTGCCTGAGAAGCCATCTCTTTAGGAAAGATGCTTCTCCAAGTGTGAATAACCCTAATTTTGATGTTACTCCACCAATAGATTAACCAGTCTGTAGTGTTTTTCTGTCTTCTTCTACCTGAAGAGTGACAATAGGCCTAATATAATAAACATGTAATTAAAAGGGGTAGGCGTGAGTGGAGGGCTATGGTGAAGAGACTGACTGAAATAAGATGCTAGGGAATGGACACAGTATCTTTATTTTTTTTTATGTGGTGCTGAGGATCGAACCCAGTGCCTCACACATGCAAGGCGAGCACCCTATCACTGAGCCACAACCCCAGTCCAGATGCTAGGGAATATAAGGCTACAAAGACCACAACAAAAGTTTAAAAATCTGCTATGTTATGAATGAATTAAATAAAAATGGTTATCAGTACCTCCATAGCTAATCAGTTGTTATTTCATGATTGCCTTGAATTTTAAAGCCCTGTTAAAGAACAGAAAATCTGAACAATTCATCGTATCTGCTTTATCCCTAACTCCAAGCACTTGTTGTAGTTGTCCTGATGAGAATTTGTCACTTGTGTGCATTTTATTGCCGTTTCTAGAACTTCTGAAATGAGATTAAAATATTAGAAGGTACCTTAAGGCCCTCAGCACTGTTTCTAGAACATAATTTGAACCTAGTACCTGAGCTTCTTTAAATGATGATACAATATAAAAGCCAGCAAGAGTATTTTTCCTGATTTGTCATGTTTTATGAGAATCACTAAGCAACACTTTTCTGAAAGGAATATATGTCATTTCAGATGTGGGTCATGCTAAATAAGCCTCAGTGTCTTTGAGGGATTTTAGATTTGTTTCTACATTAAGACAGGGAGAGACAGAAAACCCATACATTATACTAACTTCCATGGTGGGTATCAGCCCCCTGCAAGTAGGCCTATGGAAGCCTGTCTTTTGTGGACATCAGAAGTAGGGTGAGGTTCTGGACAATACAGAAACAGGAGCCCAGCAGCATCTCCTGAATCTGAAGGGCACCATAGTCCAGGCTGGGAGAGCACAGTAGATTTGTGGGTTCACTCTCCTATTGAGAATCTCTCAACGTGCTCTGTGGAGTGCATCTCTGCATAGCAGGCACCTCTCCTGTTGCTCAGAGCTGGGTAGTCATGCTGCCCCTGGCTTCCTGTAGGAGGGGGTGGCCTTAATGCCTGATAGCTGCAGCCCCAGGTTCCACTAGGGCTAGAGTAGTGTTTTTAGTTTGATAATCCCTACATTCCCTTAAGGGACAGATAAAAGGAGACTCAGTGAAACCTTAACTGGGATCACATTTGAACATAATCTTTTCTTTGAGCAGCTCTGAATAAGTAGCACAGGTAAGAAATTCTAGCAGCTCTAACAGCTAGCACACTGAGGTTTTGTTCATGAAAGTCCACATCAGTGCCATTCATCAACAACTGTCTTCCCACTTGCCATCTTGCTTCCATTAAACAGAATAAAGTTATTTTTTAGAACAAATCAGCAGTTAAGAAAGGCAAAATGTTCCATTTTTCTACAGCTGCAGTAACATGCCAGATTGTCCTCACTGGTGTTAATTAATTGAACAGATTTTGGAATGTGTCGTCTTTCGTCACATCCATTAATGGTCCTCTGCCTTCTTCTTACAAAACAAAGAAGTTCTTTGAGATTTGGTCACTTTTACTGCTATATAATTACATTTGTTAAATGCTTTAAGAAAATTAGGGACCTGATGCTGCTTGGATCCAGGGATCCAGGGGTAGTTTAGAGTTGATCATCCTGTTTTCTCTTTCCAGGTGTGTGTGGGTTCATGTAGTTGATGTTCATCACCATTGTTGTACCTGTGGAGGTCTTTCTTTAGCAGTATTCATGTCAAACGACTTAGTGTCCCTTCCCCTGCCTCCCTCCCACCTGTCCCAGTAGCACTGAGGCCCAGGGTTTGCCCCTGCCTTCCTTCCCAAGCTGATCCCCAGTTTGGCCATGATCACATACTCAGCCTTCACTGTTGCCAAGCCTGAGAAAACAGAAGGGAGCAGAAGTGATCAAATGATCAGTGGCTTTAAAGAATACCAAGGTATAGGACCCTCAGAGGTAATCTGTGAAATTTTGAATTTTGTTGCTGAAGTGACAGAGGGAAAGCTGTCTTTTCTCAGCTTACATCCAGGAAAAATTCATCCTCCAAAAGGAAATGCAGTACCTGCCCATGCAGAGTACCTGGCTAACCCTGTGCTGAACCTTGCCAGCCTAAGATGAGGCTTGGTCATAGCCCAGGGAGCCAGGAAAGCCTCTGCGTTTCACTAGCTGAGGGGGTAAGCTCCCAACTTCCCCAGACATGCTGTCCGGGGCTCACTGCACATTTGCTGAGAGCAGAAACACTCAGCAAAACAAAGCTGTTAGTGGGAAAAACTGTTTCTTTGAAATGTAATTGTCATGTGTCAGTATCTGAACACTTACGATATCAGCTGCTTTTTCTTGAAGAGTTTTTATATTGTGCAGCTCAGTAGTAGATATGTCATTGTTCCCCAGATCCTCCTGGCTTTCATGCAACAGAAAATATTGAAGATGTTTGGTCTGAAAGATGCACATGATTTGATTGGTACTGAAACAAAAGTTTATGAAGAGGTAGAGGTTTCCCTAAGCCTCAGTACTATCTGGAAATGCTGGTAGCAGTATTTTTGCAAAACGAGGCCCTCAAAATTCATATCCCATATGGAGGAGGGAGCCACAGATACTGCCTGATATTTTCATATCCCCAGTTGATTATACAGTTGATATTTTTTATAACTATTTAATTAATTAATTAATTAATTAATTTTTTTATGTGGTGCTGAGGATCAAACCCAGTGCCTCACACATGGTAGGCAAGTGCTCTACCACTGAGCCACAACCCTAGCCCACAGTTGATATTTTTGAGGTACATTAGAAGTTACAAATTTTGGTTACTACCAACTTGGTTCCATTTCTAAGAATCTTCTGCATTAAGAACAGACTACAGAAAATAAGACCAGTGAGAAAAGAAAAAACCGAGATGTTTGTTCTTCACAGGAAGGCAAAGTGCCCTTTTTGGTGGGGTGACAGGATCATTGTGCATTACCGTGAGTCTGACCTCTGCTCTTGCTCTCCTTACATGAAGTCAGTACTCCCTGGAGAGGATGGAAAGTGAAAAGAATTTGTAATGTACCTCTAATATGGATTTGAAGAAACAGAATTATTTTGCTTGAAGAAAAAGGTTTTTATTTTGATTGGTTGTAAGATAGCATATGATTAAATGAGCTTAGAATAAAGCAGGGGAGACTTTAAATGAAGCACTTTCTCCAGTGGACAGTGAGCTCAGGGACCACAGGAACTTTGTTCTGAGCTTTGTCAGTGGGGTCTGCATGGTGTTCAGCTCCAAACAGTTGCACAAGGGAGCGTGTGTTGACTGAGTAACCAAGTGTATAGCCACATCCATGGAAGAGCTTCCTGCTAATGCAGGGTTGTAATCAGACAACAGTTATAGGAAGAGGAGGTGTGATCATTTGTGATCTTGTAAATACAGAACAGGAGGAGCAGCTTAATGTAAGCAGCCTTCTTTGATGACTTTTAAATCTTTTCTCCTGATCCATTTTCTGATGAATTAGGTCTTGCATGCTGCCATCTTTTTCTCTTTTTCTTTGTCTTAGTCTTTTATTCTAGTTTAAAATTTTAGCATAGGAAAATTGAGAATAGTGAGTTAAGGCAGATGTTAGATGTTGAATAAAACTGCATAGGGAAGCTTTATTTTGCAATCACACTTAAGTACCAGAAAGAAAAAAATGTGACCACTTGAAGACATGATAATGGATCCTTTATAGATATTTTGGGTGCTATTTAATTCATTGGCTTTTATAATTTGGACATACATGATTTTATGAAATAAAAAGTTATTAAAGATTATTCCTTTAAAACTTGTTTTCTTTAATGGTAGTTTTTTGTTTTTCTTTTCTTTTCTTTTTTTTTTTTTTTTTCCTCCAGTTTCATTGAGTCATGAGATTTTGTTGCCTTGGAGATGATTTTATAGTATTTCTGCACAGACCATGCGTTTATGAAAATTGGGTAATTTTTAAAGTATAATTACTGTATGTTTTAGTGATAAACACAAGTTTATGGGAGCTCTTGTCTCTATTACTCTTTCTTATGTTAGAAGTTAAAAAACATAGACCAGAAATAATGTTGCAAAAAATAAATGTGAAATTAAGACAGCTGTTTCCTGCCCACAGATGACGAGGATGGTATGGACTGCATGGACAATGAGAGGCGGCCGCATTTCCCTCAGTTCTCCTACTCTGCAAGTGGACGAGAATAAGTCTTTCATTCTGCTACTTCACTGTCATCTTAGATTTATTACTGAAAATGATTCCTGAGCATCATCACCAGTCCTAGCTCTTACAGATAGCAGGGGCTCCTCCGACATCCCAGACCAACCAAGGGTCTTCACCCCTCGCCACCTTTCACTCACATGAAAACACATACATACACAAACACACTCCAGTTTTTGTTTTTGCATGAAATTGTATCTCAGTCTAAGGTCTCATGCTGTTGCTGCTACTGTCTTACTATTATAGCAACTTTAAGAAGTAATTTTACAATCTTTGGAAGTCATGAGCCCACCATTGTTCATTTGTGTACCAGTTGTCATCTTTTGATCTTTTAGTTTTTGTTTTTCCCTAACAGTGAAGGCTAAATGAGATACACTGATTCTAGGTACATTTTTTTTACTTTCTAGAAGATAAATCAAAAACTAATTAGACTAAGAAGATCTAGTTTATATTTCAGAACAAGCAATTGTGGAAGATGGTGATGTGCATATGCACAAATTTAGTCAAGGATGTCCAATCAGTGCATAAAGTAAGTCTGTATCACTAAGGTTTGGCTGGAATTTATTAGGAAGCACTTGAGAGAGGATTGAGTAACTATTATACACACACAGACACACACACACACACACATATATATACACACGTGTGTGTGTATATATATATATATATATACACAAGCACATACATAGATATGTGTGTGTGTATGTATGTGTGTTTTGTTTGTTTTTTTAAAAATTCTTGTTGGATACTGCAGAAGAAGCCTGGTGTCACACAGGGAAATACAGACTTCACGGGCAATCATGGGAAAATGGACATTGTTCTACCAAGAAATGAAGACATATGCACAGAATCAAAGTCACATAAAAGGTCTCATGATATACTTTGTGCCAGAGGGCATTTTTCCCTGTGCTTGGCAGCCCTTTTCCCTTCTTGATATTTATCACCTCTGATGGCTGAAGAATGTAGACAGGTATTATGATCCTGCTTTCACCAAAATTTGTACACCAAGGTAAACAGGTGTTTGCCTTATTAGTTTTAATTTTTTACTTTCAGTTCTAGGTGAATTAGCTTTTCCTCAGATGTTACAAGTTTGAATGTCCTTTTATGGTTTTGTTTATATTGCAGTAGTATTTATTTTTTAGTGATGAGAATTGTATGTCATATTAGTAAATGCAGCTCCAACTTACATGAAATAGACTTACTGCA
The DNA here is from genome assembly GCA_004024805.1 of Geosciurus inauris. Lineage (NCBI taxonomy): Eukaryota > Metazoa > Chordata > Mammalia > Rodentia > Sciuridae > Geosciurus > Geosciurus inauris. The sequence goes on along the minus strand of PVHX01000179.1, from coordinate 373,448 downwards.
GTTTCTTTTGACCCATGTGCAAGAAATATACATGCTGATGAGAATCATGCACTTTTTCTCCTATGTAAAAAAATTTGATAAGTTTCTGAAATTGTACAGATTAATTATAATTTGGCTTTGGGAGAAGAGATGCTATCATTTAACCCCTTGGTGCTGAAATTGAGAAAATCCCCAACTCCCTGTGCCAAGGGGTTAATGGAACAAATAGATATTGATGTTTTCTCACTTGAGAACTGAAATGTTAGGATGGCCTGGCAGCATAACATATGAAGAAAATTGAGACCTGATGATGATAAGAAATGAACTTTACTTTTGCAAAATGAATACATCACAAGTATTTATGAAGTAGGCAGTGAAGGATAAGAACCTAGCGTGTTTATTCTGATCAAGGTACATTTATCAGTGAATTAAGCCATCAGGGAAAACAAAATGAAACAAAAAAGAACACCTCTAGCTTTTCTTTTTCTGTACATACTCATGTCTCCAAATCCCAACATTTTTCACTGAGAGGGGACATGTATGCAAACCTCATCTTTCTCCTTCATTAATGATGATCTTCAGATTAAACCCTTTGGTGCTAGGAGCTGACATTTTCCAAAGCAGCCTATGAAGTCCAAGGGCAGGGTCCCTCCTTGCAGCAAGCAGGAGGGCATCCTGCCCCCTGGAGTGATTATGGAAATGTGTTCTAGATAAACTGACAGCTCCCAAATGGAAGACTACAGCATGACGTAGTATTGTGATTGCATTATATGAAAGAGCAAGTGACTTTCTAAGTAGGATGAATCATGTTCATATGCAGATGTCTTAGCTTCTTGACGCTGGAAGTGTGGATTTATAGCTCTTAAGCCACTGCTGGCGGTGGGTGGGCCACTGGGACTGATGGGGGTTAAAGGGCATTTTACTAAGGCAGCTAAGACATATTCAGACATAGATTTTATCCTAATTTTTCACATTTCTACTTGAGTGAAGTTCATCCTTAGTATTAAGTAGGAAGTTATAGTAAATGGTAGTTCATTCTTATTTACATCTATAGCTTAATTATTATTTTTTTTCACTTGGAATTACATTGAATGTCCCACATTGACAAGAAAGTAGACTAGGTTTGTCCTTTAAGTTGTCTTGCATCCAATATGTAAGAAAGAAACAGGTGAGAGGAAGAGAAGGAAGCTGAGACTGGCTGATGTTCAGAGCATTTGTTTCTTCAGAGAGAAAGCGTGACACTGTACACTAAGCACATAGCTTTTGTTTTGGTTTTTTTTCCCTGAAATCTTAAGGTGATTTCCATGACATTGGCCAAGGATACTTCCTAAAGATTAATGACGGTGCTGACAATGCCCCGTCGTTGACAATGCCCCAGGCTGGCCACAGCTCTCACAACTGGCCCCTCAGTCCCCAGCCATGTGCAGGGCTCAGGCATCCCCGTCATGGCTCCGTCAGTGTCAAACAGTGTTCTTGGCTTTGATTTCTAGGATCTCTTCCTTTTACTCCCAGATCTCAAGTCAGCTGGCACGGAGGCATGATGAAACACAGAAAGGTGTGCAGAGGGAGATTGTGAAACTTCCCTGTGTTGCCCATAGCTGTGGTTTTGGATTCTGGCAGGCAGAAGAGCCCAACTCCTAGAACCATCCTGTTGGGATACAGTTCCGACTTCATGAACTCCAGCTTGTACTGTCATGAAGTTTGACCTCTTGTCATAATGCAGCCATCGTGGAAGAAATTGGCCACTTCTGCTTGGATTGTTGGCAGGGTTGCTCACAGCTTTGCTTTCTATACTAATTACATAGCATTATTCCAGTATTGTTTCCCATTTCCCATACCTAATTTCCGGCTTCTTAAAGCTGACTGTTCTTGCAGGGGCCACTTGCTTCTCCTAGAGTACAAAAGTAAGGGCCTTCCTTACTAACTGCAGGGTCTATATACTACACCTCAATGTACACACTTTGCTGCTACCGTTTGTACTGTCTACAGTAGAATTTCCTTATCTTGCTCCTGGTAGTGCATTACAGGCAAGCATGAAATGTAAAGTATTTATTTAAATAAAATGAAAACCTCTAAATTGGTAATTGAATTACCTCCCTGTAGCTTTATAGTTTGTGACATTTCTTGACCTTGCTAGTTCTTTCATTAGATCCGCGCAAGATCTAGTCACCTGGTTAAGGATTTTAAGCAGACGCAACTATGAACCCAAGAAACTGTATTACTATTACTGTTGGTCATACTAAAACTGTTTATTTCCTTAAGTATATGACCCACAAGGATGTGAAATAACTACAAGAAACTGTTTTTGTACACTGTACATCCTTAGTATTTTTACACGTATATGATAGGGATGCACATTATTTTCCTTCGTACAGACAGCTTAAATAAAGCACTATGTCAATCTGCTACTTCTCTGTTTGTTGTTGTTGGATGTGGTTCTGTAATCTCAGAAAATTAATAGTCTTTTCTGAAAGGAAAAATATAATAGCCCCACCTGGTATTAACCTACTCTTTATGTGACAGGAAACTGCAAATTCCTCTTAGCTCTAAACACAACACAGGGAATTATCTTTACTTCAGTAAGATGGCAGTAGTGTGGTTGTACAAACTTTGATGAAGGGCTATTTCCAAAGGGAGGATGCTGGCCTCTCAGCACCGAGTTTATGACAGACCTGTGAAGCCACGGGTGGGAGAGGGCCGGACTGTGAGGATTCATTCAGACCCTGATAGTCTTCACAACAAATGGTTTGGACTAGAATTTTTAGGGAGTGTAGTTCATTGGTAATGTCTTCCTGATAATGTACTGCTCTGCGTACTACTTTCTTACAAGTGTAATTTTACTACTTCATGGCAATTAGTGAGCTTAGATGTGGGTCATAGATGGGTAGGATGGCTGGGCTACAGTCTGATTTATGTTGAATCATTTCGGATGGGGCCTTTTTTCTGATTTTACCTCATAAAACTACTAATGTAGAACTTGGCTTTGCTCCTGTGACTCAGACAGAGAGAGGAAAAGCTTAGGGACCAGAGTCAGACATGTATGTGTATGTCACACAGCCAAGTTTGGGGACATTCTTACATGTGCTCTTCTCTCAGAATCACTGAGGTTGATGGATTCAGGAGGCTAAAATAAAGTGACCTCTAACATTCTTTAAAGGTGCTATTTTTAGAATATTGTATAATTTATTCATGGTATACCTAAAACAGAATTAAGGACAGTTAAAATATCTCATGTGACAGTCTTTATGTCTAGCACATTTGATGAAATCAGACATTTCTGACTCTGAATAGAAATACTGTTTCAGGCTTAAGCCTTTGACACGCTCCAGAGACTAGAGTAGTCTTTCTGTATGGATCATGCCACCACCTCCAAAGCCTAATCCACACAAACTGTGAGTGGCAAGGCTAGGCATCTAGTACCATCAGATCTGTGATGATGCTGATGATGTCCCTGGCCAGGGAGAACAGCATAAGGTCAGGGGCTTGTCCCAACTGTAGCCTCAGTGTCCATTTTTATTCCTTTCAAACATTTGAGGGCTTGACTGTGTATAGTAGAAATACTATTATTTTAGGCCAAAAATAATGATCTGTGTACAGATATTTGTGATATACTCTAAGACATTTTCTAATTTCACTAAGTACATTTATAGGCTCAAGTATTGCTATTGAAGGAAGAAAGTCTGACACCACCGAGCCAAAGATGCTTTTCTTTTTGTCAGTTTTTGTTGTTTACATAATGGAAAGAGTAATGCACAGTGCTTCCTGATATCTCCTGAATGTGCACATATTAATAAGATGATACATAATGGATGTTGATTAAAAGCAAAGAAAGATGAGGGATGATACAGATCAGGAAAAGGGAAAGAAAAATGGCAGGAAAAGGTCTGGTCCTTAATACATCTGGCCTAGTTAAAATATGTGCCTTTTTGGTGTGTTCTATTCATTACTACAAGGTAAAAAGGAAACATTACAATTTAAGTCTTTTTAAAAAAGGTCATTTATTGAAATTCCTATGTATAACCTAGTGTATTTTAAATGAGCATATTTAAAAACAGTAACTTCAAGCCATTTTTGAGAACATACACCGGGAGTCTCCTCATCCAGGTTCAGACTTCAATTCTAGGCGGTTCCTAGTGCAGGGACAAAAAACTTGGCACGAGGACCAGCCCCATTGCAGTCCGAGGTGGTGTTACCCTGGGAAGGTGCAGTGTGTTGTGGCATATTCAGTACAAATCAGATGAATGTAAATATCTCTTTGTAAACCATTTATTTCACTCTGTTTCATCCAGGTCAGCAATCAGATTGTGGCATGCTGGGTAACTGGAAAAAATGATAATAAAAAGTAAGTTTAAATAGATCATGTTCCTCAATGTGATTTGTCTTCTCATTTGCCGGTTTAGTCACCGTTCATTACTAAATTTCTAGAGAAAAAAGTTTCTGTTGGTAAAAATGAGAAAGTTATATATAACCAATTGGTGAAACCTTTGCATCTCATCCTGACCACAGATCCAATCCCTTGTTGCATGTGAATATAAGGTTACAGTTTCATTTAATTCTTTCAATCTGAAAGCCACCTTTATTACAGAACATTGTGCCTCCAAATAAGGATATCTGATGTTAAGACATGTCCAGAAAGGCATCTCTTCCCTTCTCCAGGGAAATTGATCTGACATAAGAAGGGTGAAAAATAGGATGTGAGCCAAGGGCCCCAAAATTCCTAGTGAAGCAATACAAGTTGAATCCTTTGATTTTTAGCTGCAGACAGTTTTTTGCAACAAACAGAGCCATTTTTGCAGGGAAACCTCCCACATTCTAGAAGAGGAAATCTGGGGTATTGTGGTCTCTTGGTTTTAAACAAAGGCATTAAACATCTCAAAAACAACTTCATGTAAATTAGGTTGAAGGGAGACAACAAAGTTGGTACTGAGTACTATCACCTGCCTCTGCTGATTGAACTATTCACATTAGTTTAAACCATACCAGGAAATAGCATTAGAAAGCAGTAAAATGGTAACCTTGTACAAGTGAAAACCATGATTAAGTGTTGGGGATCTCCAAGTTGGGACAGTGAAATCAAAATCAGAATTTACCCAAGGGAAATATAGGAAATTCAGGTCTTGCCTTTTTTAAAATGCAAGAAAAGGTTGTGTTCACATTTCACAAAACAGTCTTGAGTCTCCACTGTGCCCTAAGGGGTAAGATGAGTAAGATTTCACAGTCCTGCCTCCAGGAGTGTGAAGCCCAGGTGTTTTCCAAATCCCAGTTTACACTTCAAAAGGTGCATGGTAATGCAGCGCAAGGCCAGGGAACCAGCCTGGTCTCTCTAACTAGGAACATCTCCAAGAAACAGCAGTGGACCAGCACTGCTAGAATTCAGGGGACATCTCTGTCAACCCAGTTTAAACCATGATTAAGTGTTGGGGATCTCCAAGTTGGGACAGTGAAATCAAAATCAGAATTTACCCAAGGGAAATGCAGGAAACTCACGTCTTGCCTTTTTTAAAAAAGCAAGAAAAGGTTGTGTTTATATTTCACATAGATTTTGCAGTGTATGAGACGCTGATGGTGACTTTTAATGAGTAAGTGAGTAGGAGGATCTGCACACAGGGCGGAGGCCCACGTGTAGTCAGGCTGCATAGTATGTGCAGGTGTGGCACAGCAGGAGGCCTCCCTCTGCCCACCGGAGTGAGCTGGTATTACGAAGCACAACAAGTTAGGGAGATGGGTGGTAGGCGGGCCCTCTTAGGTGTCCAGGACCCTTCCTGAGGGGGGCACCAGGACTCTACCATGCCCAGAACCTTGCCATTGCAGAGGGGCTTCTTTCTTTCCTGGGCAGCACAGAGCCTGCCACCGACTCCATCTGACCAGTAAGTGCCTCCACCTAGAGCTGATTTCCCTGCTTTGTGGGTTGGGCAAGGAAGGCAGTGCCTGGTGGCCTGGATACCTCCACACAATGGCTTATTTCCTAACTTTACAAATTCTACAATGACTTTGAAATTAGGATAAACATAACCCACTGGCATATTTCAAAAGAAAAGTATGAATTAACTGGGTAGAAAGCACACTTCACCCTAGACACACAATATAGAGCATGATAAAGATCTACAGTTGAAGTAAAATGTGTTATAGAATTTTTTTTTTCAACTAAGCCCTAGGCAACTGGCATCACTTCTCATAACAAGCCTTTGTAGTGCCCGTGGGCTCCAGGTCCACCTAGTAATTCATCATCGGCTGATCTGTCCCCTGCCGCCGCTCAGACTGCTCTTCTGAAACCGGTGGCTGCCTGCTGCCATGGCTGCAAAAGGCAACAGATGTGAGGTCCTCAACAGGAGCACAGGAACGCGGACCTGAACTTCTCCCCCTGGAGCAAACCGGCTGTCCCTGTCATCGTGTTTTACATTTCATCTGGTTTTGGTGGGAAGACCCATATTCAGCTTCACTTTCACATTACAGTGGGCTGTACCTCTAGTAAGCCTCTAGTTTGTATTTACCTGAGTGAATAATTCACCTTGTCACATCACTCTTTTATCTGCTGAAGGCAGCACTTTGTATCACCCTGTTTGCTGAATCCTTAGTGACACTTGTCAGTGATCCCCTCATCTTGCACTTGTCTGGAGCTGCTGAGGCAGGAGTTCCTAACAGAACCAGCTTCCCTGCCATCCCTTCTGAGGGCGCTAATAATGCATGTTTCCAGAGCTGGTTCTACTGTCCACACCATGTGATCAAGGTCTCACACGGTACTGGAGACAAGTGTGTGCGTGCCTGCAGGCCTGGAGCCAGTCAGAACTGTGGCTTAACCCCCACCCCACAACCACCATCTTCCTGTCTTCCTGTCTTTCAGCTTGTCATCAAGGCTCTTGCTGTGCCCCTCCAGGGTATGAGGCCACATCTGCAGGGGTCTATGGCTGCAGCTGGATCTGAGGAAGGCACCAGGGCCTTGGCAGCTGCTCTCTAAAATATTGCCTGAAGGCAAGAGAAATGCCTGTCTGCAAGCCCACCATTGTTAACCCATTTGCGTCTCCTCACTTTAAACCCTGGAGCTTCCTCTCCACACAACACCCTCTCTACCCTTTTATTTCTGAAGTTTGACTTTAGAGTTTAGAAAATGGGTTGCTCAGGTGATTTGAATTTTTCTCCAGGCAACCAAGCTGTGAGGTCCCCTTACCCCCTCAGCCTTTTCTGCTGTTTTATTTCCAAGCTGGCCTGAAAGGGCAGTGGTGGCAGCCTGGGGAGGTGCTTAAGGAAGCTGTTCCACACTGCAGCCTTGGCCTGCCCCAGGGTGCCACTTGAATCTCTCCTCTGGGCTTCTCTGCCACAACCTTTTAGCAGCCCTTCCAAAGGCAATATCCCCACACCCCACACCTTCTTGCTGTCTCCTTTGCACTCTGTTCCCTATGCCTCTGGAAATTAGGCATCTAGTTGTTGTTTTTTTTTTTAAGTATTTTTAGTTGTAGATGGACACGATACCTTTATTTTATTTACTTACTTTTATGTGGTGCTGAGGATCAAACCCAGTGCCTCACATGTGCTAGATAAGGGCTGTACCACGGAGCTACAGCCCCAGCCCTGTCGTAGCTGTTTTTAACTAGACAGGGCAGACCCTCACCTCCTGGGCATTTCTAAGCTTGCCCTGAATTGACAGCCCGGGGCAGCGCCAGTTCCTGCCTCTGTGGCCAAGGGCTAGATCCTGCTCTGCTCTGGGCTCCAGCCCTCCTCTCCCTACCCTTCGGGACACCCAACTCTTGCCATTCATTCTGTGGCCCAGGTCACTGGAGAAGTAGTTCAGAAGTTCCTTTCCCTATCCTTTCATTTCCCAGTCCCATTCACTCCATCTCTGTGGGCTTTATTCTACTTGTACAAAAAGGATATTAAAATGATTTGTTTTAAAAGGCCCCTTCAAGCCTACCAGTCCTGTTGGTGTCAAGGTCATCTGCTCTAAGCTCTGGGTAACATGCGAACCTCCCTCTAAAAAGGAAGCTGGGGTTTTCTGTCATTGTTTTGTTTTTCTTTTTTGCCAGAAATCAAGTGATATGGAAGCTAAACGATTTGGTTTTCTGAAGGAGTGCAGAGCAATCCAGGAGTATGACCTCCAAGTCCAGACTCTACTGCTGGGCTCTCCCGCCTGCCCCGTGCAGATTAGTCGAGGGACATCAGAACAACCACTCTGCTGTTCGTGGAATTGAGAAGGCCCAATTTGGAGGGCTACCTGGAATCAACCAGCTGTGTGAGCACTGGGCACCATTTGTGGAGAGAAAAGTGTCCTCACTCCTGCTCTGTAGAACTTGGCGGAAATGCAGATGTAGAGCAGGATGGCTCACCTGTTAGAAGGTGGTGCTGCTCCACCAAGCCAGTGGCACTGGGCTTCCAGGTTCCTGCAGTCCAGCCTCCCTAGCACAAACAACCAGAGCTCTTGCTGAGAGGGCCCAGCCCTCCTGGCTGGGCTCTGCAGAGCCTTTCTGGGAATCTAGCTGTTGCTGGATGCAAAGCAGGGAAGGGGTTCACAGCAAGGTCAGCACAGGCCAGCATCCACCCTTCCCCCATAGCTGTGTGGCAGCAGCCAGAGCTCAAGGCCTGTTTCCTCTTGATGGTGGGTCTCCAAGAAAGACACCAGGCTATAGATGCCAGAAAAATGAAAAGGCAGGTGCAGGGAAGACTGTCTTGCAGATGAGGCATCCCTTTCTGTAAAATAGCATCTTGGGATGGACTTGAGACTTGTGGTGTGACAGGGAGGTGGCCACCACACAGGCCAGGGATGCCTGTGCATACACAGAAAGGGTCAGAGGCCGGGCCTGCCATCCACTGTGTCATCCCCTTCCAGAGCATACTTCCACAGTGTGTGGGATCTGAGTTTGTCATCTTCTGGCCCTCTTGAGTCTTTTAAGTCAGGAACACTTTCTTTGAGCACAGGCAGGTGTTTGTGTTTTATGTGAACCATGTTTCCATGGTGAATAGATTTTAAGAATTCCCAAAGGACAGACAGTGTCACCAACAGCAGAGAGTGGAGCCTCTGGCTGCCTCATGTTTGAAAGCGTTAAAAATGAAGACAACATTGACATTTGGGGTTGTAATGTGACGGAATTACAGTCTTTTAAAGGCAAGAACCACTTATCTACACTACATGTAATATTCAGTGTTTTGTTCACTTGTCTAATTGGATTAAAATATTTAGCTCCCTTTAAAATCTTGATTGTGAATTTATATTGCAAAATGTAATGTCTGACTCAGGAAGCAATAAGTGGAGCAAATGCATCTGAAGCAAAATAAAATTTAACTTATTTTTCTTCCATGATTCTTATTCTGAAAGTATTCACTCTTGGACAAATTGAACTGTTAACGGAAGAGCAAGCCTGGCTTAAATGAAACCCTGTGCACTTTTCAGTGTTAATTATGCCCAGGGTGCTCGCTGGAAAAGACAAAGTTAAACTGTCACTCTTTGAGTTGCTTGGGGAAGTTTCTCTGAGGGTTACAACACCCTCATCTTAGAAATGTAGCACGCGGGGTCTTATGTCACTCTTTAAAAACACTCAGGCAGCAGGGAGTTAATGACATTTTAGCTGCATATGTTCAAGTTTATTTAAAAAAATATGCAAGTCACTTTGGTTGACAGTGTCTTGTACACAGTTTTGAAAGAATCAGGGCAAACTTTAACAGAGTCAGTTTTTATTTGAAAAATATTTTCTGGGAATGTATCAGTGTTTATTTTTTAGACTGACAATTCGGGTGAAAATCAGAATAAAAACAAAAAAACAACAATTTGGTTGAAATCAAATTGTTTGTTTTCATCTATTTAGAATTCTTTCCAAAAAATCTTGGTTCAGGAGAAGGCTTTGTAATTTATTTTATTCAGTATATTTGCTGTTCTATTCAAGTACCATCTGTCCTGCAGGTAGCTAACTATTTGGGAGTCTTAAGTCAGCTGGGCAAAGCCCCTGGACTCCAGGAAGGATCAAACTAGGTGGCCACCTCCAGGTCCCACTTGGGACACCTACACTGTCCAGCTCTTGCATGTGTCCTTCCTTAGCCAGATGCAAACCTGGTTCACCCTCACCCAGGCTTCCCCATTTCCAGAGTCCTTCCTCTCCTTGCTTCTGGTCACAAATAGGCCTCTCCTTCCCTCCTCAGAATGTGTCTGCTTCTCCTGTTGTGTTTCAGCTCTATCCTGAGTCCTTTGGTGCAATGAGACGATGTCGATGATCTTGAATATAATCACATATGGCTGCTGGATCCATGCACAAGTTTAAATCAAATTAGAAAGTAAATTCACTGCCAAGAATGCTTAAAAGTCATAGGGCCAACTGATTAACCACTGACAAGTCAGTTTCCTACTCTGTTTTCTAAACTGTAAGTGAATCATACCAAGGGACTAAAAGGGAATCCCCTCCCCACACTGAACACTGAGGACCAAACCAAACAGCCTGTCCAGGGCAACAGCTACCCGAACACACCAGTCAGCTGAAAGAGTCATCACCAAATAAATACATAAACACACAAACTCATCTCCATGTTTAAGATAATCCTCACAGTGGACAGATCATTTCTGTTCTTCTTCCTCTCACAGATGCCATTCTCCCCTAAACAGACTTAAGTTCTCACCAGCTGGCTTCACCCTTCCTAGACAGATGTTAAAACCCCCAGGCTCTGGGCTGCAGACCCCTGACCCAGCTCCAAGCTGTCGGGCTGTGCCCATGTCCCTCACTCCAGATGCCATCCCCATGCCACCACTACAGAGGTCTCAGCCTCCCCTAGCCAGGGCCTGCCTCCCAAGACAAGAAGTATTAGCACCCAGCCTAGCCCTCAATCAAAAGACAGGCAGGGTATCTGCCCAGAGACTGGAGACTGTGCCGAAACTGAGTAAAAGGGGAATCACAGTTGGGTGAAGTTAGGTTAGTACTTTGATGTCTCTTTCCCTATGAATACAGCCATTTCATGGTCTTTTTTTTTTTTTAATACTGGGGATTGAACCCAGGGGTGCTCTTCTACTGAGATACATCCTTAGCCCTTTTTTTTAAAAAAAACTTTTAGTTGTAGACGAATACAATACCTTTATTTTGTTCATTTAGTTTTTTTGTTTTTGTTTTTAATGTGCCTCACATAAAAAACCCAGTGCCTCGTGTGCTAGGCAAGCGCTCTACCACTGAGCCACAACCCCAGCCCTATCCTTGGTCCTTTTTATTTTTCATTTTGAGACAGGTTCTCCTTAAGTTGCCCAGGCTTTACTTCTAATCCTAATTGCCTCAGCCTCTCTAATTGCTGAGATCACAGGTATATGCCACCACATCTGGATATTTCATGATCCTTTAAAAGTCATTTTCTAGAAGTTCTTTTCATCCTTGTAAGGCAGAAGATTAATAAAGCCATTGGTTTTAGTCAGTCCTGAACTAAGAACATAAAGCCATAAAACCAGCCTCAGGCTTGGAGGTCTGAGCCCTGAGCTCTGCACAGTGCACACTGCATACTGCACATGCCATGGAATGCTATGGCCAGAGTATCACTGTGACATAGTTACAACTGGGACCAGCTCCCTCTGCCAGACATGTGATTTTACATGTTTCAGAATTTAAGCAGAAGCCATTTAGAATAATCAAGGCTTCTAAGCAAGCTAGACATTTCCTGTCGGAGGCCACAGGCCAAGCCTGAGCTCCACCATCCATCCTCTGCTCAGGCAGCAGGCTCAGGACGTGGGAGCTAATGGGGGGACATGACTCAGCTTCAGAGCAGCTGCCTGGGCCAGAAAATATCCATTCTCTTTTGGGTATTGACTGAACAGAGAATTTTAGAGTTTGACACGCAAAATTAAGCTATTATGCTTAATTCATCCAGTGTGAGAAAATGCAAGCCTTTAGTTAAACCATCCCCAAACCGGAGATGAAGGCAGCTGTGGACATCAGATGCCCAAGCACTGGGCCCAGAGGACTCTCCTCAGGAAAACAGTGTGCTGATTGCTCCAGACTCCAAGAAGGCAGCTTCCTCTGAAATACCTGGACAGGGTCAAAGAGCGGCCATGTTCTCTCAAAGGGCTCATTTGTAACTTAACTCAAAATTCAAGTTTTTTCTATGGAAAAAAACAAAATACAGTGGCCAGGGCCACTGACAGCCCCTGTGTAGAAGCCACTGCAATACCTGGATGTAAAGAGCAGGTTCCAGTTTAGAAACTCAGCAGCGAGCTTGCAAAACTGGACCTCGCTCTCCTCTTTGACCACTATTAGGTATTTGCTATCAAATTTCTTTTGTCACATTCATCTTAAAATAACTCCAAGTGTAAGCCTGTAATCCCAGCACTTTGGGAGGCTGAGACAGGAGAATCGTGAGTTCAAAGCCAGCCTCAGCAACAGCGAGGAACTACGCAACTCAGTGAGACCCTGTCTCTACATAAAACACAAAATAGGGCTGGGGATGTGGCTCAGTGGTTGAGTGCCCCTGAGTTCAATCTCTAGTACCAATAATAATAATAATAATAATAATTCCAAGTGTAATGCTTTCACCTGAAAGGCCCTTTTGGAGATGAACCAAATGGGCCAGCATCATATAGCACTGGATAGGCAAATCATTGCTGCTTCTTCAAGGGAAGAAAGACCTGCTGGGTTTTAGGTTTTTTTTTTTTTTTTTTTTTTTAATGCATTTTGTGCAAATTTTGCAATTCATTTACTATTTAAGCTTTTAAAAGCCCTGGAAGAATTGCCTAAGTATGCTAAGATGTAAATGTTATAAAGTAAGCAATGGGCAGTTAGAAGGTGAGACCCACATTGTAACGATGAGCTGAATCCAGAGGAAAGAACTGGTACTCTGAGCTTCCATAGAAGACTTCCCACAATCTGAATTCTGAAATAGTTCTTGACTCACTCATGCCACGAATCATGGTCCCTCCATCATGTATGACAGGAACCTAGAAATCCAGCAGCCCCAATGTCCTTGATGCCAGGCCCAAAGCAGGCATTGCCAGGGCCTCCCTCAGGATCTGTCCACTGGGTTGGGTTTTGGCCTGGACAAAGGATGAGGGACTTGACTCTGAGCACAAATGAGAAGCAGGGCAGGGAGGACAGTGAAGTTGGTCCTGTTACTGCTGGCTCCACAGTTTTTCTGCCTTCTCTGTGCTTCTGTCCCCTTGGTCATCCCCCAGGACCTTCTCAAGATGAAGGGAGACGAGAGAGGAAAAACCCTGCTGAGTAGGATAGTGTATGTCTGTAAACCCAACTACTAGTGAGACTGAGGCAGGAGGATGGCAAGTTTGAGGCCAGCCTGGGAAACTTAGTAAGACCCCATCTCAAAGAAAAAATAAAGGAAAACCCTGACATTTCTTCAGCCTACTAAATACCTAAGGTCCCATTGAGCACCTTACAGTGATACTCAGTTAATACTCCAGTATCTTTTCCCCAATTCCCACAGTGTAGATGGGGAAACTGAGGCTCATGAGACAAGTAACTTGGCCAGGGCCTTACAACAGTGCCACAATCTGGAATCATCCTGTCTGTTCTGGCTCCAAACATTCTGGAGGTTCTCAGACTTTATTGTCCCTAAGAATTACTCCAACAGCTTGTCAAAATGCAGGTTACTGGGTCCTACTTCTAGACATGCTGCCCAGGTATGTGTAAGCTGCAGTGCTGGAATGAATGTGTGTTTCTTTTGTTTGCACGCATCCCAGACAACTGTGGTGGTGTAGTGTGTGGCTCAGACTTCGTGCAGCTTCCCTGTGAGTGACCTCAGCAACCTAGAGGACAGTAGAGGTGAGTTTCTATCTGCAGTCTTAGCTTGGTAACTGGCTCACTTACTGACTGTGAACAAATAAACGCTTTGTGGGGGATTTGGTGGGCTGAGTGAGAAATCTTCATTTACAGGTTCCCTATAACCCTTCAGCACATGGGCATTTTGAAAGGTGAATGAGAGACAATTCCTCATCATTTTTAATTTCCAGATGCTTTTTTCCATTAATCATTCCAAGCACTTGCTTCCCAAAGTCCCCTGGGCATTTACAGAGCACCTGGGTGCAATTCTAATTAAAGGCAGAGGCCACTGCCAGCCCACAGACCAACTCCTTATCCTAACAAATTGCTTGATGGGGCAAAAAGCAGAGACTCTCTGACAGGAAAAGAAGCCATTTAGAAGAAAAGAGGTTTCATCCCTACTCCAGACTCACTGGACTCTCTTGCCTCCATTATCTAACCTGACAAGGAAAGCCTGGGTGTGGAGTCAGACTTGGGTTTCATTTGTTGTATCCCTACTTCTTAGCTGTATATACTTGTTTGAGTTTCAGTTCCCATTTCTACAAAATAGAGACTAATAATGTCAATCCTCTGGGCTTGTTCAAGAGAGAAAGTGCATGTTCAATGTGTAAGACTGCCAGGTACTCTTCAGACACTCAAGATCCTAGCCCAATTATCCTCAGCTAATTTAGGACAGGATACCTTCCACATTATACTCATGAGATTTCCTTAATTGGGAACACATCTTTCCTCAATCAGTTCAAGCCTTTCAATCCTTCAGGGGCAGATCAAGGCTACTCTTGTCTAAGAGGCCTGCTCTACCAGTGCAGTTTCCCTTTCTCCCTCCTCTGGCACTTTGGCAGTGCTGCGTACTTGGTGGGACTCAGCACTCAGTGTGGCTGGGGGATTTATGAACCTGGGTCTGCTTGAAGACAGGCCTCAGCTCATACTCCTCTGTGCCTCACTGTGTCCAGCAGTCTTCAGGATCTCCCTCCCTGCTTATGAGCTAACCAAGGTGACTAGTGGGAATTTGGGCCTATTAAGGTGCAGCCCTGTAAAAAGAAACGAGATACCTATGTGCATGTTCTCCCCATCATACCCCTGTCTGTTCTGTCATGGGCAGGCTGCCCCAGGGCTCTCATCCTGTGCTGGGGTCTCCCCAGTACCTGGGATCTCAGCCGGTCCACCTCTTCTGACAGGCTCTGTCTCTCTAGAAGAAGCTGGTTCTGCTTGTTGAGCAGCTGTACCAGCTGCTGGGCTGTGGCCTGGCTGTGCTTATCCAGCTGCCCGAGCCTGGAAAAGAAGCCACCACAGAATTAGAGAAGGGTTCTGAGAAGAGAGTACTTGGGATATCAGAAGGAACAATGGAACACTTTAGGGCTCCCTTACTCTGTGTTTCAGTTAGCTTTCTGTTCCTGTAACAAAATACCTGAAATAATCAACTCAAAAGGAGGAAATGTTTTAATTTGCTCACTTTCAAAGGTTTCAATTTATGGTTGCAGCACAATATGGTGGAAATTTGTGGCAGAAGGAGCCCTCACTTTATGGAGGCCAGAAAGTGAAAGAAAGAGAAAAGAAGCTAGAGTCTCAATATTGCCTTTATGGGCATAGCCCCAATTTCCTAACTTATTCCAACTAGACCCCACTTCCTAAGAGAGCTACGGGCTAGGGACTAGCCTTCAACATGTGGGGTTCTGGAGGACATTTAAGCAATAATAGTGTGTATCTGAGCAACGCTCCTGATAGTGAACTATGAACTGGAAGTCAAGGGTGACCCAAAGGTTGAGGCTCTGGCCAGCAGCGGGCTCTTGGTAAGCATTTGTTGAGTAGTACGGTAGCAGATGTGCAAGGGAACTAGGAACCTTGTCAATATGTTGTCAGAATCACAGAGATAAGATGGGTAAGTAAAAGAAAAACTAAAAGCCTTAAACTCACAAGCAGAGGTCAAAGATGAGGAGCCCAAATGCTCCATTGTTCAGCTGGAACTCTCTCTGGCAAGCTAAGCAGACTGCTGGCCCTCGCTGGGCAAGAGGGTGAGGGATGATGGAAACACTGAACTAAGGGTTTTCCATTATTAATCACTCAGTAAATCACAAGTTCCAGCATTGCTGACCAGATGTCTTTAAAGATCCTAAATTTGTCATTCTGCTGATGGGCTCTCCTCTCCCAACTTGCAAATTCACTCAAACCATTATCCTCATCTGTCCACAGACAGCTTCCTACAGCCAAGGGTACACTCAATCCATGACAATGTAGGCTTTGGATTAAATTTAGAGTTGAACAACTACCCAGAACTGTTCTGGAAAGTAGTGTGCCATTCTTCAGCTCTCACTAATCAAAAGCATCCACAGGAAAATTAAATTGTATTTTCACAAGCAAAGGATAGCTCGCGGTACATCTCAAACTCCAGGTTACCAAGTCAAAGATGCTCTACAAAGACTGGCCTGGGGCAGTCCTCAGTTCCAGATCTCCTGGGTCAGCATTCCTGGTAGGCTCTGAGCACAACTAAGTATTTACAAAGCCAGAGGTTCAGGCCTTAGGGTTGGGGTAAGTTCATATCTAGCAATGGCAGGTAAAATGAATTCTGAGAAAGGTGGCAAAGGTCTAGTGCTTTACTCACTCTCCCCAGACTCTTCTGCAAAGTACAGTAAAACCCTCTCCATGTCCCCTGCCGACTCCCAGTGCTATTCTTAGCCTCAGATGAACTTGGAAAGTCTTTGTGCAAGGGTCTGCCCTGCCCCCCACGCCCCACCCGGGAACACTGGTGAGCTCCTGGTTCTCAATCACACTGCCTTCAGGAAGCTGCTCACCTGGTGCGTCCTACTGGTGCAAGAGTGAGAGGTGGGGCTGTGACTACACTGTGCTTGCTCATGGGCCCTCTGCCTGGCAGCGCAGGGTCTGGCCACCCGGCTGTTCCACTGCTCCTGAGCTCCCTGAGTCTGGAGGACTGTGGCCTCTGCTTAGCTATTTCAGGTGCCGCATCAGCCCTGGGCAAAAACCTTCTGTCCAAGGATGAGCATCTGCCTGCAACTGCGCCCTATCCTTCTTCTGATCTTGGAGAAGGAAAACTAAGCTTCCGTCTGGTGAAGCCAAGGGCATCTCCGCTTGGGGAGGTCCACCCTATCAAGCAGTTGTTTGAGAGAGGGCAGATCTTCCTGAGAGATGTTCTCAAAGCCACCCCAATGGGGCAAACCAGACAGAAGGCTTTCCTGCACTACCAGGGGTCCTGGCACGAAGCAGAAGTAGCCCGGAGGATCTGCGAAGGCCATCTTTTTTACTAGAGCCCCTGCTTGCTGTGGAGCCCTGGATTGGCTCCAGTTGCAGTCGCAGAGAGGTTAACCGCCTTTTTCCTTGGGAAGCAGACAATGTACTACTATCACATTAAAATCAGAAAAACATCGTTAGCAATTGAGCTCCCTAACCTCTAAGGTGGCTTTTCCCCTTCAATTAAGTCCTGGATGTGGAGAGACCCATAGGCTAGAGCTACTGAGGTAGTAGCCCTTTGGCTTCTTGCTAGCTCGAAAAGGAATGGAACAGAAGCTTGCCATAAACAAATGACACCATTATGGTTCAATTGCAAGAAAGCGCCAGAGTGGCCATTCTCCATGTGGTCCCTTGCCCTGTGCTTGGATCAAATGGGAAAATGGTCCTGTGGACTGATGGGTTCAGTATGTGTTTTTGGGCTCCTGAAAAGGGATGGCTGCCCCATTCAGTGCTGTGGATAGAGCCAAAGCCTGCTCTCGCAGCACAAAAAGCTGGCCATGGGAAAGCCACACTGGCTCTGCCACCAGAGAAGGGGCCAGTTCCTGCCTAGACCTTTCTCCGTTGGAGCCCTCAGAACTTAGACAAGGCTCAGACCGGCGTTTTTTTGTTTGTTTGTTTGTTTTGTTTTATTTTGTTTTGGTTTTTGTTTTTTGCAAATTGTGGTCCTGGGACAGCTCAGCAGTTACAGGGTGGAGGTTGGCAGAACCCCACTCAGACCAGCTGAATCATGTGGCTGGGTGTGAGCCTCAATAGAGCTGAAAACCGGCTGTTGTGAGGGGTCAGATTCTGAGATATCAGCCCTACTCCGGGAGGGGTACCCTCACTAACTCTAAAGAGCTAAGGACAGAAGCAAATTGTGTTTGTTTGCTTTTTTTTTTTTTCTTTTCTTTATTGAGATGGTGTTTCATTATGTTGCCCAAGCTGGCATCAAGTGATCCTCCTGCCTCAGTCTCCAGAGTAGCTGAAACTGCAGGCCCATGCCAACCACCCAGCTTGACTTAGTTTTAAAACCAACTTGAACAACTTCAAGAAGTTCATCTCAGGAGTGTCCCCTCCTCTTTACTTATGTGCCTTCCACTTTGGGGCATCCTCTACTCCCTCACGTCATATACAGCAGTGAAGTCACTGACAAACTCAGAAAAGGTAAAAACATCACCAAACCCACATTTGTTAAATAATTTTTTTCTTTATAAAAGGGAGTTTGTTAAGGAAACACTTCTGTGGTAGCTCTTTGAAAGCCCATTAAAAACACTGTGGAAACTTTTTTTAAAAGTTAGTTTTGGAAAACCCCCCAATACTGCCCAACCCAGCCTATATTCTGGTAATGGATGCTTCACTACCATCAGTCAGAGGAGATTTCTGGAGACTACACTGTAGACAAATAAACTGTCCTTTATTTTCCACAGTGGTTATTACTCTCAGTTTTCATGTTCTCAGTCCCACAGTGTCAGTCAGTCACAACTGCAATTCCCACTACTGGTACAATCAACATTTGCTGAGCTCCTGGGCTTACTGCTCCACCTTGATTATTCAATACAAGTTCATTACAGTCCTCTGAGCTACACGTTAGCATTGCCATCCCCATGTTATGGATGAGGAAACTGAAGCTGACAGGATAACTTGCACAAAGTCACACAGGTAACTGGTAGAGCCTGCAGTCAAAGCTAGGCAGTGCCCAGTTGGTTAACTCACTAAGGTTATTCACTATACCAACCAACCTTTGGTTAACATTCCTTATGGGTTAAGTGCCATGTTGGCTGACAAATACCTGAGATAAGAAACTTGAAAGAAGGAAAGTTTTATTTTGACTCATAGTTCCAGAGGCTTTAATCCATGATTGCTTAGTCCTGTTGCCTTTGGGCTTGTAGCAAAGCAGCAATCACAGTGGGAGAGCATGGCAGAGGAGATTGCTCATCTCATGGCAACTGGGACTCCAAGAAAGAAACACAGGAAGGGGCTGAGGGTCCCAATATCTCCTTCAAGGGCACACTCCCAATTATCTAACTTCCTGAAACTAGACCCTACCTCTCGTGTTCCAATGGTGCAATAGGCTGAAGATAAAGCCTTCAACACATGGCCTATGGGGGATTCTCAGTCATTTGAGGAGAAAATGACAGGTGCTGAAATAAGTGTTGACTTAAAACAGAACAGTATGAAGGCATAAGGAGGAATGATTGATACAGCAAAGGTGAGGTATAGGAAAGCTCCCGCCTGCTTAGGAGAGAACTCATCATCCTACATTGAACACTCGCTATATATAGGGCAATGTGTTAAGTGCTTACAAATTTTTTAATCTTTAGCATTCATAAGAATTCTATGAGGAAGGAGCTAATTATTATCCCTACTTTAAGGATAAGAAAACTAAGGTACGAAAAGGATACATGACTAGTCTAAAGTCACTAGGCTGGCAAGTGGGATATGAGAAAATAGTGGATGCTGGTCTTCCCTCTGCCACACACAGGGCCTTATGGGGGAGGCACTGTAAAGGCTATGGAGTGTCAGAAAACTTGAAACTGTTCTGGCTGGACCAGAGGTTGTGGGCTGCTCAGAGGAAGGTAATACTGGGCTTAGCGGAGGTCGGTAGCAAATATGAACTCTGTCCTGCAGGCAGTGGTGGTGCTATTTACCAAAAGAGGGTGAGAGGAAGGGCAAGCCTGGGGCAGAAGAGAAGATCTGGGGTCACAGCAAGTCTGAGATACCTGTGGGACACAGTTATGCAGCTTAAGGCCCAGGAATGGCTCAGCTAAAGCTCTAGCTATGCAAACCAAAGCTGCTGGGAGGTGAGGCCACGAATGTGGGGCAAGCTTTGCCTGGGAAAGACTGGCAGAGATTTTCAACTAGAGCAGTTTGTTAAAAATGCAGGTATCAAAGCCCCATCACCTCCTGGTTGAGAACACAGGACAGTCTAGGGCTGGCAAAATATAGGAAGCTGGCAAGACACAGAGACAGATGACCCAGGAAGTAAGAGGAAACCGATAGAGAAGCAGATCCTGGGGGTCTAGGGAGGAGGGGCTGTGGAGAAGGAGTAGCTGGTTTGTATAAAATGCTACCTGATGGCAGAGCACCCTGCGGAGTTATCTGGTTGGAGAGAGAAGGGGAGATTATTTTAGTGAGCTAGACTGAGGGAAAGGTAGTAAGAATGGGAGCAACCTGAACTGGTGGGGAGGGGACTCTAGAGGAGAGAAGAGAAATCCTCAAAGCAGAGATGACAGGCGTCCTAGGGGAAGAAGGTGCTTAGGCGGGGACTGGCACCCTCCACCCTGAGGCAAGAAAGAAGCAGGCTCAGGGAGAGCTATGGCCAGAACTCATGTTTGGCAGCTTCCATATTCCCTCAGGTCAAGGGCAAGGCTGTTTGCTGAGAAAAGAAAGGCAGGGTTAGGCTGCAGGGGGGTTGCTACAGAGGACAAGGTCACTGGCCAGGAGGGATATATCCGCCAGGCTGAGAGCATGCCCTCTTGGGAAGACACAGGTATCCTGACTCAGCCTTTGGATGATATCAGCTCTTCTCCTAACCTAAGCTCCCTGACAGGGCACCTGTACTATACCACCCCTGCCCTCCTGATCCTTCCAAGTGTCACTCCTCTTGGTCTTCACAGGACTGAAAACTTCTTTTCAAGGGTTGGGTCTTGGTGTAATTGTCATTTTGAGAGATTTCACTTTCTTTTATTCTGTTTGCGTCTCTTGTTTTTAGCCATTTCCTCTACATTAGATAGTGGACATTTCCGCATTAGTTAGTGGACAGAGCAAGTGGGGGCTGCCATGTTGGGGCCTGCGGGAATCTGGGCAAGGAGCCCCTGACATCCTGCAAGCCACACCCAGCCTCCATGTGGTAGGCGAGAGAGAGAGAGCATCAACAGATTTCATAGCTCAGCTCCTAATTTAGACCTGCCTCACCCATTCCTCAGTCTTGTGTCTCATCTCTACAATGGACAGGGAGTCCATCCTACCCTAGGGCTCCCCGGGATGTGTGTGAATCTGCACTGTGCAGTCAAGGCACACAGAGCAGCTGTGGCCAGGCCTTTTGCCCCTGACCCAGGCCTCATCCCCTCTCCACTGAAGCACCTGTGCTCCTTTGCCCTTAACAAGGCATGGTGGCGTCAGCTGAGGTGTTCATGAGGAAGAAAGGACACTTCAGGCAGCTATGCA
Organism: Geosciurus inauris; assembly: GCA_004024805.1. NCBI lineage: Eukaryota > Metazoa > Chordata > Mammalia > Rodentia > Sciuridae > Geosciurus > Geosciurus inauris. Next base: position 352,362 of record PVHX01000179.1, on the reverse strand, counting down.
CCCAGGCCGGGTTGCTGTGCTAACCTAGGGCATAGGGTTCACGCCTTCAGGACCTATAAATGTACAACTGTGAACCCTGGGCAAGATGAAGGACTCTTGGGAGAGAAGAGCAGCTTTCCAGGCTGGGGTAGAGTTGTCAGTGTAGGTTCCCCTTCTGTGCCAAACCTCCTCTAGGAATTAAAGGCACTAAGGGGAAGGGGGCTCTGACTCTGGAAGCAAAAAGGCCTAGGTTTTTAAAGGTACCAATGCAGATAAAATCACAGGAAACACATGTGCTGGGCTGGGGCAGCTATCTATTGGTCCAACAGTGATCCTGTCAGCCACACCCCACAAGCATTACCAGAATCAGCATTAAAAAAATATATATGCAAGACTTCAAGATAAGATGGAGCAAGTGGTGAAATACAAAACAATTTTATAGAGCTGAGTGGGCTGGAAAATATCTTATGCAAAACAGAAGCAGTGCAAGCTGCCAGCTCTGGTCCTAGGCTTCAGACATTCATTTGCTATGAATACTGTGAAAGCAAGTGAATACATATATTTAAATTTTTTATGTTGTATGTTATACATACAAAATATATGCAGTGTATAAGTAAGTTCTGAGATATAATAACCAAATGAACCCTTGGGAATCTAGTACAGTGCCACAAGGCCACTACCCAGGCTTTCTTCCCCTGGCCAGTCCCCGCATTCCCACACCAGGGGTAGCAAATAGCCTCAGGCATGAATGTTTTTTAAAGGAGGTATCAGCTGCACACACCAATTTCACCTGGGAGTTTCCTACAAACTACTTACTGTGGGGTTTTTGTTCGGGGATTTTTTTGGTTGTGGTAGTAAATGTCTTTCACTCTGAAAACCAGAGCCCCTTCCCTGTGGTCACTCTGACAATGGCAAAGATTTTCCTTCCTCTTCTTAGGTAAGTGTTCTCAAAATGCTCATATCTACAGTTTGCCTGGGAGAGGGGATCTCCTCATGGAAATGAAGGACATTTTCTAAACAATATATGAATTTAAAAGATGCAAATATTTTACCTATAACATGCACTCAGTTTTCTATTCCCAGTAACACACTCTAGTCTTTACTGAGCATTTCCTAAAAGACCAGGATTATAAGAATTTTGCATTCATTACCTAATTTAATTTTCAGGACAACACACAGTGGGTGTTATCTGCATTTTGTGCATGAGAAAAGCTAGGCACAAAGAAGGAAGTCATTTGCTCAAGCTCACAGAACTAAAACGGTAGATGCAGGATTGCTAAAGCCATTAAGGATACCAGGCAGAAGGGGAGCTACTCTGCCTGGTGCACTCTTTCCTATCATTTCCTCCTCCTCCTCCATCATACCTGCAAGTGCTGGTGGAGGGCTGGGCCCGGTTCTCTCCTCACTTGAAACATTCTTGATACACGATACACACACACACAAACACACATACAATTTTTTTTAAAAAATCTACACTTATGGCACCAGGTAGACAGACTTAGTACCTGATGCCCACTTGAGGTGGCTCCCCAGCCTGAAATTCAGCCCACCACAAACTCATCACATGACACACTATAGTCATCTGTCTGTGCTTCTCCCAGTTTCCCTCTCAAATGGGTGGGGCAGACCCACAGCAGTCTTCTTCTCCCTCACTACCCATAACTTAGTCTCCCAGTTTGGTAAATGAGCCCTCTAAATCCTTCTATACCTTTCTCCAGCCTATACCAACCCATCCATCCCACCTTTACTCCATGAAGTTGATAAGGCTATCAGCTTTCTTTATCCAAATCACTGTAACACCTTCCACTTGGCCTCTCAAATCCACAGTACCCATGATAGCTAGGATCTTTCTTGAACAAAACTTTCATTATGTCACACTGTCAATGGCTGTCTGTAACTCTAAGTTACAGGACTGAATCCTTTGCAATGGTGACCAGGCCCTTTGCTATCTGACCCCTGCTACAATCCTCTCCTCCTACATAGGTATCCCAGTCACTCTTAACTTTGCAGAAATGCCCATTTACTTCCTGCCATCGTGATCATGCTGTGCCCTCTGCTTAGAATGCCTTCTGTCATAGTCCTTGTGGCCAAACTCCTTCTGTTCCTGGTCCTTTAAAACATTCTGGCAGTTTCCCCCAGGCCCTCCTTCTGCACATCCACTTGACTTTACTCATCTTTCCATTAGAGAACACCTCCACCCTTGACACAGTTATTTCTTGTCTGTCTTTCCCACTGAACCATGAATTTCCTAAGGACAGGAAAGGATCTCGTTTGGCTTTCCCTCTCCAGTACTTAGAAAAGGTACTTGACATTTAAGCTGCTGGAATAAGCAAGAGACTTTCCAATGCATTCTACTTATACCAAATATAAGATCTGTGATTTCATCTATATGTACAATTTTCATCTATAGTTTTATTTATTACAATATGTAATAACTTTGTTCCAGGAAAAGTCTAACAAATGAATTAAATGATTTTAGTACACTACTGGAATTTGCCCTTTTTTCTTTCTACATTTTCCATTGGTGCTTTACAATTACATATAATGATGGGATTTGTTGTTACATATTTGTATTGCATACAGTATGGAATCTGTCATTTAATCAAAAGCATCCTAGATTAGGTAAATGAGTCTTGGACTTGGAAGCAAGGGACATGAATTCAAAATTCTATCACAAACTAGCTATTTTACCTTAGTCAGGAGATTTGAACTCTCTCAATTTCAGGTTCTCCATTTGTAAAACTGAGGTAATAACATCTCCTGGCCTCCTGAATCAAAAACACTGGGGTGGGCCCAGCAGCATACATTTCTGTAAGCCTCCCTGGGTAACCAGTGAATTCTCAAGTGTGAGAACCACTGGTACATCATAATTCATAGTATTAATCACACATACAAAATGAGTTATCTGGAGAGTAATATTTGTATGGCTTCAACTTTTGATCAAAACAACCATCAAAATGAAAACTATCCTAGTTTGTTCCTAAAATGTTTTGGCATCAGATGTGAGAACTTAAGCAACTCCTAGGATCAGTTTAAACCTCAAGTCCTCCACACGAAATAAGGGCATAACACTCTGAGATTCCACAAACTTCAGACCATAGACCAAATCCAACCTGGCCCATTGTCTATTTTTGTACCATCTGCCTGTTGAGAATGTTTTATATTTCCAAATGTTTAAAAAAAAGTAAAAGGAGACTATTATGTGAACATTGTATGAAATTCAAGTGTCAGTGCCTCTACATAAACTTTTATTAAAATGCAGCGATGCTCATTCATTCATTATACAGGTCTGCTTTTGCTCCAAAACCATATGTGACAGAGACCATATGGCCACAGATCCTAAAATATTTATTACCTGATTTTTTTTTTTTTGGTACTGGGGATTGAACTCAGGGGCACTCGACCACTGTGCCACATCTCCAGCCCTATTTTGTGTTTTATGTAGAGACAGGGTCTCACTGAGTTGCTTAGCGCCTCGCCATTGCTGAGGCTGGCTTTGAACTCGCGATTCTCCTGTCTCAGCCTCCCAAAGTACCTGATCTTTTAGAAAAAAAGTTTGCCAACCTTAGGGCTTAGAAGATAACCAAGTTCTCTTCCAGCTTCACATTTCTACAATATTATGACTTCACAGAATTTTGCTACATTCCTATCTTCAAATTGTGCCAGCTATACAGTCGTGACAACACACCAAGTTGAAGTTCTAAAAACCCAATTACCCTAATTACCACTCTAGGTAATTAATTTTGGCAACTCAACCATGTTAATTTAAAGTCATATACTTTGTTTCAATACTTAAAAATTGCTTCTGCATTTTACATAAGTTCACCTCATTAATGTGATCCTACAGAAGCAGAATGCTAAGCAGTGTTCTTAGAAAGCTGGAACTCATTCTAATCCTTTATCTTCACTAAGAAAGTTCAGGTGCTTTCAATGGCCACTTTGCTGTTTAAATTGCCTTTGCCCAGTCCACCCTGTTCAACAATGATTTTAATAGAGTAATTTTTCCTGAGGATCATGCAGTTCTGGGGAGAACTTCAGTAAAGAGAACTTACGTTCCTGTACCGCTCTTTTAATTTTTCATTATCTTTAATTCCCAATTAGCCTTATTGCCTACAGGGGCTGCTTGGGAGCAATGAAATAGGGATAGACCCCTGCTTTTCTCTCCAAATGTATCATGTCATGTTTGAGCTGAGAGGCACCTTAGAGATCATTCAGTTCAGCCCACCATGATGACACCAATGCCCAGAAAGTACAAGTGACTTGCACGGCAGCCTATCTGTAGGAAACCTAGGGCTAGAACTCCAATTCCAGTCATCAGACCAAGCCTTTCAAAAGTGGACTTTTAGGGCCCAGGGTGTGGCTCAGTAGTAGAGCCCTTGCCTAGAACATGTGAGGCCTTAGGTTCCATCCCCAGCACCACACTACACACACACACACACACACACACACACACACACAAAACCATAAAAGGACTCACCAAATCTTCTATTCCATACTAAGACATAAAGATTTGAGGGAAGGACCCTGAGGAAGGTAACAAACATGCTGGACAACTTTCTAGGAATTGGCTCCTCTAGGCTCATTTTCTGAGCCCTGGGGGCATGAGAAAAGAGAAAGAGATCACTAGACCTTCTCTAAGAAGTTCACTGAAGAGGCTCAGAAGCCATGTTGACCATGCAGTGAGTGGACAAACAGGTAAGGTGAGATGTTCAGCAATTCTGGCTACTGCCTCCAATAGGTCCCTGAAGCCTCTGACTGGGTCACTGGGGCTTTTTCAGAGACCAACTGCTTAAAACTATGCTTCTACCAGAAAGAAGGAACCGTTTGACTTCAGGGAAGTTAGGAACATGTGCTACATTTCTCCCTTGTCACTTTCTTAAAGTATAAGTGATATCTGATCCAGGCTGAGCTTATAATGTCTAGGGAGGACTGGGTGAGAATACACGATCCTGACACCATGACACAACAGGGACAGGAGATGACTTGTCAAGAATTTTGGACTTTGGAGCTGAGGATATAGCTCAGTGGTACAGTGCTTGCATAGCAAGCATGAAGCCCTGGGTTTGATTCCCAGTACTGCCAAAATAAAATAATAATAATAATAATAACAATAATTTTTATTGAATTTGAAGAAAACAGAAGGCCATTTATTTCAAGCATTAGCTTTTTTAACCAAAAGCAGAATGACAGTGAGTATAGCCCCATTTCTGTAAAAGAAAACAGGGCAGAAAAATGAAAACCACTGAAAATCAGAATTTTTGTAGAGTAGAATCCAGGCTGCATCAGGCTCAAGGTTGTACAGAAGCGCCAGCAGGAAAATCCACACCGCCTCTCACTCCATGTCTTACTTCGTCCTGGACCTAAGCACCCCTCCTTAAAAAATAATGCCAAACTTATAAAAGGTTGTAAGAATAGTATCAAGAATGCCCATATACCTTTTATCCAAATTCATCTATTGTAATAATCTTGCCCCATTTGATTCATTACTCTCTCCTTTTTCTTTTTTTTTAAATAGTCTCACTATGTTGCCCAGGCTGGTCCTAAACTCCTGGCCTCAAGTGATCCTCTTGCCTCAGCCTCCCAAGTGCTGGGACCACATCTAGCATTTCTCTTTCTGAGTATTTATAGTACTTTTCCCAACCATCTTACAGTAAGTTGCACGCATCATTACCCATTTTTCCTAGATGCTACAGTGTTTATTTCCTAAAAACAAAGCTATTCTGTTATAGAACCATAGTATATTATCAATTGCCATAGATTTAACATTGATATAAAACCTTTAGCTAATCAACTGAATTCCAGTTTTGTCAACTGACCTAACACTGTCTCTTCTGCCCCCTCCAGAGAAGATCCTTTGCACTTAAAATAATAATAATAATAATGATAATAATAATAATAATAATTTTTATTGAATTTGAAGAAAACAGAAGGCCATTTATTTCAAGCATTAAAGTTGCACTTTAATCTAGAACACTTAAAAAGCTAGCTTTATTTTGATGAATGCTTTTTGCAATTAAAGCAAGGACAATCTCAAAGGAAGACACAGAACTATTAGACATCTAGGGTCCTGCTCAGTTGTCATCTCAGGTTTTAGGGGCTCAATACTGTGTTTTCCGGAAGATTTGGCTCTAATGAGATCTTCCTGCTGCTCCCAGAGTCTACAGCCCTCCTGGAATATATCAGGTGAGTTCTCCTCAATTTCCTTCATCTTTGACCATCCTTGGGGTGCCCAAATTGGTCACAGAGGTGTGAGTGAGTAAGAGTGAGCCCTCAGCAGCTAAGTAACCAGATTCAATGCACTATGGTGCACTTACTGGCACACATCTTAATTAGGTTTTAATGCAAGTAATTTGATAACAACTCCTGGCCATCCACTACAGAACTGTCAATGCTGAAAGCTTTTTATTTAGTTTCTCTTTCCTCTATACTGAGGCAGCCTCCCCGCTGACCCTTGTCAAAGAACCCCATCTGCTGGTTGCCACGGTAACTGAAGGCGACCAATGGAGCTGAACAGAGTGACTCAGAAATAAAATCTGCAGCCAAAGGAATTCTGCTAAGAGTAATAAATCATTTAGTAAAAGGGGGTCCTCCACACAGTGATGAGTGTTGGGATAATATGATGGCATAACTCTTCCAGCTAGAAGGTCCATGACAGATCAGAGTGATTAGGCCTGCTGGAGGGCTCATTTGGTTTCTAGTGAACTCCAGCAGAAGAAGAGCCAGATCCTGACCAGTTAAGTGCCACAGTGGGGGAGAAGGAACTGCTAAGTCTGATTTTTTAATAATCAGTCTGTACATTTTTTAATTTTTAAGGAGTGGCAAGAGAGTCCACCTAGGCTTCCAACACTTCTTGCTTTATATTTGTTTGCTTGTTTGTTTTTTTAACATGGCACAAGTTAACAATGCCCAGGTTGCCCAGGAAGCCACTGCAGACTTGAGGAAGGTAGCAAAGAAAAATATTAAGATTCCTGTGGAATATGCCACATTAGCACCATCTCTTTGTCATCAATCAACTTTTACATGTCCCAACCAGATGCCATGTGTGTGCACAGGCTGCACAGTCCTTGAAGTGGTAAGGAGACCTGGAATTCAACTGGCAGGGAGCCAGGAGTATCATACAGGATGGTTTGAGAGAGAAGGAACAGGAATTTTCTCTTGTAACAGGCCTTGGTCAGTGTTCTTTAAAAGCAAAATATGCACCTTTCCTAAATTAATATTTCCTGAAAAGGGGGCAGAAAAGAAAGGAAAATAGCGCCTTCCTTGGGGTTGCAGTGAGTGACGGTGAGCAGCACACAGCAGCCACCCCCAACCCCAGCCCCTCACAGACCAGCCCACTGTGCCCAGTCATGGCTCCTGCGCCTGCTGTGTAGACCAGGAACCCCCTAAAGCCAACAGTGCCTGGATTTTAAAAATAAAAGCCCCAGACCAGCGAAATCATCCATACAGTATATAATCCCTATCTGCCAGTTCCTTGATGGTTGTGTTGGGCAAGGCCCTGACAGCTAATTACAACAGGAGAGGGCTACAGGACAAAGGCATTAGGACCTGTGGTTGGGGGCAGTCTCACCCTGCCAGCCCCTCTCCTCAGACTGTGTGCCACCATTTTCAGAGGTGCATGGGCAGGATTCTGATAGTGTCCCAATCCCTGATTCACAAGGCAAGGGGAGTACCCTATGCACTAGGTCATCCCCAGAGATAATTTTCTGCTTCACAAGAGCAACTGCCAAACAAGGTAGATTCACCACCACCCCCCATTCTAAATACTGCCAATAAAATGCTTAAAGAGTCTTAAAGAGTTTGATGGAGTTGGGGAGCTGCGGTGCACGAGCCTCCTTCGTACTTGTACTCTGCTAGTCGGCAGAAATCACAGTGCCATGCTGCGTCCCGGGTACATCAAGCAAGAGGAACGCCACCCCTGCTGGGCAGTTGTGCTTCCGCAGATGGACCAGTCCGCTGGTCTCCACGAGTGCCTCCCGCACACCAGCACCTGCTCTTGGGCCGCGCGGAGTGCTCTCCAAGAGGAGAGCAGGAGGCGCCCCTCTTCCTGGACTGCAGGGTGGCCTAGGGCTCCAGCTCTGGGCAGAGCATCCTCAGGGTCTCCCGCCCACCCGACCCCAGCCAGCTCCGCCTCTGGATGCCGGCGCCGCTCCGCCAAGCATCCTTGGCGGGCAGGAGGGGCCGAAGCCGCGCCCTGCACCTGGAGCGCGGGCTGGAGCGCAGGCAGGCTGGGTGCTGAGCGTCTGGTTCCCGAGACTCTGCAGGGGCTCACTGGGCCTCTGGACTGTGGCAGAAGGAGAGGATTAAAGCAAGATGGCAGTTTGAGGAAAGGAGATGGGTGAAAGCTTCATTAACTCCGTACTCATGCCCCAATTTCTTTCCCCTGAGAAGCAATGAGAAAAAAAAGGTTGATTTCCCTGTGAAGGGAGAGGTGCTGTGTTATTTTATTTGCTTTTCTTACTTTTTAATTCCTTACTTGTAAACAAATAAACGAATCATTGTTTGTTGATGATCATAGAAGACCCAAATTTTAATTAAACGGGGAAAAAAACTTGGCTAATAGGCCAAAGAAATATTACAACCCGTTTTAATTTCTATGTGGTGATTAAGCTTCTCAAGTGACTTAATTGAAATTGGCAAGTATCATAAGAACTCAAAGAAGTGAAAATAAAAAGGTGCTGGGTATGCCCCCCATCCCACTCCCCATCCAATAACCACACTGAGTTTTAAGATCAGTCTTATCATATGCCATGGAAAACAGGACTTCCGATACCATAAAAATATTTCCCGTGACTACTGCTTCATGGCACAGTTGTTCATTCTTGATTTCCCTCCCCTTCTTTACAAAGTTACCATTATTTTCACTTCTAAGCCCTACTTCCAATTCTTTGTCTCTGCTCATTCTCCCGAATTCTCCTCCATATTTCAATTCCCAGACACTTGAACTTTTGCACACGCTGCCAGTTCGAGCCTGCACAGAATAATCAGTATATTAATTCCACTCAGAGACAGTGAGATTTCTCTAACACAATCTGCCCAACCTGAACTCTTTCCTTCAGAAACACTTTGCCTTTAAAAAGAAACTCCCAGCATGAACCTCATAAGAAGCGACATGTAACAGACAGTGCATGTGGCGCTAGGCATGCAGCTCAGAATTAAAAGAGAATTTTTTACTTTGTTTCTTCAGTGCCATGTGCATAATGTACATGTGGACCAAACTGACATCAGACATTTAAAGCAAAAAGGAGTGGGGGGAGGGAGATGTGAGGGTGGCGGGAAAGAGAGAAAATATGTTGATAAAAACAGTAACTTCTGTTAATCTACATTTTTCAGTCACTGTCTTAATTAAGAATGTTAGGAAATATGTTGCAGTTTAATTGCATTGTTTCAAGAAACTCCAAGGCTGACAAATTTGGGACCATGTACATTTGGAAGGTAAAAGGGATTAAAGCAGTAATTTTTTCAAGTTGGTAGGTAACAATAAAAATTATACTTTCCCACAGACACATGGACCCCCTCACAGATTCCAAACTCAGAAGACAAAATAAGAATATCCTTAACACCTATCGTGTTCAGCAAGCAATGAGCTCTGAACAAAAAAAGTGTTTTAAACCTATGTATGTAAGAATATAATGTTAAATACAAAGTATTCACAATAATGAAATAGTACACTATCTGAAATTTGTAAGTGACATTTTATCCTTGTAAAAATAGTTATTTATGAAGGAAGTTGATAAGAGTCTGCAAATGATTTTCAAATAACTTTTTTAACAGAGTAGAAATTATTTGGCTGAGCCACAAGTACATAGAAATCATGACAGTTTGAAGACACCTTCGGATTTCTAGATTGTGCCCTCTTCTACTGGAGCCCAGTTGCACATTCCTTTGGTTTCATTTGTTTTTTTGAGGAAGGCTCAAAATACGTAAAGCAAATACTTAAGTATGTATTTTCATTGCTCCAAGTTGCATTGCAAGAAGTTGTAACAGACACCATTTCTTCATATTTCCTACAGTGGATCACAGATTATTCATTTTTAACCTGGATGCTTCACCTCCTATTTGATCTCATTTTGAGGTACCCGTGAAAAAGGAGGTGGTGACTCAGATGACAGGAGGGGTCAAGATTCAGTGCACTCTGCTCCCTAGTGTGCAGCATAAGCCAGGCAATGACCCACGCAGACCACTTAACGCAAACTTGTTTGATGATTTGGTCAGATAAATTGACTGTTTCTTTGGTTAATAAAAGACCCATTTTACCTTCCATCAACCACAATTCATGATGTACCTGTAGCCTCAGAGTTTAGTCATCCATCCCAGTGAGGAAGTGGACCTAACTTTTCCAGTAGTTCAAGCCACAGCATTGCAAGTGCAATGACCCTGAAACTACAACAAAATAATTCTGTTTGCCCTAAAATGTCCAAAGAGCTTGGCTAAGAACATATCAGAACACACTCATCAAATTTGCTCTAGCTAGAGGGTCTTGGGCTTCCCCTGCCTCTGGCTTCCCAGAGGAAACAATGGCCTGAGAACTTGAACATAGTTGAAATACTGCTATGTGTTGCCAGTATCAAAGTCTCACTTCTTAAATCTCTATTTAAGTTTTTTATTAAGGAGTAGATTCCCAAAGTTTCAAATTGCTGAGAAGATGACACGTAAGATCTAATAGTTCAATGAGTTTACTATTATGGAATTAATTTAATTTTTTGTAAATGCCACACAAGGACCAAAACTGCAAAGGGACACATCTTTCATATGCTCAGCACCTGGGACCACATAAAACTCTCAGATTTTCCATTCCCTAGGGTTTCTGGGAATGCTGGTGGGAAGACACATCCCTCCCCACCCTGATAACTAGACAAGCTCCTGAAAAAGGTAATTGTCGGGAGGCACTGAAAATCGGTGCACCAGGCCTGTGTACCCCACTGCGGAGAGCCAAGAGGAGAGGACACCAGGATGATGGCAGCATTATTAATTACCAAATTACGGCGTGAGAGGAGAGTTCAGGCAAACCTAGAGGCTGGGAGAATGCACGTAATTATAAATTGAAAAGTCTAGTCAATTCTTAGAGTTTGAAGAATGTTAAAAGAAGAATACATAATCCTGGGGGGGAAAAGGGAAGCAGTACCCGCCTGAGGGCCAATTGTCTCTCCAGCAGCGGCAGGGCTGTTCCTGGGCTTGCAGGACCATTTGTTCCATTACACAATCTCCTGAAGCCATTTAGAGAGAGCTCAAACAACTGCCTGTACCAACACGACACATGGCTTCCCATCCCGACTCTTTGCTAATCCAGACGCTCCAACCATCTTTCTTTAAGATGCCATATGGTTGGCAGAAGCCTGTAGATCTAGCAGCACATCTGCTTGTACGTTTCTTCTTCCCTCCATCCCCCAACAAAAGAGGGATAGAGAGACAGCCCGAGAGGAGGGCATGCTGGTATACCCCTGCCTAGATGGACAGTTCTTTTTAAGCACTCTAAAAAATAAAAATATTAAATAGATGACCAGGAATTATTCTGGGATCAATCAGTTTTAAACAGACTTGTCAATTTTTGGTTTGCCTGTTGATTTGAAACAAGATTAGAAAAACAAAGGAAGGATGGTCACATTTCTCCAAAGAATGCTGACTTAAATCCACTTCAAAGCACTCTCTTTGGGAATCCTTGTGATACTTTCTTCTACTGGAGGGGGACAGCACCCTTGCCTCGGCTATTCTCTTCTTTTTTGGTCAAGGAAGACAGACAAGCTGAGAAACTAGCAGATACGGAGCCTGCTTTGTTAGCAAGCACAGCACGGCTGTATGCTAATGAGTCGGCACCGACACAGGGCTTTTTTGGTATGATGAGCAAAGATTGTTGACACTGTTGAAATCCTGGCTCTCCTGGCCTGTGAGTGCATGGGCTGTCTCCTTGGAATCTGGCCCCCGTGAGACAGGCTGCAAAAAAAAAATACATTCTACTCTCCTGATGACTGAAATCTGGCCATTCGTTAACTTTGAACAGTTGGGGGTGGGGGAGCCTTAGTAAAATATTCTATCAGGCCCAGGGTCAAAAAGACACAGGTGAAAATCATGGGTTTCTTCCTAACTAAAAGTTAAACCTGGTAGACACATGTGAATGTTGAAGGCCAGGCTTCAGGCCCAAAACCTAAAGCGGGAATGAGTGGGCTATTATTGCCTCAGCCACATTCGGGTGCCTGGAACACTGCATCTGCCTCTGGGTGGATGGCACTGTGCAGTAGGGACACCCCCATGGCTGCTATCATCTCTGTCATGAGTGAAAAGCTAAGTGTCTGATCTCCTTGTAGATCTGTTTGGATCTTGTGCTGGTTAACCAGACATGGTTTTTCATGCCTGTGGAAATGTGATACAGTCAAAATGCAAATAGTTCACTGTTGCATAAGTAGACTTTTTTTTTTAATACAAAGGTGAATTGTGAAGTTGCATATTTTGAGTGTCGTGCACTTTATATGCAATCTCTCTTACATCCAGAAACTCTGAGACAGGTATTATTATTCCAATTTAACAGATGAGTAGACTGAGGCTTAGAAGATTAAAAATAACTTTAGCAAAGCAACGTAGCCACTGAGGAACCAGACTCAAAAGCCCGTGTCTATAGTATATTAGTTTCCAGGTAGCAGGGACACTTGCACACAGATATATTGCCTTACAGCTATGCCCAGGGGCCAGTATGCCAATCTGAGCAGATCACTCGTTAGCTGGTGAGCAATAAGCTAGCTATCATTAGTATGCAGGCAGGGGCATCAAATTGTAAATTCAGTTTACTTGTAGTCTACAATATGAATGAAAATTCATGTAACTGAAATGTAAAAACATGAGAAATGACTTAAAAAGCATAGAAAATTATAACCAAAATCAGAATTTACTCATACAAAAAATATGCCCTTCAAACTATTCACCTTGAGGATAGCATATGTATTTCAAATGTACTGCCACTGCGGAGGATGTTGCTGACATGTTCTTTTTTGGAGTTGCCTTCACAGCCTAGGGCTTAGCAGTGCAAATATCTGCCTTTTGTGGGTAGATACATATACAAGTTTGTGAATAGTACGTATTAAGAAGATTCCATCAAAATTATATATTTTAATATAAATGCATGCAGTGGATGCTATACTTCTCAAGCATCAGCCCAGATTACATACTAAGCACCAAAATTCTATCATCAATAAGAACAACAAACTATAATTAACAATTCCCAAGATTATTATCATTGAAATATGGCTATGCAGAATGACAAGTTTGAATTTAAAATAAAACAGATCTGGGTTGAAATCTGAGCATGATCCCAGACAAATTCTTATAAGCCTGTTTCTTCATTTACAATATAAAATACTACTACTTACTGAACAGGATTGTTGTAATAAGTAGCAATAGCATATTGAGTGACTCACACTTAGTAGATATTCAATAGATAATCATCATTATTATTTTTTAATAGTGCTTCAGAGCACATACGATGTTCTTTTCACATACATTAGCCCTTTCGATTCTGAAAACAACTCTGTAATGTAGGAGGTTCTATCTAATGAATGAGGTAATTGAGATTAAAAACAAAAATAACTAAAGCACTAAATAATAGTTTTGAGCCCTTTCTAACCCAGCCATTTTAAATCTTACCATCAACCCTTTGAAGAAGGTATTGTGATCCTCATATTGTGGATAAGGAAACCAAGGTTGAGAGATGTTAATCAATATCTTGCCTAAGTTCACATACATAGCCAGTGGCAAAGCTGGAACACAACCCTAATTGTCTCCTAAAGCCATGACCCTAACAGTAGCTATAAATTAGTGAAGATAGGAAGAAAATGCAGACTTCTGTTTAAAATCCTGCACTGTTTTGTCTATACCACATTGTCCTTAGGTTGAACTTACCTAAAGATATTGGGTATTTGACAAGGAAGTTTCCTAGCACAAAACTTTGTCCTTAACAAATTTCCATGTATGCTACCACATTCTAGTAAGTTCTTGGATCAAGCATTATGTGTATATACTCATCTATAGGCCAAATGCTTAAAAATTAAGATGGTGTTCTTTATAAGATAGCAGGACATAGTCGGGCAGGGTGACACACACCTGTAATCCCAGCAGTTTGGGAGGCTCAGACAGGAGAATCGTGAGTTCAAAGCCAGCCTCAGCAACGGCAAGGAGCTAAGCAACTCAGTAAGACACTGTCTCTAAATAAAACACAAAATAGGGCTGAGGATGTGGCTCAGTGGTTGAATGAATACCCCTGATATCCCTGAGTTCAATCCCCAGTACTCAAAAAAAATAAAATAAAATAAAAGATAGCAGGACGTGTCATATGAATTTGAATGCATCACACACATAAACACACACCAACAAAGCTGTCATTATGTTTGGAATCTGATTTAATACTGCTTAAATTGTCAGAAATTTCTTATCGAGAGAATAATCTTTCAATAAAAGTTAACTATCAATAGAAGTCTTCCAAATCAAAATTATTTGCAAGGGATGCTAGAACATTTGGAGGTTGCTGATCAGATGCTGACATGAAGAAATGTGAGCGGGTGTAACTGAAATCTGGATATACAGTGCACATATGTGCTTAACCAGACAGCTCTCTCCAAATAAAACCGCTGAGTTTCTCTCTTGAAGTCTTCTTTTGTTTCTTTTGGACAGAAACAAGGATACTGTAATATCAGGTAGGTTTTTCTCTATTGCTTTGTTCTCTCCTTCCCTGCATTTCTTTTAGCTGATTCAGGGTAAACTGATTTCTGTCAAGTGAGTCCCTCTCACTGATTTTCTCCTCTAGGACCACAGCTTCCAGGCTCCTGATTTCATTGCTGCCTTCAATCCAGTTCAAAATGGAATAGATTTCAAACAAACAAATGAAAACTTCTGCTATTTTCCCAATGCTTCCAAATTCATAAATCTTTGATCCCACTATCAGACCATCAACAGCAACTTCCAGGAGCATCTGAGCTCAAAAGATTGTGAATGGAGACGTGTTACTTGAACTTTACTGCTGTTTAAGCACAAGGTACCTCATAGCTTTCAAACTATAAGGCTATAAATCCTTAAGTCTTCTTGATAGTATTATGGAACACATTATGAAGGGGCACTTCCATCTATCAAGATTGGAGACCTACATATTTAGTGCCTGTCCCACTGAGAATCACACTGTTTCCCAGAGGCAGGCAATTTAAATTATTTGTCTTTCACTAAATTCATAGGCTGGGAGGTTTCAAGAGTTCTAAAGAACTGTTTTATTATAACTTTGCTAATGGTATGGATAGGATGGACTTCTCCATCAGATTTGAGTATACTTCCCTTAGCCAGCTTGTCCACTCTGAAGAAGATATGAATTAACATTTCACATTTACCTCCTGGAACATAATACAAACCCTGATTTCCTATTACACACTGTTTCCTGTGCTGAGCAGTTGAGCAACTCACAGAGTTAATGTTTGTTGAGAATTTACCATGCACCATACACTGTTCTGAACACTCTTCTGTGTAATGACTCATTCTTAGGAACCCTGAGAGGCAGATAACACAATTTTTATAATTTTATAGATGAAGTTTAGGTCTGCATTGAGTAGCTTGCCCCAAGTGGCACGGCACAGAAGTGGTAAATCCAGGATTTGAGCCCAAGCTGTCTGGTCTCAGATCCTACATTCTTAAACGTTCTTCCTTATAATAAATCTTAGAGGCATTAAGTAGCAAAAGGTATGAGGCCCAGCCTACTAGTTATGGGAATTTGTGACATTTAGCCTCTCTGAGTCTGTATTTCTTCAAAGTAAAATAGGATTTTAATAAATACTTCTCCCACCTATCTAACAAGGTTTATAAGAAATCATAAATATCAAATATTGATATATACCAAATATCAGTCATCACCAACTTCATCATAGCTTCATAAATTGCCATACTTTGGGTGTTAATTGGAGCCCCCTAAATGAGAAACCAAGGCTCCTCACCTTGGTCAGTTAAAGACATGGCAAAGACTTGTTCATACTGCATTTGTCACTTAAATTCCCTTACCAAAGTGGTCTCCAATGAACTGAAAAGGCTGTGAAATTAGCCAGCCCCTCAGAGATAGCAAGAGTTTGTCTGGCCTCATGGGCCAGGGCCAAACAATTAGCACCTTTTCTTCTTGGAAGTGCCTGAAGTCAGGCTAGGTGTCTATGCGTGGTGCACAGGGATATTAAAAATAAATACCACAACAATAGACTGAATACAGCTAGCAGAATGAAAAGTGGGATGGAATTATATATATAAAAAGAAATGCTGCCTGTCTTCTAGAGACAGAGAAAATTGTTAATACAAATGAACAGCTGTTTGAGAAGAAAACATTATTTCTAAAACCCAGACAAAGCTCTATTTATTACACTTCAGAGACGTTTAAATTATAGTGTCTGAAAACTATCCTATCCTAGATATCTGTCACACCTAAATTATCTGAAAATCTGAGAGGTTAAGCCAAAATAGAGACTTTACTGTGAGCAAGACTTACAGAGAGAAAGTCCTTTTTCCCCCTTAAAGAATCGGGTGAATAAATCTGATAGGTAGGATAAATCTGATAGGTTTGGTTCCAAGACCAAACTCTTTGGAAATCCATTATCTATTCAAAATCTATTCAAAGATGTTAATATATGGTACTTAAAACTTATGAATGCAGAATCCACTACTCCCATTGGTCTGCTGACATCTTTGTGTTCACACTAGTTCTTTTGGCCTTCTACTGCATCAAGCTCCAGGCCTGTCTAGGTGCTTCCTAGAAGTTCTGGTAAGATCTCTGTGCTCACTGTGCTGGGACAGGCCTATCATGCAGGCTTGAATTTGTTCACATCAGCCCTGACCCTCCCAGAAGAGACCAGGGCTCACTTTTCCCATTGTCTGGCATGTGCCTGATCATTTCTAAGCATTTCCAGAAAACAGACAGTTACACTTTTGTTAAAAAAAAAAAAAATTACTGGCTAAGAAAAAGAAAAGAAAGAAAGAAACTGCATTTAGTTGGTCCTAGGGAAAGTGAAACAATGGACTAAAATGATCAGATTAGGATTCACTGTCACTGCCCAGTGCAGATTTAACTTTGCACTTTGGTTAGTCCATTCGATGAAAAGTAAAACACAGACTTTAGATTGGAAAACCAACATCCAGGAGCATATTAAAGTCTATAATCACCTGAACATTTACAGGTTCTTTCATTCTATGTTTCCTTGCTATAAGGTGACCTGAACTTAAATGCCATCGGGCTACCCAGCAGGAGTCTTGCTCACCCTCTGCAAGTGTGTTTGCCATTCTCCTTTTCAACTTCTTGTTTATTGTTCTACCTTACTTCCTACACACCTCACAGGGTGCTGCACAGTTTAGTTAGTAAGTGAAGGCTTGAGATTTTTCTAATGAAAGGTGTTATGGTGTTATGTAAATACACAGTATTATTTTGTCTTTATTCCAGCATTACTGGTTTGAAATAGTTTGGTGTGTGTAAATATGTTTAGTAATGTGTATTAATTTGATTTTTTTTAGTAACTCTTTGGCATCCCAGTTGACTAAGTGGTACAGCCTTATTTGCACAATGAAATATTAAGTATAGGCTCAGATAGCTATTAACTGGTCTTTGTCCCTTTCAAATCAAACTCTTGCTAGGTAAGTCCACTAAGCACTTGTGATAATTTGCTTGAATAGTAGACAGAATCACTAAATTGTTACCTCTCATGAATAGCAACAGAGGCAGATGGGAAGGTAAAATTTCATGACATAGCAACTGGCCCATCCCAGAGAATGGCATACAGTGCATAACCTTCCATAAACAATTAGCATAACTAAAAAGCCTAAGTGAACAACATTGAAAAAAATCAAAAAGTACTACCAATACCACTACATACTTTAAATTGGGATTTGTAAAAATAAATATGACTCTGAGGATCACTCAGGACCATGGATGCTCAAAAGCCACTTTGGTTCCCCTCTAGGTAAACAATCTTGTCCAATCATGTTAACAATTTTGGTTCACAAGGACTGACTGCACAACTCAACTTTCTACACAAGACTATGAATAAAGGAGTGTTTTCATCCTCTGTCCAGCCAGTAGGCACCTATACCTGCTCTCTCGCATAAGAACATAGAGTTTACATCAATTATTTGGACAGGTATTTCCAGGAGAATCATTATTTAAATAGCTTGTGCAGGCATGTGCCCATATGATGAAATAGTCTCATTATCCTTCCTATCAGAGATGGCAGAGAATACTTCCTATGCAAATCAAGTCAAAGGCATGAGCTCTACTCTTGTAAAGATGGGGAGAAGTTGACAATGGATTACTGGAAAAACCTAAAAAAAAAACAAACCCTCATCAAATGGTGAGTTCAAGGAGTGAACATTACCACAGATATCACTGCCTGTCACGTTTGTTCCCTCCCAAAATAAAAACCTGCTTATGGACCCACACTCTGAATGGATTGTGCTGTATGGGCATTATAAGAAGTGGATGAGTCAGGATGGTTTTGGACCTGGGCAGCCACAGGCACACACCAAGCTAGCCGGCTAGGCAGTCAGGAGGTCCAACAAAGCACAGATGAATGTCATGATATTGGAGATATAAGGGCAATCAGCCAGAAGTCATTCTCTCATCTTAGTTCTAAATCTGAAATGACTTTCTAAAGTATAAAGTCCAAAGAAAGTACCCAACTCTACATGTCTGCATCTCCTTAGTAGCCAAGTGTCACTACTCTTATTCTTTCCTCCATGTTCTACATCATGGCTCTTATCACAGTGTACCATGACTGCCTGTCTCCTGCACTAAGGTGTTATCTCCCTGAATCTGGTCTTCTAGGGCAAGAGACAGCACTAAATTTGGTACTTGCAGGGCCCAGCACAGTACCTGACACATATGAGTGTTGAATGAAAGGATGAATTTGAACAACAGCATCATAGTAGACTTAACTATGCTTCTAAAGCACATACTGGCCCTGGATCAGAGGACACCATGCAGCAAATGTACAGATTTATTGTTTTTATGTAGATGGCTTTCAAAGAACCACTGGCAAAAACTACCATTTCTACCTTCCATTGAAGTAGAGTCACTTGCATTTGTGGCAGTCATGTTACTTTTGCAATTCAAAGAACTGGGGCTTTGTTCTTCTTTTTTTTATTTTCCCCTAAAAGAAAAGTAGATGGAAGAGGGTACTGTCTTGGTGCAAAAAAAGACCTTGGGGACTTGCCAGGAAAACAATTTCATTGGCAGCAGCTGGGGACCCAGCAGCACTATGATTTTGTTAACACTGTGCAAATGCAATATACAATACAGATGCTGGATGTTTTCTAACTGACCAAAAGGCATGAACTTTACGGCAAATTTAAAGAAAATACAGTATTAATGTGTTCTATCTTTCACTTATTCATTTGTTCAACAAATGTTTCTGATCACCTACAATGTCCTCTCTACTGGCTATTGGAATATAGTAGAGAACAAGACAAGATTTCACTCCAAGGAGGTTGTATAGTTAGCAGGATCCACACTTTTGTGGGAACTCTGCAAAGATGTGTCTACGAAAGTCCTCATCTTCAGAGCCATACAGCCCTTTTCCTAAAAAGATATTGCTCTCTATCACATCTCTATATGCCTGAGTTGCCTTTTGCTATCATTTATGTATTGAGGGTTACTTTTGGAGGCAGCAGTGGTGGGGCAGAGAATGCTAGAGCTCACCCCTTCTAGATTATGTCCCAGCTCCTTGCACTTGAGACTGAATTCTGTCACGTGGAGTAAAGGCAAATAAGGGGGGCCCCACCGGGTGGCCTGGCCTCCATCTTCTTCATTCCCTCTAGGGTTGAGAAGTGGTGAAGAGGAGGCAAGCTAATCTGGGCGAGGTAATCACTTATTGGGAGGAGAACTCAACCAGAAGATGTATGTGTCACATTTATTAAACAGAAGTCTAAATACATCTTATGAGCTTTGGCCATAGTGGCTACCAAAATATATTAGATATTGGCCTTTCCCCTCAAAAGAGGTCACAACCCATTTGGGCCTAGAAAAGACTTTTTTGTTAAAAGGAAATTATGTGTGTGAGGGGAGCAGTCCTGGTGGGAGTGAAGGGTCTTAGAATTCACAAGAGTAATTCATCTAAGAAAATGTTTACATTGACTCCAAAGTATTGTTTATTACAGACTTTAAAAAATACACACAATAGTATACTTAGATACACCAATAACCCAGAAATAAGCAATGGCATGGAAACCATTGTCTCATTGGTAACAAACACGTCAACACAATAAATTTCAAAATAGAATGGTAATGGAGCTCAACTCTGCTGGGCTGTGCCAAGAAAGAGAAAATGTTTCTCTTTAATGCAAATGATTTTTGAGACTATGAAAGTGGACTTCCAGAGCCTTTTAAAGACTCTGCAAATCATGCTACAGATACAAGGAAATGGTAACTCCTGAAAACTAGTCTACAGGATTAAAACAGACTTCAGATGCTGCATGCCCCGGCCAGATTTCATGGGGACCTCGAGGTCAGGAATACTTTTCAGAGCACACACTGGAATAATCAGACTGACCTGATGTACTTTTCCTTTGATCAACCTTATATTTGACTGTATTTTAGTAAATTATCCATGTAGTTGTATTTTGACAGCTCTCTTTACAGCAGTAAAACAAAATGTGTGCATCGCAAATGGCAAAGATTCAAATTTCAGCTATGTTTATCCAAAATAGCACTGAACTGCTTCTGTACTTATGCTATACTGCCTACAGCTTTACGGAAGGGAAGACAGATGGGATGAATTTAGCAGGGAAACAGCTGTGGCTTGAAGAAGAGACAAGCAAAAGTTTTGCTATCAGGCTTCATTATGTATCAAGGTACCAGTAAAATGTGTATCCGTAAGGCAGCCAAAAAAGTGTTTTTCATTTGACTAGTGATAATTACCTTTTCTCAACAGCTGACAATGTTCTAAGTAGCATTAAATAGGTATAATAATTAAGCAATAAGACACAACAGGCATGCCTTGCTGAGAATGGTAGTTCCCTTTCAGGGTGCTGGGAGGTATAGGCTAAGGGGCCACAAGCTTCAATCACCTATCAATGGTACAAGCCCCATGCATTGTTGGTAGGAAAAAGGAGAAATGCCTAATGGGGACGTTGCAAGTTAGGGACTTATCTGTGTGACCTTGACATTACTGAAAGAGAGTTAAGTAAGCTCCCACCTGCAGTATTTTCACCTCTTTCTTCATAATGAATAAGCATCATTCACGCTTTTCCTCAAATACCTTAGCTTACAAAGGTGGGAAATGAAGTGTGCTGGCCTGAGTCATCACCATCCATGATTGGCCATATTCTTCAAGACTGACATGTTTAAACTTTCTAAGAACTGGAAATGTCCAGTTCCTACAGTGTTGAGGTGATCAATCGCTTTGTGAGTGGAGCACATTTTGAGTGACCATTCCTGGCAGGCTCTGATACCATCATTGCAGGTCGTCTCAGGAAAAACTGACAAACATGCTGCTGCAACCCCTCCCACACATCCTCCTAGATGAAACAATGCTCACTACACATACTTTATGTTGAAAATAAGATACCATCCATTTTGTGGGGAAAAAATGTGCTTCTTTATTACCTACTTTAATTAGAGTTCTATATATTGTGTGATCAAAAATAAAAATAACATAGCCGGGTGTAGTGGCACACGCTTGAAATCCCAGCACTTTGGGAGGCTGAAACAGGAGAATCCTGATACAGGAGAATTATGAGTTCAAAGCCAGCCTCAGCAATGGTGAGGCGCTAAGCAACTCAGTGAGACCCTGTCTCTACATAAAACACAAAATAGGGCTGGGGTTGTAGCTCAGTGGTCGAGTACCCCTGAGTTCAATCCCTGGTACAAAAATAAAATAAAAAAAAAATAAAAATAAAAAATAACAATAACAATAATAAAATGTATGCACACCACTAATTCCTGACAAATTGCTCTTATAAAAAGATTCTTTATAAATCTAATTTCTGCCACACTGGTGAATAACATCATGTTTAACCTGGATTTATGTCATTAATATTGCCAAGGTAAAAGGAGAAAGGAAAAAGCCTTAAAAAAGAATAAACAAAATAATATATACATGTAGTAGACTCTAGTGAGGTAGTGATATGTGTGAGTACAAAATTTTCCTAAAAAGTTTTGAATCACCACATCACCATGACCCATGTAATAAATGAAAAACAACATCATACTCAAAAACACATGCAAACTAACTAGAAAATTACTGGTTTCTTAAATATTTAATTCTTAAATATTTTACTATCCCTGCTCTTTCAAAAGATAGTATAATTTATTTCCTTTTACATGCAATTCTTATCTTCCTTTAACCTTTCTGTAATTCTCCTTTAATTTTTCAGTGACTTTTGTTCCTGGCAATACCTGCTGGGCCTCAAGTCTCCTTCTAAATGCATCTGGACAAGCCACAACACAGCCACTGATTTTATGGGTCAACTGGACCATCTTGTCTTTAGAAGCAGAAAGCTAGTGTGATTTTGGAGTGAAGCACAAGTTTTGCACTCAGGCAAGCCTGCATAGACTCAACCTTTGCCTCTATGGATTGTACAACTTTGGTCATCTTTCCTTCCTCTGAGCCTCAGGTTCCTCAATTATAAACTGACATAACCTTGGACAACTACTGTAGAACATAGTAATGCAAACGTCAAAGCAAATGATTAATAACTAAGAATTACTTCTTTTATTATTCCTGACATTTTTTATGGGAAATGATTGCCTCCCTTGTTTTTCTTCTTGCATTTGAACAGTCTGCCTCAAATTTAAAGTAATATAAAAACTGTTTGCAATGTTAATATTTTTATCACATATTATCAGAACATATTATCATTTATCTGAACATAAGAATTTCACACATATGGCTAGGGACATAGATCAGTGGTAGAGAATTTGCCTACCATGCATTCTGGCATTGGAAAGAAGAAAAAAGGAGGAGGAGGAGGAAAAGGAGGAGAGGGAGAGGGAAAAGGAAGGAAAGAAGAAAAAAAATTCACAGATAGAGGATATTCATGCTTAAGATATGTATTGTGGTAGCCTAAGGCATGTATGTTGGGATACAATTCCAAAACTGATCAGATGCTGTTTTGTAGGAAAATGGTAGCTGTTTAATGGCAGGAAAACAGTGCAAAGGGGACAGAGGATGGGAACATAAAACAATGTGGCAGCTGATTGGAACAACAGGAAGAACTATGAAAAATTTGCTATTATGGGAACTAAAATATTCCTGAGATTCTTCACATCAGCACCTCTTCTTCATAGAGTTAGAAGCAACACTACCTGGGCTCAAATTTGGTTTCTGTCATGTAGTAGCCGTGTGACTTTGAGTCAGTACTTTATCTCTTTCTGCCTCAGTTTCCTCATTAGTAAAATGGGGACTGTGGTGGCACTTGCCTCATAAGATTGTTATAAGAATTAAATGAGTTTATACAAGTAAGTGCCTAGAATAGTGGCTGGTACACAGTATTATTATTTTATATAATTATATATTATATAATTATACTTGTTATTATAAGAGTCTCAGGAAAACTTTTAAGGTATAGCAAGAGGTTTAAATAATGTTCAATGCCACCAAATTATGGAAATTGGGGAATTAAGAAGAGGTTCAGGAACCAAGAATCCTTGAAGCACAAAATGAGGGTGGGGCCAGGGTTCTGGGCCAGGGAAGTTAAAAGCATGGCTGAGCTTCTCTTATAGCACGCATCTTTAAGACTATGTGTGCTGAAGCGCCAGACATCTTCATAAGATTGTTCCTACAAGTAGTAACTTCCTCTGACCCACACAAAATTAAGCTTAGCTAGAACTTTGTCTTGCAATTCTTGGGTCTTCATTTCAGGATGGCTTCTAAAGGTTCCTAGAGGGAGATCTCTATCCAGACCAGGGTACTTGATGATTATAGTTCTGACAGATACACCCTGAGCAATGCAACTAAATTTGTTATCTACTTAGAAAAGAGAACAACAGACTAGCAGCAATGCTGCCTTACAGTGTAAGGCAATAAAATCTCTGTCTCTTGGTTTCCTTGTATTGTAAACAGTAATAGCCACCCTTGATAACTACTTAGCAGAAGGGTCAGAGGGTCAATGGAAACTATAAAACATACTTGAGGTTGAATTATTCCTTTTTTAAGAGTCAATTTTGCCAGGTGCAGTGGTGCACACCTGTAATCCCAGCAGCTTGGGAGGCTGAGGTGGAAGGATCGTGAGTTCAAAGCCAGCTTCACCAAAAGCAAGGCAGTAAGCAACTCAGTAAGACCTTGTCGCTAAATAAAAAAAACAAAATAAGGCTGAGGATGTAGCTCAGTGGTTGAGTGCCCCTTAGTTCAATCCCTGGTACGTGCCTCTACCCCCAAAAAGAAAGAACTGTGCTTTGGATCTAAGCCCAATTATGAAACAATGGAGATATTTAAATGAATTATTTTTGGTTTTATGACAATTTTCACTGTTGAGATGATACTGCCAATGAAATTTCTTTTATGTCTTTATGATCAATGGAATAGATATGCTTAATTTGAATATTTATACTATTTTTCCATAGAGAAAAATTATAAGACAACAAATAAACTAGTTGTTACAAAGTAGGCTATATCTGACCAAAAGAAAAAAAAAAAGGAAGGTCCACTTATTACAAAGTATTGATTTTCCTAACATGTGTGCTAAGTACCTAAGCTTTCCTCACTCATTTTCTTTTTTGGAAGATCACCACTGTATATTCTGTGACAATCTGCTCCTCTAGAATTTGCAATTTGAATAAAACAGATTTTGTTGCTTTTTTCTCCCCAGATGAATGCACAAAGAGCCTCAAAAACAAATGTGCTTTAACAAGACAGTGTGATTAGGATATTTAACATTTACTTAAAATATAGCATCTACCTGAAAACCTTCATGCGGAACTCTAGCTCTTCCAGCCCAATTCTCCAACAGAAAGTTAATCATGATCAGAATACCAGGTCCAGGGAAACCACAAGAAAGAAGAAATCAAGATTGCCTCAAGTAAAAAGAATAAAATAACCTATTCCCACCACCAAAACCAAACAAGCACACTATTGTCCCCTCCCCCACCCCCCCATCAAATGCTGGGAGTGATTTACTTTGACCTAGGCATATAAAAATAAAAATTAAGACTAGTTTTCTTTATGTATTTTCATGATAATCATTATGAGTGGAGCCAAAAATTCATTCTAATTTCTCCTATCACATTTCCCAAACTAGTTTATCAAATGGTTTAGATTAGTATGATTGGAGGTGTCCATTATTTAAGAATACTATTTACTCTGATACCATATTCCCAAATTTGTCATCTGACTTTACTTCAGCAAGTTCCTTAAACTAATCTGCTGAAGTGTCCCACATCTTCTAGCTTCCAATAACCTAACAAGTCCAGTGACCTGGAGTCACCTTCATGATCCAGGATAGACAAAGAGCTAATTATGCCAATTTCCCCACTATCCAGAGCAGATTAAGAAGGAAAACAGAACCTGATGACTCTTCTCAGACCTAATCACATCAGTTTATCCCTGTCAGTGAAACAAACTAAGGAGAGAAGACTTAGAAACAGGGTTTTCTAACATGATAACCTTGACACACTCCTGGTTCAACCAATGGATAAACGGTTGGAAGACATGAAAAAAAAAATTAGGACAATAAATATAAGAGAAGGGTGCCTGAGCTCTGAGCTCACCCAGGACCCTGGCACACAGATCACCTGGGTGCCTTGAGTGGAGAGACCATTCTGACCCCCCCTTTTTTTTTCCCAGGAAATACTGGACAAATGGGAAACTGCTGGCTTGTTGGGTAACATTGTTAAATGTACTTTGCACTTGAAATATGACAAATACAGAGGGTTGTAATAAACTGACTCACATTTATAAGCATTAAAAGGGAAACTTACTAGGACAAATTATGGTGTGAAGTGAAGAATGATCACTTAACTCATCCATTTTGTAAATTTAGATTTAATATATTGGGTTTGCATAAAGTGTGATATAGTGGCAACAGCTTAGCCTTCTATCAAGTTGAATTTGGAGTCAGACACTTTGAATTAGGGTCATTTATTAAATTTCAGAGCCTCCGGTCTTGTAGAGCAATCGAGTGTGATCAAGATGACAGAAGCAAAGCAATTAAGTGTTTAGTAACTGGCCCATATTTTTCATGGTAGAGTAAAATAAAATAAAATCTCTAAATACCCTAGGAATTTTTGCTAAAGTTTTTAAAAGTTTTTATTCCTCCATTCTAACATAGAAAATTTTCCTTCTTTTAAAATTGTTGTACTTCTCTTTAAACATGTGCCCTAGATTTTTATCTTATGAATTTTGGCATTTTTGTCCTAAGTAGTGTAGATAACTTTCAAATTAATACTTATTTTGGTTATTGAAACCAAAATGAATATTGCTATGATATTATGTGATGGTGGGTTTTATTTACTTCATTAAGCATTTAATTTCTACCTCATTAAGAAGTTTTCTCTGACCACCCAGACATCCAACACTATGGATGTCACAATTATTATGTGTACTGAAATCTTGACTAGGTGAATAGCCCATCCATTGTGAAGTGGAAGATACAGGAATTCTCTCTAGAATCAAGTGAGGAACAGAAGTGTGAAACCAGAGTGGGTATGAGTTACCCAAAGAGCATGGGTTTTAGGTATCTTGGTTGTTGAATAATTTAATTTCTCCAAATCTCAGTTTGCTCTTTTAGGAGGACAAGATAATTATCATTAATAATAATAAATGAGATAACATATGGCACTTAGCTAGAGCCAAACTCATACTAGCCACTCAAAAAATGCCACTTCTTTTCTTGTTCATACTTGTTCTAATACAATAATCAGCTTTTAGTCACTGTGACAAAATACCTGAGATAATCAAGTAGGAAAGGTTGATTTTGGCTCACAGTTTTAGAGGTTGTAGTCCATGATCAGTTGGCTCTGTTGCTTTGGACCTGTGATGAATCAGTACATCATGGCAGAAAATACATGGTGAAGCAAAACCCTTCACCTCATAGTGTCTGGGAAGCAAAGTAAGGAAGGGGAGGAGCTGGGAACTCACAGTTCCCTTTAAGAGTATGTCTCTAAATGACCTAGCTTCCTCTTATAGGCCTCACCTCCTAAAGGTTCCACCACCTTCCAATAATTTGTGGACTAAGCCTTTAATACATGGCCTTTGGGGGCCAATTATCTGAATCAAGCTCCCTCACCCTTCAGTGAGTACAGTAACCGATGTGGTGTACTGGGGCCTTGAGGTATGGAGAAATGCATTTAGGGTGGACACATCACCTCCCACAGCTCCAGGATTGCCAAACACAAAAAAGGCCTCTCTGCCCAGCTGACTAGGTATGAGTCTCATGAACAGGAAACTGAAATTCAGTACTGTGGGAATTAGTTCCCAGATGCTCTGCTTAGCCTCTGTGTCTCAGAATCACAGTTTCAAAAGCAAGACAATACTAATAATCCATCTTGCATAGAACATATGAAAAGAAGTATCTATTTCATGTTTTAAAGGTCATTGAATATATAACAGCTAGATAGCTGAAGCAAAATACCATATTCATCAGTGAAATAGCAAAGTTTAGCAGCATTCATCTGTCCTCATTTTAAATTTACCACAGTATGTAAATTGGAGGATTTAAAAAAGGATCAGGCAAAAATCTGAGCTAGGTGCGAATGAAAAGCACAATCAGAAGCAAATTTGTGACTGCTTGAAGTGTAAGAGTTTGCCAAATGGGATGGTACTTAGATTTTACTACTAATCTGAGTTTATGTAAAAGCCAATAGAAAGATCCCAATTATTGTTAAATACCCAGAGTAGGAATTTGCTGCTAAACTGCTGCACAGTATCGGTCTCAGGTTGGGTTTTATAAACATCTTTCTTTATGTACTGAAATTACCAGAGGAATACCCCACACAAAGCTGAACTTTAAACACATAGTCTCAGTCATTCATATATATATATGTATATATATATGTATATATATATATATACATATATATATATATATTCTGAAGAAAATAAACCAAGTACAAGTTGGATTAGAGGCTGAGATACCTGATTTAAAAAAATATACTGCTGTATATGAGAGAAGCTATTTATCCAGGAATGGTAGTTATTCTACCAGCTTAACATTTCAAAATACATTGATGGCAAAATGAGATAACCTGATCATCTCTAACAGGATTTTCTTACATCCAGAACATTCACACTATATCAGAAATGTACAGAGGCGGGTTTGTGATTCACACTCTTGTAGATCTCAGTGGGCCAATATGTTACATTGAGACATCAGCCTACTATTTAAACAACACCCTGTCTGGTTTCTATGGAACAAACTACCTTCGAAAACAAAATGAACCACATTAAATGAAGCTGAAGGAAAAATCACACTCAGGAGTGCTGCCATATTTTCTAATGCAAGAATCATTAAACCTGAGGTTTTATGCTGCACTGACCCTGCACACTTGAGATAGAACCTTGAATCAGCTAAGAACAGTGTAATTGAGAGTCTGAAAGGGCCTAGGTGACCACACAGTACAACCTATGGAACAAGGAAATAGAGGCCACTCAGGTGTCAAATTGAACCCTGCTCCAAGACCAATTTTATGACTCGTTCCCCGACCCCGCCCCGCCAGAGTCTTAAAATGCTTTTGATTACTTCCTGATTCCTCAAGGAATATAATGGTATTTAATCAACTCTGAAAAATGAGAATAATAGCCAGGCACTATGGTGAATGCCTAAAATACCACTGACTTGGGAGCTTGAAGCAGGAGGATCACAAGTTTGAGACCAACCTAGGCAACTTAGAAAGACCCTGTCTCAAATTAAAAAATAAAAAGGACAGGTGATATTGCTTGGTGTTGCCCCTGGCTTCAGTCACCAGTACCAGAGAGAGAAAGAGAGAGAGAGAGAGAGAGAGGGAAAATAAATATCTTTTCTGTCTCATTGTGTCCAAATATTCAAAACACTGCACTTTTTGTGTGCCTACTATATTTCAGGTGCTGTTTCAGGCAGTTGGAAATCAGAAATGAGCAAGATAAACAAGGTCCTTGCCTTGTGGCACTAACAGTTCTAGAGAATGGAAACAAACAAATGAGGCAAATTTAGAAAACAGTGGTTCAGCAATTCTTAAACATTTTGAGAATCTGTGAAGGGTCAGACCTCGAACCTTGCCTACCACAATGGAGCTACTAAAACAATAATTGGATCCAAGGAAAGAAATGAATAAACACAAAACTATATACATTCTCTGAAGATTCAAAGCCCATATACAGATCTCAATTTAAGAATCCCGCGCAGAGTCGCACACAGAAGTGCATAGCTGCAGTCCCAACCACGTGGGAGGCCAAGGCAGGGGTATCATAGCCTGGGCAAATTAGAGAGGCTCTGTCTCGAAGTAAAATTATAAAAAAGGGCTCAGGATGTAGATTAGTGGTAGAGTGCTTACCTAGCATGCATGCTGCCCTGGGTTCAGTTCCCAGTACCCCCTGCCTCCTTACCCCCACAAAGAACTTGCAGGAAAACATAATGAAAACAGATCATCATAAGGCAACAATATAATTTCAGGACTAGAGAGAAATCAAAAGGTCAATGGAAAAACCATCACCCTCCCCCCCTTTGGGGGGTTAGTCAGAGAAGGATTCCTAGAAGACAAAACATGAACTAAGCCTGTTTTTACTGTTTGCAATTCCTTTCATAAAAGTAACACATGGTCAGTGTAGAAAACATAGAAATTATTGAAAAGTGCAATGGAAGGAAATATACCAATAATTCCACTGCCTAGACAGACATTCTAATGTGTGTCCTATTACGTGTGTGCGAATGAGCACACATTCATGTATTATATGAAGAACATTTTATTCAGCTGTTTGGAAGAAATAATTTGATAATCTGAGAAGTGAGATTCTAAAGGGGTATGCCAGAGGTCATCAGATTGTCTTCCATGGCAGTTTTTCAAACTCTGGGTCATGATCCACAAAATTAATTTAGCAGGCCACAATCAACCTTTTAAATAAAAAAAGAGAAAAGCTAGAAAATATGTATTATAAAGTCCATGGTAAAGGTAAGCATTGCTTTAGGAGACTGCGTACATATGTGTTTGTGTATATACATGTGTATGTGTGCACATGTGTACAAGACTCTAATATTAAATTTACTTTTTATTTGATCCCCAGGATAGTTTGAATATATGTTTGAATAAATATATTTGAGGCAAGAGCTGGGATAGTTGAATTATTCTGCATCACAGAGGGGTAAGGATTTGTGGGTCCCAGGAAAATGAGAAGGTAAAGAATAAGTTAAAGTGGGGGAAGGGTGAGCAGTAGAGAGGACAAAAAAGTCCCAGTGTGGGGATTCAGCCTAGAAAACACTATGGAAGACAGAACTGAGTATTAATGCAGGTTGTTACATTGTTTCTAAGAAATTTGTAGTGCAAATGTTCTCCATCTTCCTATATCCTCAGCAAAATCCATTTTGATCAGCAGTACTTTTGTGCATATGAAGTCTTTGAAGAACTCAAAGAGATGCTAAGTTTTATGTATAAACTGGCACAGGGCAAAATTTAAGTCCATATATATGAGTAATGAAAGCTAGAGTAAGAAGAAGATATAACATTCTAGATATATATCATATCCATCAATCTATATTTGTGTATGCAAAAATGGAATTATATATATGCATATATATTATTGTAATCCTATTTCCCCTTCAAGATATGTTCTGAACATTTTGACATATCAGTAAACACTTTTTGTTCAACAAATTATTTTCTTGGCATTTTAGAATTCAATTGTAGGGAATTCATATAACCTGTTTATGTAACTCATCTCTTGATGTTAGACATTTTGATCATTTGTTTAATATATTTATTTGAACATTTTCAATGTTCTAATCTTAGAAATAACACTATGGCTTAGAGTCATAATTAATAGAATTGGCTAAAAAAATATTGCTATACCGTCTACTAAATGTGGTTGTCTTTTTAGGTGTCTGTCCTGGAAAGTAGGATTCTTTTACATAGCACCAAGGACTAGGCTAGGTGTATTGTAAGTGTACCATATAATGAAATGCACAGATAAAAATACCATCACAGAGCAGGGAGGAGAGATCAGCATTCCTGGGTAGTGAGAGAAGGCCATATTTGGGCAATGTTTGGAGTCAGAGATGGAATCGCCAATAAGTCAGTTGCCATCTCTCTTCTGATACAATTCTTGACACTCATTTCTTGGGATTTAAAATACTTCTTGTAAAAAGCATAAATTGAGTTTGGGTACAGAAATAAGAGATATGGAAGTTTGAAAGTAAAAATGTAGTCTTGCTTCAGAAAAATCTTAACTAAAGTAATCTGTGATCAACAAATATCATTTTTAAGGGTCTTGAGAATTAAGAGGTCTCCAGGCAGTGAAGGGAAAGGTATTCTAGGCTGGGGGAAGCATAGGCAAGAGACATGGACAGTGAATTCTGAGACAAGGTTAAGTGCATCTTTCTGATCCTTACAACTACTGCAGATTCCTGTTATCATTCTTGGAACTCAGTAAATATAGTGTATCAAACAGTAAATAAAGAGATTTAAAAACGAATGGACAACAGTAGCATTTTCTCACTTTGTATTCAGAAATAATTCTAGATTCCCAAGTTGGAAGAATATAAAACAACAACAGCAACTAAAACAAAAACAAAGAAACCTCTTTTGAAAGTCTATGAACTTTGAGGGGAAAAAATGTTTACCCTCTTTGCTCATCATAGCCAGATGGGTGGTAATAGAGATAAACTCCAGGACCTAATTCTGACTAAATCTATTCCTTGACACAGATCCAGCGTCCTGGATGAATCATACCTCAAGCTTTGCCTGTGGACAAGAGGCTCCCATGGTTTGGCAGTGAAAGTGTATGCAACAGCTATAACATAAGCAGCTTTTCCAGCCCATGGCTTAGAAACAAGGGTAATCATATCACACCCAAGAGTATGAAGGAAATTGAAAATAAAAACCAGGGTTTGGATAGGAAGAGTGACTGACGTCAGCAAGGCCCAAACTAATCAGGCCCTCTATGAATGGCCAGGGGCAGAGGGTGGGCATCCATTTGCCTACACAGGTTGGTGACATGTCTCCAACAACAGCTTCACAGGGCATTGGCGAGCCTTTTGTGCATATTCTCTTATCTATAATATTTATAATGCTTATACAAATTCTACTTATATTATTATTTAACTAAAACCAATTTAAATTTTAGAAAATGAGTAATAGTTATATTAATCCCCACCAGTTATATTATACTTCCCAAAGTCAGCTGTGTTTTTTTCCCAAGCCTTGTTTATGCTGCTTAAATAATAAATGCAATTAAATGTTTGGTTAACTCAGAAGTATGATTATTAAAAAAGAGAGAGGGGAGGTATGCTGGTTCTCTAAAAATAATAGAATGA
Source organism: Geosciurus inauris (assembly GCA_004024805.1). Taxonomy (NCBI): domain Eukaryota; kingdom Metazoa; phylum Chordata; class Mammalia; order Rodentia; family Sciuridae; genus Geosciurus; species Geosciurus inauris. The sequence goes on along the minus strand of PVHX01000179.1, from coordinate 319,962 downwards.
CTTAGAAAGATTCAATAAAGCTGAATTTTCACCCACAAATTAAGTCTGACTAATTAGGTGTGCATGAAATAAATGTAAAAGACGTGATGGGAAAGGGTCATTAAAATAGCAAATTCTGTGTGTATACTGTTTTCCAAGTATCTTTATGTCTTCAGTTGGTTTAAGAAAACCCAAATTGGGTATAACAAAGGATGTAATGTGGGTGTGCTTTATACAAGAAAACAATGTGGCACTCCCAAATCAGGTGATCTGTAATGATATGTATATGTTCTGACATATGTATATCATTTATCATGATATCCTGACCTTCTAATTAAATATCCAACTTCTGATCTCACGTTTACTGCATAAGATAACGTCTGTTAAAGCTGCCTCATGGCCATTCAGTATTTTCCTTTTGATTATTAGTATTAGTACACCTTCTTACTCCTGGGAACATATATATTATTGAGTGGGTACAGTAGAAAACACTAGACCAGTACTCAGAAAACAAAGATTTTAGTCCTTACCTGGATTATAGTCTTAGAGGTCACCTTGCCTCTTTGACCCTCTGTTTTCTCATCTATAAATTGCATGTTTTGGGAATGGGGATAGAGAGTGAGTGTAGATGACTAGAGAAGTTGGACTAGATAATCTTTCTGGTCTTTTTTGACTTTCAAAAATGCCATCCTGTGCAATTTTACTCAGATATGATAAGCAAGGTACCTTAAAACATTTATTAGGGATATAATGGATAAAAGTATTTTGAAAAGAGTATGTAAATTCACTCTTAATGTCAAGAATAAGTACATTTACTAGAGAAAAATAAAATCTTTTGGAAACTTTAATTAAAAAGAAGAAAATACAAAATACAAAATGAACTACATTTATATAAATGATTAAAATAAGATTTAAGTTACCAACATAAAGTTAATATTGCTATCCTCATAATTTGGTAATGAGAAAAGATCCATATTAATCTTAATGCAATTTAATTAATCTTAAATAATAATAAAAGCTTTTGGAAAAAACTATTCTTCTTAATTATAGTTTCCAAAATAGGTTACAAAAAAAGCTGCAGTTCTGGGAGTAGCATGCAATACAAAATTGTCTAAATAATTCCCAGTCTTAATTTAATTTTATAAACACAAAACAAAAACAATTATTGATTGGAAAAAATAAAGTACCCAAAGAAACAAGTGCTACTTCCTTTAAAATCTTAAGTCCTGCAATAGAACTAAAATAAAATTAAATATAAGATTTGATTTAAGTCACATCTGAATTGCTTTACCAGCAATGTGGTCTGTCAAAAATAGATTAAAAGAAAATTGGATAAAAAGAAAATTATTAGAGCATGCTGACTAACATATTGCTTTGATATTTCTTCCTTTTAATTATTAATTGAAGTAGTACCTGAATTACCTTCAGTGCCACAAAAATTATATAAACTAGATTTATGTACAAAGACAAGAGATCTAAGTACACATCAACTTTTAAAATAACCATTTGCCACTTGTGAGTGGGAAAAGTAACACAAGTGTAATATTCAGTTTATACACTGGTTTGGAGTCTATATCAATTTCAAATTTTCTTTTATGTTTCAGTTATTCCAAGAGTTCCAAGAGTCTGAAAATATTTCATTAAAAATTAATGTGTTATCCACACAAATGGCAAATATTGAAAACTAGGAACATAAATATAAAATAATAAAAATAGTAAGTCTACTAATACTGAAGAGGAAGGAAGACAGGAGGGGAGGAGAGCATGTGAAAAGGAGAGCGATTTTAAACATCCGGTTTCTATTCTGGACCGTTTATGGCAACAGACAGACACAGCAAGCGGAAGCCAAATATATTCTTGGGCTCTGACAGGATTTGTTTTCTATCTTGTCATTATTTTTACTGTATTCTTCCTAATAATATTTCTCCAGTGCTCTAGATTTCCTGACCGACAATACCAGTCTCATTAAGAGCCCACAATTGAGAAATGGGGAGAATTCAGGGGCATTCACAGAGCCTTGCAAGGCTTCTCATTAGGGGTCTGAAGCTTTCCCAGCAACTTTTCAGCACAAAGTCACACAACCATGGCAACTTCACCCCCATCCTATCATCCTTCCCAAACCCCTCTGAATGGTTTTGTTAGGATCCAATATGCAATCCCTGGCAGAGCAATAAGTATCTAGAGTATTACAGAAAGGTGGAGATGAAAGGATGATGTCTATTTCACTAACACTGGCACAAAAGCAATAAACTTGACAACATGCATCTACTTTGCTACCTTTCTTATAAGAAGTATTCCACATTAAGTAGAAAACAAGTCCTACCTTATTCTACCTCAACCCATTCAATTTAAATGCCTCTAAGAGAAAGACACATTTCTTATTAAACAAGCAGCAGGGTCACACCCCCAATCCTACTTCAAGATAGGATCTACACTGAAGATGCTCTACACCAAAGATAATGAGGGAATTATTTTGAAAATATGAAAGCAGATTATAAAAACATCCCCTCGCAAAGTAAGTGTCCTTCTTTACTCACACTGATTATTTTCTATAGAATTTAAATGGTACATAAAATTATAATTGTGCTTTCTTGAATGTAAATTGATTGTCTGAATTATTGGGAAAGGATTTGAATTCTAATGGAATATTTTGCTGGAGAAATGCCAAGCAAATCAGCAAAAACTAATAGCTCTAACTGTAGGTAACAGCCAAACATTTACATAAGTCAGGAAGATGCTGTAGTCTCAAGAATTGATCCTGGAGTGGTCTGAAAAGGTCAGTAAGCTTTTTTTTCCCCCTTAAATAGAGGAAATCAGCTTTAGCTTTCCATATTAAAAAATTATTTGACAGTGAGAGTCTAATTTAGTTTTTCTCTGGGAAAAAAAAAAAGAAAGAAAGGCAAGATTATTATTAGAATGGAATTTTGTGGCTCCACTTTAAAAAAAAATTCTTTCTTTTACAAATTAGATTGTCTATAGAAAATCTGGGCTTTACCCTGAAGACAGAGCAAACATAAAATCTAGTGGCACTGTGACACACTTGAATGCTACACTTCATATTTAAGAGAAGGCCACCCCAGGAAGTTGGCTACAGACACATCCCAGCCACATGCCACATAGTTACTGCTTAACCTATCTCCTTTGTATAAATACAGTGTCTATGAAGTCAAACAGATCCCCTCCATACTTATAATCACAGGCACAGGCAGGCCTCAGTAGTTTTACTACCCAGATGGGTGCAACATTTTTATAGTTAAATTACAGCCAGAGATGCCAGAGGTATAGATACACATCTGCCCCAGATTGCCAGCCTTCTAAAATCTTTTTCACAAACCCTCAGCATCAAAAAACACTGTTGATATGGGTGTAAAAATCACCTCTGAGGGGGCTGGGATTATAGCGCAGTGGTAGCGTGCTCGCCTAGCATGCATAAGGCACTGGGTTTGATCCTCAGCACCACATAAAAATAAAATAAAGATATTCTGTCACCTACAACTAAAAAATAAACATTAAAAAAAAAAATCACCTCTGAGTATAATGTGATGAACCATTCACTAGCCACATTTATACCTCCACTATTAACCATAGTGGATTTACTTGCTATAAATCTGGGACATTTTAAGAATTGAAAAGAGAAGGTTTTAATGATTTCTGTCTTGCAAGAACCTATTTTTATCACGGAAAATTTGCAGTATTAATCTAGACATATGTATAGATGTTAGACACAGTATACCTTAAGATTTGGGCCACTGAATATGACTTATTCTGTGATTGTTAAACTTTCTTGACTGAATTTTTAAAGAATAAACTGAATATAGGTATTTCTCTCTATTCCAAAGTTTAGAAACTCTAGAGCGGGCCATAAGTTATTATTGATTTGATGACTGATTTCTTCCTAAGTGCTATTCCGACTTCTATAAAACAATCTCAATGTTAAGATAGTCCAAAATCTATATGATATATCTATAGCTATATATTTTAAAAGAACCCAGAATTTTCTGGTAATTAGTTGATTCAAATTCCATTTTTCATAATTACTAAGAATCAGATTTGGGATAATATCCTAACAGTGTGAAGTTTTAATAAAACTCCATATTCAATGCACCCCATTTCACTGCATGAGAGTACAAAATCTGACCACAGATTTCATTTTTGAAATGAAGTAGGTATTCTAGCAACCAAGAGCCAAAGAAACCAAATCATGAAAAGAAAGAAGGAAAATCATATGAGGAAAGTATCAGACAAAGGGAAGGTGAAGAAATAGCAGATAAGTAGCACTGGTCAGTCAGGAAATAATTCAGCATGAGCAGCATGTTTGGCATCTTTATACTTGCCCACTCCCATCCCCCCATTTACAGTGGACTGGATGAGCTTCACTTAAGCAGCAAGTCAGCAGCACATCAGCTAGATGGATGCCTACTTTCTTTTAATGACACATTTGCCTAGTATATAAACATTAAAATTTATATTTAGTGGAAAACAGTAAGTCAAAAGCTACTTTAATGATGCTTTGGATATTTATACAGAATGCCTTTAAAATACCTGCTTTTTGAATGCTGTATGTTTTCTGTGGGTGATGAGGAGGAAATGTCTCTGCCCATGTTCATATACAAAAAAATTATGTTATAGATAAAAGCTATTTAAAGCCAATTAATTACAGAAAACAAAAACCTAGAAAACATCACGGGGCTTTTGTTTTAGATATTATTACACAACCTAATGTTCTCTTTAATTTGTTATACTTCCATCACCAGCAGAATGCATGTTATACATGGCCAAAATAATGCATGAAAATGCTTTTCCCCCTAAACATATTCATTCAACTAAACAAAGGAAAATATTTTTTATAAGCACCAAAAGTATTGTTCCTGTGTAATCTTGTCCAAAGTTATTTTGTTCAAGATTACCAAAGAAATGTCAAAAAACTTGGTATCCCACAAAGCAGTTAATTCATTTTGTTAAGGAGAGTCTAGATTTCTATCTTTTGTGCAAATCAAAGAGTTAAAAGAGCATAATGGGCACTGCTGCCTAAAGGGCAGCACTCACAGAGTAAAGTCCAAGACAATGGTCGTCTAGCCACGTGTGGGATCCCAAAAGTTCTTCCTTGAACTAACCCACAGATTCTCTGATAGGCACGCAGTACTGCCCTTTCCAGGTCAGGTGAAAAAGGTCATCTTTAGAACAAAATGCCACAAAAACAGCTTAAAATTGAGTATTTCTTGAGAAATGTGAGGGTTTTGAATTCTATCAGTGAAGCTTGGTTTCAAAGGAAGACATGTTATATTTTCTTTTGACTTTTCTTAAATTCAATAATGATATGCTATGAAGTTGGAGTTGCAAAATAAAACCTAAGAATTGACTATTTTATTTAACAAAAGCACACTCTATGTGCCAGACAGACTCTGAGTTCATTTTACAAGGTGGGGACTACTCTTTTCCCTTTTTACAGACTAGGTGGCTGACTCATCGTGAGGTGAAGTAACTTACCCAAGGTCAACAGCAGGCTCAGTGGCAGGGCTGGGATCAGAACCCAGGCAGAAGGTCTCCAGAAATCGCATACTATCAACCACTAGGTACCATATGCTTGATTAGTAATGAAAAAGTCTTTTAAGAGCTCATTTAGTCTTGCTGGAACTGAGGGAGATCTTTAAGACACATTAGCCTGAAAAGCCCCTAGCAGAGAATCTGATGTAAGATTGTCACTAGAAAATTGGAATGGGAAGAAAACCTGCCAGGAAACTTTGTGGACTGGGACAGTCTAAGCCCAGGTCAGATGCTGGCTTGCTGGGGAAACTGGAACAGCTACTGAAGTACTAGGTTTAAAAGTGTGAGTTCTGACTTCATTTGACCCTGTCTTGCTAAACTTAATATTAGCTATGTTACTGTGTGTAAGTTATGAAACCTCTTGGAGCCTCAGTTTCTCCCTCTGAAAACAAAAGACAATAATACCATCCCAAAAGAATTACCACAATGATTAAATTTCAAGTGATTTCTCTGCTCTATATTCTTTGCTAATAAAAGTATTAGTCTTGTGTTAGAGATCACAAGATTGCATCTACCCAAGAGATATTGTGATTCTATGGTGCTCTCAGTTGAATATAATAATAACATTGTTACATAAATTTATATAATACTATTATTATATAAATTAATAATATTTAACACTTAAGGTTTTCCAAAATTTTTCACACAATCTGATGTGACCCTCATAACTATTCTGCATGGTTTTTAATCCCTATTTTAAGGATACAGAAGTTGATACTGAATGTGAATCTGGCCTGTTCAAGATCATGTGGTTAACAGGTCCACAAACTCAGACCTTTTGCTCCCTATCCAAGGTTTTTCCCTTCTTATAACTTGCTATGTTTCCACAGAAGACACCCTTGCAATGTGCTTGTAATATAAATGGAGGAAGTAAAATAATTTTAAAAAATAGAAATAAATACTGATTGCTCAGAAATCTTGCAGAGAATAATCTGACTGGAATTTGTCAGGTACTCTGTACCAATTATGAGTCTTAGGCATGGTACTGTAGTACCCAGGCTTGCTTGAGCTGAGAAGTCAAGACAGGTGTATTAGATTTGCTAAGGACTGAGCTCTCCTGGGCCTTCTATTCCTTGCTGCTGCTGTTGAGCTCACTGATTCCATGGTGGCTGTCTTGCTTCTGCTACCTGGAGATAAATGCCCACAATTCAAGTCTTGGGCTCCTCTTGTCATTTGGAGTCCAATGGTATAACAAATCCTAAATTCCAGGATTTGGAGGTCAAAGTACTGGGAATTATCTCTCATGGGGAAATCTTGGGACCCATGAGATGGAAGAAAACTAAGCAAATAAATTTCCTCTCCTTTTCTCCCTCTAGTTTGGAGCACAGTTTCTGATATAGCCTTTCCAGAAACTCTAAGGCCTTGGCTCTGTGGCCTATGATAAGCGGTCACTGTGTGGGAACACATTATCTTGCACTGTTTTCCGTTTTTTCCAGATCTCACCTTCCTTTTACTCCCTCGAAAATAAAAATCAGCTTTTAATACGTTTTTAAGTTCTAAGACAATAAATAGGAATGAAGAAATTGGGAAAATCTTTATTGAAATCAACCACTTAGTTAATATATCTTAAAAGAGGTATAGGAAGGTACAAACTAGAGAAATAAGTCATAGGAATGGAAATAGTCTGCCAATGCAAGTAAAATGGTGAAAAGGTCATTAAATTAGGTATCTGAAAGAAATTAAAAAGTTAAGGATGGGACATGATAAGCATAAGGCTATTAGGGAAATCCTTTCAAGGGTGCCCTTAAGCCGGGCGCGGTAGCTCAAGCCTGTAATCCCAGCACTTAGGGAGGCCGAGACAGGAGAATCGCGAGTTCAAAGCCAGCCTCAGCAACGGCGAGGCGCTAAGCAACTCAGTGAGACCCTGTCTCTACATAAAACACAAAATAGGGCTGGGGATGTGGCTCAGTGGTTGAGTACCCCTGAGTTCAATCCTCAGTACCAAAAAAAAAAGGGTGCTCTTCCCCCATTACTCAGAATAAATTCTAAACATTTTTACAATTCAAGAGAAATGCTCCTCCACATCTTACTGCTGAGGATTCTACCTCCTCTTAAGATGTGGGAAGTCACATACACACACCACTCCCACTCTAATAATGAGAAAAAGTTTGAGAATCTCTAACATTATAATTTTTCATGACAGTGGGGCTCAGTAGGAGGAAGGGAAATCAGCCAAACATTAAACCTCTCCTAGTATATCCTTTCACAGTAACAATGAACCCTACGGAAGGAGGATTTTTAATGCTAGGCTCTGGACTTTGACCTTCCCCCATTGCAAATTAGTCCTAAATAGAGGCAGAGTAAATATCGAAATTCTGGGAAACAATGAGCCCCAGAGAAAGAAAAGCAATGGGCGAGATTGAGATTTGAGTTCTTATCCCTTGGGATCTGGGCCCCTATCTTTCCAGGTAACAATGAGTTTCCATCTTTTTACAACTGCCTTCCTGAGTTAAAGTTTTAATCTGCACAACTAGCCCCTTGACTGTCTGAAGGGCAAGTCCACAGTTTCCAATGATTAAAACACCCGCATTGTACTCTATAAAACTAAAATCCCCTCTGTAACTGACAGCCATTTCTGCATCCAGAAAATGAGCCCCTAAGGTGCCGAAGTCTGTAAATGAACAAAGGGCTTCGCTGAATCTGTTGAGGTCTGCATCAGTCCTTTTGCTTACACAGAAAACAGGTTGCCAGAAGACCAAGTGAACTAATTCCAAATAGGTGACGTGCCTCTCTGAAGACAGACAGAACAATGGAAACATTTTATTTTCAACAGAGCATGGAAAGATAAAACGGCCACTAAAAAAAGGTAAGAGGAAAACAGCTGAGATTTTAATAGATTTTTTAAAAAATATTTTTTAGAATCGTGAGTTCAAAGCCAGCCTCAGCAACAGCGAAGCGCTAAGCAACTCAGTGAGACCCTGTCTCTAAATAAAATACAAAATAGGGCTGGGGATGTGGCTCAGTGGTTGAGTGCCCCTGAGTTCAATCCCTGGTACAAAAAAAAAAAAAGAAAGAAAGAAAGGAAAAAATTAGTTGTGGATGGACACATTATTTTATTTATTTATTTTTATGTGGTGCTGAGGATCGAACCCAGTGCCTCACAAGTGCTAGGCAAGTGATCTACCACTGAGCCACAACCCCAGCCCTTTCTTTAATACATTCTTGAGAATGTGGGCGAATGTGACAGTCTAGAAGCCCTGGGGCCCCAGACACAAGAGGACAAGAGGAGTTTGCACTCATTCTCTAGCACTTTTCCATGGGATTCTCTCCACAGGAGGCACGCAAGAAAGACTGGGGGCAAGGCAAGAGACTTGAGAGCAGCCATCTTCTCCCAGGTGGGGTACAAGCACAGAATCCTACCCACTTAGATTTTAATATATGAACCAAAAGCCTCAGGCTTCTAGAGGAGAGGTAGGAAACATTCCCAGAAAAAGGTGAAAAGCAAAGTAATATCTTCCTTTGGGGGGATGGGGGAAATCTCTTGCCCCAGGTCCTACTCATTGAAAGGGGTGAAAGCAATCAGTGGTATGATGGTAAATGTTTAAAAACCAGCTCTTTGGGGAAAAAGAAGTCCTGATTCAGAGTGTTTGCAGCTGTCTGGGATGTAAATACTTTCGCATGGCCAATTTTAAACTGTCAATGTGATGTCAAATGGCTCTCATTTATCTAAAAATTTAATAATCAGCTCCAGTAAACCACTGCATGTAACACTGAGAAAGCAGTAGAAAACCCCACTCCCATTCCCATCACCATCCCCATCTTCATCCCATCAAAAGCCACAATGACAGTCCAAAGAAAATCCTAGGAATAAAAATCATAAACCACAACATTAGCGATGATGAAGAACTCCTCAGATGGAGAATAAACTCAGGTGTGCTTTGAGGCGCAGAGGTGGGGGCAGGGATCACTAAATTTGAAAGCTGGCCAACAGCAGTGATCCAAACTGAAATAAAAATGGGAGTTGGGGCAGGGGTGGGGAAGAGCACAGGGAAGTATATGCACGAGGGGCACGACAACAGCAAAGGACCTAACTAATGTATATCTGAAGTCCTGGAAGAAGAAAGAGAATGGGCTTACTGCCTCTGCTTCATCTACTGCCAATTTGCCTTTATAATTAAAGGCCAACGTCACTTGTTGAAAAATCACACTCCACCCCCTTTAGAGTCCCTTTTCTCTATTAAGAGTACTTTTAGCCAGGCACACAGTGCACATCTGTAATTCCAGCGGCTCCAGAGGCTGAAGCGGGAGGATCAGAGGTTCAAAGCTAGCCTGAGCAACTTAGCCAGACTGTAGGCAACCTAGTGAGGCTCGGTCTCAAAATCAAAACAAAAGCTGGGCACAGTGGCGCAATCCTGTAATCCCAGCACTTAGGGAGGCTGAGACAGGAGAATCGCGAGTTCAAAGCCAGCCTCAGCAACAACGGCGAGACGCTAAGCAACTCAGTGAGACCCTGTCTCTACATAAAACACAAAATAGGGCTGGGGATGTGGCTCAGTGGTCGAGTATCCCTGAGTTCAATCCCCAGTACCAAAAAAGAAAAAAATCAAAACAAAAAGGGTTGGGGGTGTGGCTCAGTGGTACCAAAAAAGGAGAGTACTTTTTCTTCTTTTTAAAATAAGGTTAGGTATCCTTTCTCTAATGAACTGTATCCTTTCCCTTTAAACCTGGGCAAGTTGCCAGACTATGCCCCCAGAGCACTCTAGGTTTACTGTTACCATAGTGTTAGGTAGGAGTTCAGGGACACCAAGATGGCACAGGCAGGGTATAAGAAAGATGCTGAAGCATAAGACAGGAAGATAAGTCTCTAATTACAATAACAATTCCCACCACAGGTCCGGTATTTTAAAATGACAAAGGCAGGTAAGTAGGGCAGTATTCTAATTTGGTTTTCCTAAAGTAACAAATGGGGGAAGTTGGACGATATTCTAATCAGGTATCATAAGATAACAAATGGGAGCAAATGGGGTATAGGAAAGAGAATGCCTCACAGCTTAGCATGTAAAACATTAAATTTCCAGACAGCAGGGCCTTAAGCAGCCCTGTCTTGTTGGGCCCTCTCGACTCTTCCTTACAGATTGCTACTTCTTCCTTCACCTTCAATAAATCTGTACTTTGCCTGTTACTTGTATGTGTCTTGCTCAATTCTTTGGGACACTAATGACCTGGACCTCCACTGGACACCCTGATGACAACAACAGCATATTGTACCTTTATGATTTCTGTGTGCCTCCTCCACTGGGTTGGAAGCTTCTTAAGGGTAGACACCATTTATACAGAGGCATATTTATAAACTAGAAGATGCAAAAAATGAGTACACACCAAGTAGTCAGCTTTAAGTTTTGACATTTAATATTTAATTTTAAAAATTATAGAGGGTCTAAGGCAAAGCAACAAATATGACTAGAGAAATTAAAAACAAATACTACTTATACTGAAAAGTGCTAAGTTAAATTTTAAATCTTTTTGTGTGTGTGTGTGTGTGTTGAGAGCACTATCTCTGAGCTAAATTCCCCAGTTCTTTTTATTTATTCTTTCTTATTTTGAGACAGGGTCTCACTAAATTGCCCAAGCTGACTTCAAACTTCCCATCCTCCTGCCTCAGACTCCCCAGTTACTAGGATTACAGGAGTGTGCTACTGCATACAGCTCAAATTTAAATGTTAAGAGTTAAGACAATGAAAATTCTAGTCAGAAGTTCTCAATCTACAGAAAAGATGAACTAGAAAGATAAATGCTGCCTTAAAGGGTTAACTGACTGAAAGAGGTTTACATTGGCTATATGGGAGAAATTTGACTTTCAACCTCTTGTGATCATACAATTCTAACATATGCTTAACAATCATTATTAATTGAACATTGTTCATTATCCAGATAATTTTTGTTTTTGGTACCAGGAATTGAACTCGGGGGTGTTCAACCACTGAGTAACATCCTCAGCCCTATTTTGTGTTTTATGTAGAGACCGGGTCTCACTGAGTTGCTTAGTGCCTCGCCATTGCTGAGGCTGGTTTTGAACTTGCAATTCTCCTGTCTCAGCCTCCCACAGTGCTGGGGTTACAAGTGTGAGCCACCACGCCCTGCTCAGATAATTTTTAAAAAAGCAAAAATCACAAACAATATGAAACTCTTAAAATTGATTGAGTATAGATGGTTTGTCAGCATTATTGCTTCCAAGCAGGCATTAATAATTTCCTAGTACTTCATGTCCTCACAATTTTTCTTTAATTTTAAGTGTTATAATACTTTCCCTTTCAGGAATGGAAGTTACACTGTTAATCTTTTTTATTTTCCTTCTCCTGTTTCTAAAGAAAAAAATCTAATGGATGAAATTACAATTGATAATTTAAGAAGAATGCTCCTTCCAAATAAAGATAGTCAACTGATCTTTAACAAAGAGGAAAAGTAAGTAGACCAAGGATAGTCTTTTGAACAAACAGTGTTAGAATAACTGACCATTCATATGTCAAAAAAATAAAGTGAATCTAGATACAGATTTCACACTAACTGAAAATGGATCATATTCTGTGCATAGAGAATTTCCAGGACAGTGAAAATATTTTGGATGACACCACAGTGGTAGATTATGTCATTGTATATTTGTCTGAACCCAAAACATAAAGCTATAGAACTCCTAAAGACAACATATGAGAGAACTTACATGACTAGGGGTATGGCAATGACATTGTAGCTAAAACACCCTACAAGACCAAAAGGTGGTCCATGATAGAAATGCTGCTGAACTGGATTTCATTAAAATTAAAAATTTACGTTCTGCAAAAGACACTGTCAAGACAATGGGAGGAAATATTTGCAAGTAACATCTAATACTTATAGGGTTTTTTTTTTTTTTTTGGTGCTAAGGATTGGACTCAGGGCCTCATGCTCTTGTACTGATCTATATATCCAGTCTCAGGACACATCTAATAAAGGATTGCTATCTAAACTACACAAAGAACTCTTAAAAGCCAACGGTAAGAAAACAATCTGATTTTAAAATGGTCAAAATCTTTAATAGACAACTCAGAATATACACAGATGGCAAAAAAATCATATAAAAAGATACTCCACATCATATGTCATCAGGGAAACGCAAATTAAAACAAAAAAAAATACTAGTACACAACTATTATAACAAGTCAAAATCCATAATACTGACAACATCAAAAGCTGATGAGGATACAGAGCAATAGGAATTCTCATTCATTGTTAGGAAAGAAAAAAGGTACAGCCACTTTGGAAGTCAGTTTAATGATGTGTAACAAAAGACATTTTCTTATCATATACTTTAGCAATCATATTCTAGTATTTATGTGAAGGAATTAAAAATGTATATACAGATCAACCCTTGCACATAGAGATTTATAGCAGTTTTATTCATAATTATCAAAACTTGGAAGCAACTAAGATGTCCTTAAATAGGTAAATCTATAAATAAGCAGTAGTATCCAAACAATGGAATTTTATTCATTACTAAAAAGAAACAAGCTATCAAGCCATGAAAAGGAAACTGAAGTGTATATTACTAAGAGAAAGAAACCCATCTCAAAAGGCTACAGACTGTATGATTACAACCATATGACATTCTGAAAAAGGCAAAACCATGGAGGGAGTAGAAAGATCAGTGTTTGACAAGGGGTGGGATGGATGAGGGATGAATAGGCTGTGCAGAGAGAATTTCCAGGACAGTGAAAATATTTTGGATGACACCACAGTGGTAGATTATGTCATTGTATATTCATCTAAACCCAAAGAATATAGAAAACCAAGGGTAAACCTATTGTAAATCATGGACTTGGGGTGATTATGATGTGCAATGTAGTTTTATCAATTGCAATACTTGTATAATTGAAGGACACTGACCATGGGAGAGGTTATGCCTGTGTGAGTACTAGAGGTACATGGGAAATCTTTGTACCTTTCCAACAATTTTGCTGTGAACCTAAAACTGCTCTAAAAAAAATTAAATGCTCTTAATTTCCAACTATGCTAAAATATGATTTTTTAAAAAACAAGGAGGTATAAGCATTCCCCTTGAAATTTTATTTGAGGCCTATACAGAGAACTTACAAACACTGAATACAAACAGAATACACATAGATGCATACACACAATCCCACTTAGAACATCACAGGCATATCCCAAGTTATAGTCCAAAATGTTGTTCCATAAATCAGCTGTTAAAAATTCAGAAGGCATTTTTTAGAAATAACATTATGTAAACATGGTATTTTGGTTCACAAATTCACAAGAGCCAATTTAACCCATAATGTAAATAAACAATTTTCTAAAATGCGAGCCTCTGACATTTCTCCTACATTCCTAGAATGGAGAACAGAGCCCAATGTGTATTAAGGGCCTGATAACTATGTTGTATGAAAGATATTGAATAAATAGTACAAAACACTGGGTGAGCACTAACTCTGTGCCAATCACTGTCCTCAAGACTTTTATGGGTTATTTTATGCAATTTTCACAACCCTACAAGGTAACACTTCACAGGAATAAAAAGTGAGGAAATAAAGTTTAAGATGAAGAAATTTGCTCATGATCATACGGCTAGAAAGTAGTAAACAGAGGAAAATCCAGAGACTCTGGTTCTAGGGTACATGGTCTTAACTATGATAACATACTATCTCTCTACTTTGCATTTTAGGTCTTAAAAGCAGAGAACTCAAACCTGAAGGTAGCTTGAAGAATGTAAGTTCCATAAGGGAAGGGATGTTTGCTTGATCATGGATGTATCACAAGCACATCGTGGCATATAATAATGCCATAGTTTGGATCTTGAAAGTCCCCCAAAGGCCCATCTGTTGAAGGCTTGGACCAGAGTGAAGCTGCTGGAAGGTGGTGGAACCTTTAGGAGGTGTGGCCTATTAGGAGGTTATTGGGAGTTTACGCGTGAAGGGCACTGTTGAATCTTGGGACACTCTTCTTTTCTTTTGCTTGATGGCCATGCAGAAAGTGATTCTGCTCCACCATGTGTTCCTCCCATGATGTGCTGCCTTGCTACAGACCCAAAGCAATGGGTCAATTAATTATGGACTGGAACCTCCAAAATGTGAGCCAAAATAAACCTTTTCTGTTTATAAGTTAATCATTTCAGGTATTTCATTATAGTGGCAGAGAGCTGAATAACACAAATAAGCACTCAGTAAATATTTGATAAAAAAGTGAAAGGCAGTCTTTTTCTTTTTCCCGAGTATTGGCCTATTGTAGGCAAAAGTATACATTATATAAATATGTCTTTGACATTTTCCTAAGTTTCTTTTATTGGGTCACTTTTCGATTTAATATTTTCTCAGGTGATCAGTTATTATAGCATCTGCCTTGTTCCATGGATGGTAACCATACAGGCTATTTTAAATAACTCACTCTCTACTCCCAGACCAAAATTCTAACTCCCAAAGGGTAGAAGCCTTCTGTGTTATTTGGAGGGCAGCAATCTGACTTCAGGTCTTCCCAATAAAATAAAATAAAATGTGGCTTCAAGTCCTCTTAGGGATTTATCAGTAATGCATAGAACAATGGACTTTAAAGAGATTGCTTGTTAACCCCAACTGGTTTATAACTTTGATATAATTTGGATGAACAGGTAAAAGTTTGCTAAGTTGTTCCTGGTTTTTATAGCTTCCTCCTTTCCTCTACATAATATTCTCAGATGGTTTGTTGTTAGACCCCACAGGTGATGCAGCCTAATCCACATGTTTCCAAGGTCAGTGAAAAAACCTCTAATGATAACAAAAAATATTTTCAAAATAAACAAATTGTAAGAAGCTCCTTTTCTAGCTATATATGAATCGTTTGCCATTTTATTAATAAACAATTTTATATTATAAATGATGGCACATAAAAATAACACAGGAATTTTGTTAATTTACTCTTAATATTATGTCATCATTTATTAAACAACAACAAAACGCACATATTTGCAAACAGCACATCACCAGGAGTCCCTTTCTACAGAAAATAGGTGGTGATATGGGAGATATATCCATCTGCTTTAGCAAAAGAGATACAGATGATTTACTTCTGAATTATAATTCATAGAGTTCTTGAAATGGAGTTTGAGGAAAACCATTACAGTGCTGATGCAAGTATGCAACACTGCACTGGAGGAGATTAACAAAACAACCTCAAACAAACTAAATTATTATGATGATGAAGTTAAATCAACAGCAATTTATAATTAAAAGCAAGAATGATAGCATTTGAAAAACAAAATTTGACCTAAGTACCACACTAATAACATAGTAATAAGTCAATGTTCCTTCCCCCAGATCATTGGAAGTCACACTATCAGGCAGCCAGCAGAATCATATATTAGCATTCTCAGCAAGTTGTTTTGATTCATAAAAACTAAATTTCATTACTTAATAATTAATTAATAGGCTTTTAAACTGTTCATAAGAATTGATGACAAGACCTATAATTTTGGGTATGTCACTACCCAGGGAGCTTGGATCAGGGAGCTTGGATCGGTCTTCTAAATGAAAAATATCCTACTTAAGAAAATTCCTCAAGGATGGTGGATGCTTTGAAACCTTATATCCAAATCTAATATCAGCAATAATTTTGGTTTATAAAAATTGAAGTAAAAAGAAAAATAAAATCCAGGACAAACAACTCCTGCCCAAGCTGCTAAGTGCTAAGTGAGGTTGGTCCCCAAGGACTTCTGCGGTTTCTAGAGGCATGAGAACAGCCCAGAGTGACCTCACTGGAGATGGCAGGTAGTGTCACTACCAACTCACAATGCCTTGACCAGCTGCTATGGTTTGGCTAAGTGTCCCCCAGGGGTACATGTGTTAAAGGCTTGGTCCTCAGCTTGGTGCTACTGGGAGGTGTTGGAACTTTAAAAGGTGGAGCCTGGTGAGAGGTCTTCAGGTCATTGGGATGTGTCTATGAAGAGGAAATCAGACTCCCAGTCTCATTCTCTTCCTCTCTCTTTTTTTCATTTTCTAGCCATGAGATGAACAGTTTTGCTCTGCCATGCATTCTCTCCTTGATGAGCCACCACAGGTCCAAAGAAAGCAACAGGGTCAATCTATCAGGGACTGAAATCTCTTAAATCTATGAGCCAAAATAAACCTTTTGTCTTTGTGAGCCAATTAACAGAAGTATGTGTTACAGTGACAGAAAGTAAACACACCAGCCCAGATAGAGAGGCCATCTATAACCATGGTAGTAAGACAGAGTAGAGTCTTTTCATCTTTGAATGCCCTAGCCGGGCTGGCACCAGATGCCTAGTAAACACAGAATAAGCTACCTCTGGTCTCCACTCACATTATAAGCACCATAGCCCCAGATGTACATTTATAAGCTCATACTCTCTTTTTTGCCTGCTGCAGTATAAGAGATGGCTCTCCCCCGTTCCAAGATTAAGCCCTGTTCAATGCTTGGTGTCCCAAGACAACTCTGTTTTCAGGAATCTTATAATATTGCTTTTCTCTACCAGAATCTCCAAATTCCTGGAACCCCTTTAATAGAAACAATCCTATGAACTCTCTTAGGAATTTATTAAATCATTTTATTATTATATAAAAGAGGAAAATTCAAGTAAAAGCATTTTACCTAAAATAAGGATAAACATAAAGGTTATAATTTAATATTTATTTTGAAAGTAGTTTTCCTACTTAGTAAATAATACAACAAATTCATTTACATAAACTAAGTCATTATGTATTAATAATGTAAGAAAAAAGCATAATTGACCAATAACATAAATGTTTTATCATTCAAAAGTAGATTTTAAATTAAATACATACTATAGAATTAAAACAAAAATAGCTGTTTTTTTTTAGAATTTTTGTCTTTTGAATGTTTAATTCAACTGCTACTCTTATAACTTTCTCTTTTTGTTATTAAATTATAAAATATAAGTTAAAATTTTAGGCTTCTATCTTCAAGCATTTCTTTTGAAACTAAGTGAAGCTGTAATCTCAAAATTAAAATGTCCAGTTATTAAAAAAATCAATATGTATTTTGTATTTTAAGACTGGCTTTTGAAGAATAAATGATTGGGGCTGGGGTTGTAGTTCAATGGTAGAGTGCTTGCCTAGCATGTATGAAGCACTAGGTTCTATTCTTAGCACCACATATAAATAAAAGGTTCGATGAGAACTAAAAATGTATTAAAAAAAATAAATTAGCCATTAGAAAAATAGAATGTGTGGATTTGGTAAAGATCATCCTGAGGTTACTTTATAGGAGAATTTTCAAATTTAAATTAGTTCCTAGTTTGTTACATTTCAATCAGAAGCTTTAAGCCATTAAGACAAAGATTTTTATATATATCATTTAAAGTATACATTACTACATGAAAGGAAAAGAACTATGTTGAACTATATTACTGACAGAATACATAGGATTGCTGGGGGTTGGTGACACAGTACAGAGCCGATGAGATAACACTAGTCTTCAACAAAATATACTGACTTGGGGCATTGTTTACTCTCATAGACAGAGGCTCTCACAGGGTTCTATTTTCCAGGGAGAAATATGTGAATCAATAATTATTTTAAAATAGAAATGGGAGGGGGAGCCATCTTTATTATGAGTTCCCTAGACTGCCTATGTGGACACTAGAGGTTCCTTATCACCAGCTAGAAAATGCAATTCTAGTCATTACAACTTTAGTAATCTTACAATCAGAATTTAATGCATTTACATTTACTCCAACTTAAAACAAACAAAAAATTTCCTGCTTTAAAATGGCGCTTCCAAAATATGCCCCCACCAACAGTTGTTCCCTCTGTTTCTCTTGCTTTCTGTCTTCCTTTGCAGCCAAACCTCATGAAAAAGTGGTTTAAATTTGTTATTTCAGATATTCAACTCATTCTAATCTGGTTTCTAATTTACCTACTCTTTAACTAAAATTGCTTTTGTTAAGGTAACCAGTGATGTGCTTGTCACCAAGGCCAGTAGATACTTTTCAGTCTTGTTTAATCTTACTCAGCAGCATCTGGTTTATCACTTCCTCTTCCCCTAGGCATTTCCATCCTTTCAGATGTGTGATAACAAGCTCTTTAAGTTTTTAATTATTTTTCAGGTTGTTTTGTCTCAATCTCTTCTGTCAATGTTTACCTTACCTTTAAAAGTGTTGGTGTTTCTTAGTATGAGTATATTCTTCTTCCTTCCTATTATGTATCTTTCTAGTGACCTTATTTATTCCCAGAGTTTGAAATATCCTTCAGACACGAAAGGAGATTTCTAGACCTATATCCTTAGTTTTCCCCTTTATGTCCACCTGCTTATTCAACATATCCATTTGAACAATGCGCTTAAACATTACATTCAACATGGTGAAAACATAATACTTGGTCTCATTCCAAACAAGTGGCAATCTGAGCCACAAACCTACTTCTTTGACGTGTTCTCCAGTTCTCAATAAGTAATATCACTAAACATCCCTTACTCATGCCAGAAACATAGGTTCTTGACATGCTCACCTTCTCTATCGAAAACCAAGAGCCAATCAATCAAGTCCTGTGAACTCTATCTCCTATGTAATTACCCAATCTGTTTGTTTCTCTTCATCCTCATTATTATCAAGCCCAAGCCACTACTTTTTTTGGAAGACTAATAATCCCTATCCCATTGTTTACACATTTCAGTGTCATTTTCTCACTGAAATTTTTCCTAATCAGGATAAGACCCCTTATTAAATATTCTTGTACCACAGAGTATATTGCTCTTTTATGAAACTGGTCATTGTCATAATTAATTTGATATTCATGAAATTCTTCTGACAATATTCACCTACCCTGTAAAGATGTAAGCTCCACCAGAATGAGATTCATATCTACTTTGCTATTTTAGTACCAGCATGAGATAGAGAACATGACACACAGTAGCAATCAATAACTATTTGCTGAAGGAATGAGTCATTACTTTGCTCTCTGACCTTTACTTGGTAAATTTATCTTTCTGAACCTTAGTTCTTCATTTGGAAATTGAGATGATAATAACAGCTCCTTTCCAGGTTTGCCTCAAGGTACATAAGATAGTATGAATGAGTACATTTTGTGAACGCTAAAGAAAAACACCAATATTAAAAGAAATATTAGAGATATGCTTTAATTGCTTCATACAGGAGCAAAACTAAGGCCAATGGGCCCAGCTATCTGTCTTGCTCTGTTGGCCCTCTAGCTAAGAATGGTCTTTACCTTTTAAAGGGTCCTAAGAAACAAAAACAAAACAAAGATCACTATTACAGAAACCCTGTGTAACCTACAAATCCTAAAATATTTACTCTTTCTACCTTTGTAGGAAGTTTGCTGATTCCTGGCCTAGAACTGGGGCTAGGCTTAAGTGACTACTTTAACAAGTGAAAGAATGAATGATTATTTGCAGATATATCTGTACTTTAATATTTTAGTGATTAAAAGTGGTAATATCTCTGACTGCTTTTCATTTGTTCAATAAAGCAATTAAAGTTATAAAACCATCCTACCCCTACATGCTATGTTTACTTTAAATTAAAAAATAGAATGAGTTTATGAACATTTTAATTTTCTCTCAATTACATCAACAACTATTTATGAAACAGGGAAGGCATGGGGTGGCTGGGGGAGTAGGCTAGGTATGGGGAGCTGGAAATGAAGAAAAGGACCTCTACTGGAAGGTTGACTACTGTTATTATCTATTGTATAAATGTCCAAATCTGCAGAAACCAAATCATTGTTGGCTATGGAATACTCAGATTTTATTCTTGATAAATCAAGTATCACACAGAAATTAGAAATGGCATCATAAAAAATAATAAGGATCTGTGTTTGCTACCAAAAACAAAAGAAAACGAATATAAAACTCCAGCACTGAACAAAAAAAGAAAAGAAATTTGAAGTCAAAAGATCAAGATTCAAGTTTGAAGTCTACCATTCATTCCTTCTGTGACTTTGAGTAAATTCATTAATCTGTCTGAGCTGTTGTTGTTTTTTTTTTTTTAACTCAGAAAAAGAAAACAATAATTGCTGATGACATTTACTGGTAGCCATTATGAGTCAAGCGCTTTACTTGAACTTATTATCAAAGGGGCCAATACAGGGGTGAAGAAACAGATCCTTAGGCTGAGTGACTTGCCCAAAGTAATACTACTAGAAATAAGCAAAGGGTTTAGAGTCAAATCCTGATTCTAGTACTATCAACAAAACCTCTGATAAAATAATGTCTTTAGGGCTACTACATGCTTTATCTTATAAAAAGCATATAAAACTTAATTCTTAGGAGAAAAGTTTTGATTTTTCTCCATAATACAATATTATCAACTTAGACCTTAAAGGTAGATGGTTTTTCTCCACTCTTCTATATTAGATTTAATTCTAGGACTTTAGAGAATAGTAAGAAGGGAATGTTCCCTTTTTTGTATAAGAGGAACTTAAATTGAGGGAGCATAAATACAAAGAAGTAATTAGATTTTGAGTCCTATTCCAAAAGTCCCCTCTGTTGTAAATCAAACACATTCAAAATATGGCACATCGGTTATTATTAAACTTTCATTACCTCTGCTTCATTGTCTCATGCACTATCCCATGCTGGACACATTGTTCCTCCAATTCAATATTTCTTCTCTGTAACTTTTCCAGTTTGTCATATGTATACTTTTTTTCTTGACTGAGTTGAGCTATTTCAGATCTAAAAAGGTGAATACACAGGAATAATAGATGTTATTATTATTTAAAGGTTAAAGGTTCTTATTACTAAAGCACATTTTTATTGTATAACCTTATCTTAAAATTCATACTTAAACATAACAGTAATTAAAATTATTTGATGTACAATAAAACATTTCAGAAATTTCAAAATGCTACTAGAGGGATATATGCATTGTAGAGACTCAAGTCTCTACAGAGATAATACAACTTACTTCAATTAAATAGCTTCTCCAAGGAACAAGAGAAAAGTGATGATAATCAACTCTCTTTATAACAAGACTAGAATTTGGGGCTAGGTTGTAGCTCAGAAGCAGAGCTCTGACCTAGCACTTGTGAGGCAGAGTTCGATCCTCAGCACCACATAAAAATAAAATAAAAGTATTGTGTCCATCTACAACTAAAAATATTTTTTTAAAAAGACTAGAATTCATCAAACAAATATTTACTGAGTGCTTTGTATAGGCCAGTCACCAAGCTGTTCCAGAAGTAACCCCATACCTCATTTCTATACAAGTTTAGTTTAGTTAACATAGCCAATTTAATGGTATATGGTTAAAAATCAATTAGTTATGTAATGGCTAATTTTATGTATGAACTAGGCCGTGCCATAGTACCCAGATATATGGCCAAACATTATTATTATTTGTGAAAGTATTTTGTGGATGAGATTAACATTTAAATCGGCGAGCTTTAAATAAAGCAGATTATTTTTCATAATGTGAAAAGGATTTCTCCAAAGACTGACCTTCCACGAGCAAGAGGGAATTCTGCCAGCAGATAACCTCTAGACCTGAATCACATCTCCTCCTGAGCTCTTCAGCCTACCTGCCTACCATGAAGATTGCAATCTTACCTAATCTCCACTATTGCATCTCTTCAAAGAGGAAACCCCTAGTCTTCTTTGTGGAGGAGGAGCAGTCACCTGGCTGCACAAGGTGGAGGTAGAACTGTAAATTTTGGTTTCAGCCCCTGTATTCCAAGTTTTCCTGAATTTGAGAGATCAGTTTGTTTTGTACATATGGAACCCACTCTATAAAGACTAAAGATTCACCTTTCTCCACTCTGCTAGGTCAGGTACCATTATCCCAATTTCCTTTCTGTGTTAAAGAATTTCATCTGGGATCACAGATATCTTATCTGGTGATGATCGATGTACTTCTGGAAATATGCTGTTTTTAGCATTTTAAATGACAATCTCAAGTCTCAAAATTTGAAGATAAGATACATATTCAAGAAAAATTATAACCCTGTCCTTGTTTTATTAAACTCTAAGTCACTACCCACTGCCACCATCTTCTCACATCACCTTATCAGTTAGAATTGGAACTTTAAAATTCTTCTACATTATAATATGTATAGTTTCTAGGTTAACAATTAATTTGTTTCCTGAAGTTTACAGACTTTTGGTGCAAAATTAATTTCTTCCAAAGGAAGGATTCCTCCACTAGGTAAAATAGGACTTTCTTTATGGTTGGGAAAGGATTTGGATTTGCTAAGGGAAATCTTACCTTAAATTGTTCATCTCACATGTATGAAGCAATCTCTCACTTTTAATTCACCTCATTCTCACTTTGCTTTCATCCTGGTTCAAATGTCATCCCAAAGGAAATTTGCCCAGACTAATACCTTCCAGTTCTCAATATGTCAGCACATTTTTGAAACTACCTCTAGACTTCATGCATACATTAGCTTGTAATTTATCCTTTTGAATTGTACTCTATGCCTCATCTTTCTTACTAGATTATAGGTGAGACCACGGATTATCCCATTTTCAAGCTCAAATCAAGTACTCATCTATGTTTGTTTTTCCAAATATGTATTTCCACATATTTGAAATAGTCTAAATGAATTAATAAATGAGTTAATAATGACTTTCTCCTTTCAAAATCATATATGATATAGAAGAATTTAAAGGCAGTTTTAGTTTTAATGTGGGACTCCTTCAAAAATTAGAAATCATTTCATAAAATAAATTCCAAAAGGAAAAAAAGATCTTGAAACCAGATTTGAAAGAAGCATAGAAGAACAAATTATCTATTCTCAGGTGCTTTCCAAGCAAAAGGGCACTCTTAAAAAGAAGAAAACAACAAGGAAGAAGAAAGAAGATTTGATAATGTAATATATAAAGCTTTCACAAATAAAAATCATACATTTGAAAAAATGTATGTTGATGTGAGGATATTTATTGTAGCATTGTCCCTAGTAAAAATATCTTTCTCTGCAACCCAATATCTGGAAACTTATCAATAATATCTGGAAATCTATTGATTGATTGATTATATTATATAAGAGAGATTAAGATACCGTTCTGAGCCTGTGGCTATTTATTTGTGTTATTTACTGACCTCAAAATATGACATAATGGTAAAGAAAGGTAAAATATTGAGAAAATAGTATTTATAATAAGATTTCATTTTATAATTAAAAAACATTTTGACATGTATACCAAATATTAATATCAATTATTTCTGGGTGGTAGGATTAGGAATAATTTCCTTTCTAAAAATCCAGCTTATTCCATATTTTATGACTTCTTACAATGAATATGTATTTTTTAAAAGTTAGTTTGATTTTGAAAAAAATTTCTTAAATACAAAAATGTAAAAATCCCATAGTGGGGAAGGTTGTGTATTGGGAGCTAAACAGGGAATATCTGGGAATTTTCTGTATCTCCTGCTCCATTTTGCTATGAACCTAAAACTGCTCTAAAAAATAAGGTTTATTAATTTAAAAATGTATAAGGAATATTTACAAAAAATCTGACAAATGAAGATGAGGCATCATTAAATAAGGTACTAACCTCACTAACAAAATTACAATTCAGGAAAATACAAGGAATATGAAAAATATTTACAGAAGAAAAAATATAAATATTTATAAAGTATTCACTTTCACTTTTATTCAAAGAAATTCATAATAAAACCAGATACTACTGTAAAATATTTATTATATGACTACTCTATACCAGATAGTGAAATTCATTCTTTAATGATCTCAATTGATCTACAAAGTAATTGTTCATTTCCTTTCATCCAAATGGCAAATAGCCAGACTCACATACAAGTACTAGTCTATCCAACTCTAAGGGATAGGTAGTTCTTTTTTTTTTTTTTCATCTCTCACTTTTTAATGTCACAAACTCATATGGGTATATATATGCTAAGCAGAATGTAGTATAATATTTAAGCAAAGTAACACAAATTGAAGGATTCATAGTCTTTGGACCAGCAATCCCTTTTAGGCATCTCTACTAAGGGAATCATCAAAAATTTAGATTTATGTACGAAGTTATTGTCATATTGTTATTCAGAATAGCTAAAAATTGAGAACATCTTAAATGTCTAATGAATTACTATGCATACAAATAATTCAATTAAAAATTTTTCCAGAGTATTCACTGATGTAGAATAATGTTCATTAATGAGATAATATTAATTAAAAGGAGTTGCAAAATGTACATGTAGCATAATCTCAGTCACAATATAAATGTATATGCACATGACACATTTACATACACATGGAAAATGATTAAAAGAAAATATGTCAAAAGGATATAATAGTTACTTCTGGATGTTAATGGCACAGGAATTTTCCAAATTCTCTACATTGAAGGTGTGTTACATAATCACAAAAATAAAAGTTATTTGTAAAGTACACATTACTATAATATGTTTTATTATGACAATCATTTTTCTGCTTTGCATATTTCTGGTATTTTTTCCTTTACTTATAATGGTAATTTGCCTACCAACTGCCATTGTTCAATAAAAATTTGTTATATGTGCATGTGCATATCCTTTACCTGTGTAGAGCTCATGATACAGCCATGTAACTACTAATCTGCCAAGTTCAAAGAGTAAACATATAAGTTTGTATTTTAATTTAGAGATACATTTGTGGTGTGATTATTCTAGTCTCATATAAAAGGATAATTGGCTCCAATCCATTTTCATAGAAAATTTAGGTAATTTTTGGCTTTATGGAAGCATAAACTTTCCCCTGCATTTTTACATACCATTTATATTTTGTAAGTGCATTTGCATGAAATATAAGATATTTTACTATTATAATTGCTTTTAAAGGGAAAATATGACATCTTCATTTTTTATTCTTTCAGATTCTGGTTTGACTTTTGGTGATAATCAGCAGAAGGCCACTATCAGTCTCTTCCTGTAGAACATAATTTTTGTAGCATCCCAACCTAACATCATCGAAACATGCAAGAGGAAAAAAACTGTTCAACCGGGTGTGTGTTCTTTACTTCAATTAAACTCACACAGTTGGATACCTACTGTTGCCAAAACAGTAATATAATTTATACATTATAGTCCACACAGTAAAACTACACTAAAAGTCATTTAACAATATTTATAACACCATAAAATATAGTGTTAAAATATATGAACTGCAATATGTACCAAAATTATAAAATTTGTTTCTCATCATCAGTGATTAAAACCAGGATCATTGCTCTAGCCTCAATACTCACAACCCTGGTGACAGATTAGAATTCAAATCTTAATGATCAATTTACAATTAACAAGATAGAAGTGAAACAAATTAAACCAACCATTATATATAACGAGACCCCACGGACTCCCATTGTTCCTCTTAATTACAAAACGCAAATCACAAATACACAATGGGCAGTGTTAGACATCCATCCACAAGCTTAGCAACCCAGAAAGTGACAACGACAGAAAAGAAAGAAGAGGCAAAACCACATCGATGCCGGTTCTGTGCCCTGTTCAGTCCTTCTCAGCATGTAAGTGGAGAAAGGCTGAGCCCTAGTACACAGTTGATCTCCAGCACATATTATATGCACTCCAAGGCTGGCAGAGACTCACTCCCAGCCAGCGTCCACCTTTCTGAGCTTTTCCCTAGCCAGGTTTTAAATTGCAATGCAAATCACACTGTTAACATTTTACTGCTGATTCATCTAAGCGCCTGGGGAGAAGGAACACTTCCTTCACTTTGATAAAGAAAGATCACAGTTTTAGCAAAGATATTTAAATATCTCCCTTTACCCCCTTCAAAAACAACCTCATAGCTGTAAGGAAGCTCTCCGAGTACTGGGGAATACAGACAGAAGAGTAGCTAAAGTTTATGTGAGCTTCAACTAGCCAGAATGCCTGGTGCCAATTAAAAGCAAAATGAAATTAATCTTCTTGCCTGATGGTCAAAAACAAGCTATAAAAAAAGCACAGAATCAGCATTTCATTTTTAGTTTTAAAATGGATGTGCCATTCACAAGCCCTGGGGTTGCAGACACCACTACGTGCACAGTGTGGAATACACACAGTGCAGAAAGTACAGTGCATATCGTTATGGAGGCTTCCAGAGAACAGAAGCAATCGTCACTGTCATAATGCGACTTACCGTCTACTTGGGGAGAAACTACATTCGACAGACATACATACGAAGGTACCATTTCAAAACATTTTCACAGAGCAGCCCAGCAATGAGGCTGGGCAAAGTAAAAGTTTACCGGCATGAGGAGCCCAGACTGTCAGCTTTTCTAGCGATTTTGTATGGGCTCTGGTTAAATGATAAGATCTGTGAGTAAAAAAGCTCATTTAAATGGTAGGAATCCATTTGTTTAGTATGGCATTTTGAATAACATAAAACTCATAGAAAATGTTGCCGTAAGGAAAGGAGGGTTAAAAAAAGATGTGTTTTAAATTAGTGATCAACACAAAATAAATACACCTACTTTCAGAAAAAAGTTTACTGTAGTACTCTGAGGAAGACTGGGATCAAAATTACCATATGGATTGGATATTTATTTTGGAGACTGAGTCTCCACAGTGACCAAACTTTAGACAATCCAGGCTTTTCCTCATCTCAAAGTACAAGGAAATTATTTATCCTAAAAGTTTGGGACAGGTATGCAAAGCATACTCATCATCAAGGGCTTCTTCAGTGCTTATTACATTTATATTTTTATTTAAAAAGAAATACTCTGAGACTTCAAGTTCTGTAGATGGTTTTAAAGCAGAAGGTAACACCAAAATGGAATGTTAAATTTGGCAAGAATGAATCCTTGAAAATGTCATAGTAGGAATCCAGGGAGAAATAAGACTGGATTGATAAGAACTTGAGAGCAAACAAACAAACATACCAAAAATCACAATTTATCCTACTTAC
Source organism: Geosciurus inauris (assembly GCA_004024805.1). NCBI lineage: Eukaryota > Metazoa > Chordata > Mammalia > Rodentia > Sciuridae > Geosciurus > Geosciurus inauris. The sequence goes on along the minus strand of PVHX01000179.1, from coordinate 292,642 downwards.
TACTTTCTTGTGAAACACACAAAATGCACCTTTTGTAAACTTTAGGAGCCCTTAAAAATTCAAAAACTACTACATAGCAATTTATCAAGTTTTTAATAACTCCTAGGCCTTAATTTTTGAATTAATTTGTAAAGTTACAAACAGGTGCCTATTTTAATTCAACAGTTTTATTAAACCAGGTGCTACAGCATGACCTGCAACACAACCAGATAGACTTTTTACTAATGCTGCTTGGCCCTTAAAAAGGGCTTCACTGTGATTCTGACATTATGTCTGTCAGAAAAGTTACTTAGAACTTCCCTAGCAAGGGTAAGAGTTAGTGACATGTTACCCAATTTACTGGTCAAGACTCTAAAAAACTGCCACCAGTGACACAATAGCAGCCAGTATATATAGCCATGTGCCAAGCCTTCTTTATCTGTGGGTTCTGCATCCACAAACTCAGCCAACCACAGATCAAAATGTTGGGTTTGTACTGAAGACACAATTTTCTTGTCATTATTTTCTAGACAATACAGTGTAATAATTATTTACATAGCATTACATTTATATATTATGTATTAGGTATTGCAAGTATTATACAGATGATTCAAAGTATACTGAAGAGGACCACACCCTTTCTCTTTCCTGCATACTTTGAATCACGTCTATAATACTTGTAATACCTCAGAGATGAGTGTTTATCTTGCATGTGTGAGGCTCTGGGTTTGATCCCCAGCACTGAAATATATATATATACATACATATATATATGTATGTATTTGTGTGTGTATGTATGTATATATATATATATATAGTGTATGGGAGAATGCTATGTGGGTTATATGCAAATACTATGCTTTTTTATATAAGGGACTTGAGCATCTGAAGATTTTGGTATCCACAGGGGTCCTGGAACTAACCCCCCTTGGATACTGAGGGATGACAGTGTATGAATATAAGCATGTATGTTTGCTTTTCTATATATATTGTCTGGATTCCCACAACAATCCTGCAACATGATTTTGAAAATGTTTTTACAGATGGAGAAACTGAGGTTTGGGGAGATTTGGCAGCATGTTTAAGGTAGCACAGCTAAGTGAAAAACCAAGACTCAAACCTAGTTCTTCCTGAATTCCAAATTGTTCTTTTCTGCACCCTTCTTGCCATCCACAAAGGAATAGGTGGACATCAGAAATCATCAGGGTGTGGGAGGTAACAATACACCCATTTGTTTGTTTGTTTCATTCATTCATATGTACTAGGTGCCATCTATGTGTCAGACACCAAGGAATACACTTTAGGGCAGGAGCTGGAAGAAGCAAGAGGAGTGGAGAAAAGCCAAGGTTTAAATTCACTAGACTTGTAAAGGATAAATTAATCAAGAGGAGGAAAAACAGGACCCACAAGCAGAGTACAGGTTAACCTTGGCTAGAAGGGTAGCAATTCTCCATGGGAATTTAAAGGTCATCTCTTCCTTTCTAATCTTTCTCCTCCCCACTGTGGTCTGAATTTTCTTTCTTTCTTTCTTTTCTAAGAGAGAGGGCCTTGCTATGTTGCCCAGGCTGAGCTCAAATTCCTGGGCTCAAGTAAGCCTCCTGTTTTGACCTCTGGAGTATAGGGGAGAACCACCACACCCACTGGATCTGAGGTATAAACTATTATAATTATTGTAGTATAGACTTTAGAACCAGAAAGACCTAAATTAGAACTTTATCTCTCCCATTTACCAGTTACTTAAACAGTTTTGGTTTCCTTATCTGTAAAGAAGATAATAATTCCTGTCTCAAGCTGTTGTGAGAATTAAATAATATACATCAAATACCTTTGTCTTTTCAATTTCCCTAATTATTTGACCTAAAGATAGTTTTTGTGTGTTTGTGCAGAACTACAGTAATAGATTAAAATTTGTTAGCTATATTAACATAAGATTTTTTAACTGCTTGATTTACCTGCGTTCTTGTATTAGGATAATTACTGTCTTGACCTTTATTTTCTGAAATTTCAGTTTTCATTCTAAACCTTAAAAGTCAAATAATAATATGTATACACAATAATGAAAAACATTAAACTGTTTATATGAACAATTAAGAAAAACTACAAAAATATTTTCACAGAAACCATATCAACATATAACTAATTTTAATATTAGATTATAACAGTAGAAATGCTGTTTTTTAGGAAAAATTACAGTAATCAAACAGGGTTCTGAAAATATATAACATTACCTACCTGCTTTTTTGAGAGATTTGTTCCAGTTTCTTGGCTAATGTACAGCACTCTTCCTTTAACTTTGTCAAAAATGTATTCTGGGAGGTCAGCAATGAATACTGTTCATTTTCTAGAAATAACAATAAATCCCCACCAACATAAGATGTTTATGGTTGTAGCTCTGCAGGGCTTTCCATATGTAGAGTGGGAAAGTGCTTTAGCTCACTACATATTTCCTAGAAGTCACTAGAATACTTTCAATGTCCTAAATTAAAGGACCTGTCATCTGGCAAGACACTGAAACTTGTGAGACATTTATTTTCATAATAAAATTATACACCAGTAACATTTTTGATCATATCAGTTTAATGTAACATTTTAGCATGTTCATAAATTGTCATGTACCCCAAGTGGAGTCATAGATGCTTATATCTTTGTAATATGCAAGATATTATATTTTTATTTTGACAATGCTACTACAAACAGTGTCAAAATTCTCACAACCAGATAATTCAAAACTAAGATCATCGAGGAATTCTTTTACACTGAAACTCAAGCTTTATGTTTCATATTTATGCATATAATTTCCTATTCCCACTGTCCCCCTTGAATCTTGGATGTATTTCTCTAATTATGAACGTAAACTATGTGATTTTCCTTAGAATGTTGATCTTATTGTCAACAGTATGTACTTCAATAAATATCTGGTCAAAGACACTAAGTGTGCAAAATAAACGGAAGTGTTCTTAAGGTGGTTTTAACAGTTAAAAACTCTTATCTCATGCTGTTTCTGCCCAAGATTCTTTAATCACTAGGAGCGTGCTAGCAGTGGAGGCCAACAGTAATTTATACTATACTCTCTTCTGTGTTTTTAGTGATAAGATCTACTGAATCTGGTGAATTTTCATTTTTTCTGGCCAAATGCAGTGAGAAGAAAATCTCTACTGAAAGTGCTGTAGGGAATTTTGTGAGTCAATATGATATTTACCTCTTTATTAGTAAATTAATTTAATAAGTTAACAAGTTTAATAAAGTTAATGAAGTTAATAAATTTCATAAAGTTGTTTTCCACCTCTAGGATAGGAAATAATTTTTTATCATGTCATCAAATACAATATACATTAAATCCTGTGAAAATTACCTCTAAGTGTAAGTTTAATAGGCCCTTTATTCCTTTTTAATTTTAGCTAATGATTGGCAAAAAACATATAGCATACAAAGCAAAATAAATCAAGGCACTAAAATTAAGCAACATTTTTCTGGAAGAGACAGGATCAATTAAACTTTTGTTTTAATAGTACAATCAGCATGGAGTATGTGGTGTGGAATTATAATGACTGACACTGTCTTGTTTTGACTAACACTGTCTGTGAACACACAACTCAAAAGTGAAAGGAACTACATAATGCTCCAACTGAACAAATCAAACTGCCTATTTTCAAAGTGCATTTTACTTTCAAATTAAAGGTAAAGAGTTACTGGCCAACTCAGTTTGCAGAATAGTGCCAATGTGATGAAAGATGGCAATTTTTAGCCAAGCTGCCAGCTGTGGTCAATGCCTTGTATTAGTGAATTTTAACAGCAGTTGTGAGAACTTGAAGAATGCAAAGGATTAAACATCACTCTAGATTGGATTGGGGGAGGTGGGGAAATCATACAAATGCTAAAAATGTTCGAAGCTGCAAAGATTAAATAAAGGAACATATCAATTTGGAGCCACTGAATTACATCCAGCTGCGACAGTGAATTAAGAACCGATTAATGGCTAAAGCTTTTCTCCAGTTTGGATGCTGAAGCAAACTCATTAGGCTTTTAGAGTAGCTATAATGTGTGTACTGTGGGAACTGTTCAATGCTATTCAGGAGACTCTAACTGTAAGCTCAGAGCATTTCCCGCAGAGCTTCTGATGCTATTTTCTTTATATAACATGTGTGCCTGAAAACCCAGCCAAAAACAAGCCCTTTGTTTTTCTACTTTGTTGTGGTCTCTCTCAGCTTTACGTTTCTTGAACACAGGTAAATAAACTCATAATCCAGATGGTGCAACAGATGTGAGAGCAGCACTCTGAAATCAACAGACAGTGGGCAATACTTTCCATTTTCTCTTTTAAACGCTAACTAATATGTAATTCGGAATCTCCGGTGTAGTTAGCATCTGCTCCCTTCGGCCAGCCAAAGGTTACAGGTGTTCCTGATGTCATTTCACAGTAAGGCGTGGGCCTGGCTTGTGAGTGAGTGCCCAGGCTCTAATCTTTCCCTACCACCTACCAGTTTTATCATGCTGGGCCTCCATTTGCTGTATCTTCTGTGTCAGCTCCTGCTCTCTTTGCTGGGCCTGAAGGGCTTGGGCCTTTGCTTCGTTGCTAAAGCTCTGCTGAATGCTATCTTTTTCCAGTCTGCAAAACAGAGAGGAGACATACAAAAATGTAATCTGCAGATCAACAGACCTCCATCACTCCCCTATGGACCATAGAGAGCCCATAGGCAGTAAATTGTGAAGCATAAGAGGACAACAATCTTTTCACAGAATCCCCCACCCCGGAAAGAGGGCAATTCAAAGGATCAATTGTACAATATGAATACATGCCATAGTCCAATGCATGAAAGGACACAGTTCTAAAAATTAAAACAAACATGACAAAGACATTCTGTAACTGTAACTTTAAAGTATGCATACCTTTTTTTTCTGTAATATTCTCATTGTTTTGCACTGTCAATTAATCTTTCATCCTCTGAATGTTATTTCCTAAATATCTTCAAATTCTAGCAACAGTAATAACTTAATTTTTAGTTTCAGCAAAACTTAAATTCCTTTTTTCTTATTGCATTACTGAGGATTGAACCCAGAGGTGCTTTACCAATGAGCTACATTCCCAGTCTTTTTATTTATTTTGAGATAGGTTTCTCACCAAGTTGCTCAGGCTGGCCTTGAACTTGTAATCCTTCTGCCTTAGCCTCCCAAATTGATAGGATTACAGGCAAATGCCACCATGCTTAACAATCAAAACCTAAGTTCTTAAAACTAAGCTTTGTAGGCCACTTCTGGTTTTCCTCCAAAACTTAAAATGGAATCGCAAATATAATGCAGGAGACTATCTGGAGGCCAGTAAATGATTCTGTAGCACCACATGCATGTTTTTAATAAATATTTTCACACATCAGTCCATATAATGGGAATATAAATATGAATATAAAAATGAATAACTTTCCTCAACACTTCATAATAAATTTTCTCTTGAGTCACACTGAAAGAAACTGCAGGATGAAAAGCTTCTATACTCGATGATAACATCCCATCCCACTGTGATAGGATATTGACCTATCCTATTGGGTCAATATCCAATCACATTGGCTCCTAAATAAAGAAACTTCCTGAAAAATTGGAACCTAAGCAATGCAAAGAACCTCATTACTGCAACACTGTGGATACTGACACTTGCATATATACATGCATGTGTACACACACACACACACACACACACACACACATACACACACACACACTACATTGGTTCTTCAAACTCTAAATATGAGTGTTATGAGGGTTTCCTTCAATTAAGTGACTTAGTTATTTCTATCTCCTGATCTCCTTGTGGGCATTTCTCATCCATGCTGCTTTAGTTTACTAATTGAGATATTTACTGCCTAGCCTTTGCCAAACTAAAAATAAACAATTCCATAAAGCTATCACTACCAGTCTATGTACCGCTGTGGAACTTCAATTCACTGGCTTCTAATTATAAAGCAACATAAGGAAAGCCTGTATTGAAATTGGTCAATGCATGTGGTAATGTTGTAGTGTAAAATTCCAGAATGAAAATACACCCACACCTCACTCAAATGGAATCATCAGGGGTCCATGCTAAATGTGAAATAAGGTCCCGTCTGGTACTTCTAACAACAACACCCCCCTGGATGTGGTCCAAGGTCTTGTCTCACACTCAGTTCCAAAGTAGTATATTGCAACAAATGGATAGTCAGACGAGGCTACTTTTTGCCTTCCCCATCACACCACGCATTTTCTGGCTATGGATCATTGCACATGTTTCTTCTTCCTGGAATGCCCCTGGCCCGCCCATCCAATTCCCCTGCATGATGCATATTATTCCTTTAGGGCCTAGTTCAAAATTCTTCCTTTCTCTTTCCTCTCTCTCCTAAACAAACTATTCTTCCCTCTATGACCTCAATATATGGTGTACACATCCTGGTACCCATCATGCTTTAATTACTGGTTTACATGCCTGTCTCCTTTTGTCATGCTCTACCCTGAGTCCAGCTCAGTGCTTGGTACATGGGAAGTGGGCAGTGAATGTTTAAAAATTGGATGTTTTTAATCCCCTTGCCATGGTGGGAAAAGAAGAGAGCAGTCTTTAAATGAAACTGGAGAATCTAAGTCTCAAATGAGGAGGCAAACACTTTTCAGAGATGTTGAGTGATTGGATAAGAATGGCTTTTCCAAGTAGAGATGGTCCTGCTAAAGGAATCAGTTTAAAAAGTACTGGTCTCTGGGGCCATGCTCAAGTCAGACCTCCAGCTAGAGCAGGGACTACAGTAGGGAGACCTGAGGCTCTTAGATCCCTAATAATCAGATGACCATAAAATGCACTTTCCAAAACCAATATGCATTTAAGAGTGAAAAGGAGTATTATTAATTATTATATCAAAATAGTCATACCTGAGAATACCCATTGCAAACTGGGACTTACAGTTCAACATAAAGGGATTGCCAATCTTATCATCAATTTTTAGAATGAGAATCTGCCTAATTACTGGAGAAAAGAACTGTCACAATTTAGTTCTCTTTATAAAGAGAACTAAATTTTATGCCTTGTGTTTCTTGAATCCTTCCCCAACTTTCACATTACTTGATATACTACACATGTTATTTCTCATGAAATACAACCATGATATATTTCTAATTTCCTATCTCCTTCCTTCTACCCCTTCCCTCCTATGTTGCCCTCGCCCCTTGCAGGTTCTTTCTAGCTTGGTAAGCTTTAAAAACAACCTCAGAACATTAGAAATAAAAGGAATTTCAAATTTGTTTCATCAAATCCTTTCACTTTATAGCTCAAAACCAACCATCACCACCATAAATGACCCACATAAAACCCTAAGGGCCACATAGAATTTGAAATCCACTTATAGGTAACACAGTGAATGCAAAGATAGAATTAAAAATACTTTTATTCAGGGAAAACTACTTTATAACACTCTGGAGATAATGCAATAATGGACTGAAAGAATTAATAAAAACCACTTAGGTATCTAAGGAAAAGACTAAAGAAGAATTCAAATCAATCCATTAAATACTTATCATGACTATTATGTGAAACATACTCTGCAGGACATTGGGTCAAATAAAGATAAATAAGACCTAGTTCTTGTCCCTAGTTGGGAGTTCAAAAATGGAGATTTTACATATATATATATATATATATATATATATACACACACACACACACACAGAGAGAGAGAGAGATTAAATAGCAGACGGCAAAATATTCACTAAGAAAAGTAGTACAAGAAGAAAAAAACTATCAAAGCATAGAAAAATAAGAGATCAATTCTAGCTGGGCATGCGAGCCTTGGGAAGGATAGCTAAGCCAGTTATCCCCAACCGGTTTTCTTTCAGTTCTGACTTAAAACATGGATGATTTATTTTTGTGGCACTCAGGAATAAACCAAGGGGTACTCTACTACTGAGGAACATTTGATTCTGAGGCAGGGCCTTGCTAAGTTGCCTAGGCTGGCTTCAAACTTGGTATTGTCTTGATTTAGCCTCCTCAGTAGTTGGGATTATAGGTGTGCACCACCACACATTGCTGATGACCTCGTTTAACCAAATTTGTGGCTACCCCTATTTTACCAATCAAAACAAATAATGGCAGTAAAGAAGACTTTCTTGGTAGTTATTATAATGGGCTGAAGGATTTATTCATAATGTCTGAAAACTAGAAACAATCTAAATGTCTATCCCCTGCTAAATGTATAAACAGACTATGGTACAGCCTTACAAGAGCATGCTAGGAATACTAGCAATAAAAGGAACAAGCTGCTTGTACATACAACACTGAAATAAGCCTCAAAAGCAGTATGCTTAAAGGAACCAGGCCCCAAAGATGTATTTTATGATTTCATTTGCATAACTCTAGAAAAGTACTAGAGTGACAGGAAGAAGATCAGTGTTGCCAGGTCTTGGAGGAAGGGGAGGGAAACCAGGACACTTTTTGAATTAATAGAAATGTTCTGTATCATTATGATGGTTCCATGATTACATCATTTGTCAAAACACATGTAACTGCACACTTAAAATTTATGACTTCTATTGTATTTAAATTCACCTCAATAAAGCTGATTTTAAAAAGGTGCAAACATTCTAGCATAGAAATATCCACCTTTATTCTTCAAATTATTCATATTACCTGTAGTCCATGCATGTACTGGCCATGACAATGTTGTCTTGGTAAAAGCTCAGAATTAAAAGGAGTTTACTCTTTTTTTCTATTTACAATTTTGGGTGACTGTATTTTCCATACAATTTATTATTTAAAATTTTGCCATTTAAAAATGCACACGTCAAAGAGCAAAAATGACTGGTTAGATTTTTTAAAAATGCAGTTTGAATTTCATAGTTAGACTGAGGGATGAATAGTTTCTGATGATTCTAAAATTCAATAATAAACCCAGGTCAGGAACAATGACTGCATCAAGTCTGAGAACCAAGACCTTATAGTGGCAGTGATGCAGAGATTAAGACACCCCTCCCATCTGTTATGTCTCTATTCACCTTTTTACTGAAGTCTGAAGTACTCGTATCAGACATACAATCCTTTGGGTTACAAGGTGTTTGCTTTTTAAAGTACAATATAGAGTACTTTGTGACAGTAGCCTATCTGCATATCTGCATGACAAAACTTGTGAGAGAGGGCTAGAGGTGTAGCTAAGTGGTACAGTGCTTGCCTAACACATGTGAGGCCCTATGTTTGATCCCCAGCACCACACACATTATAAAACAAAAACAAAATACCAAAGAAATTTGGAGATTTATAATATGCTTATGAACTAAAAATCATTCTTGAAGGAATAGAGAGAGAAAACAGGGAGATCTCCCAGCTGACCACTTTTCCCAACAATGGTTAGTTTTGATCACTTGTTTTACACCATCAGTATGCTGAAAATTATTTAATTTTCAATTATTTAATTTGAGACTCCTAGTCTCAGGAGTGGGCAGAGAAATCCCTCATTTGTTGATTCATCAGGTTTCAGCAGAGATTTCTCACCATAGTCTGTTTTAAACTACCAAAGTGAACACCAAATTGGGAAGGCAGCCTCACAATCAGCTCTCATGAGCTAGTAGAAGCCAGCCCCAATATATCACTGGTTAAGCAAACTTTCCCAGACTTCTCCACTGTGAAGTTACTGCTATCCCTTTTGTAATTAATAAGTATTTTGTTAGAGAATGCTGAGACTATGCAAATATGTTATTCCTCATCAATCAAACTCTCACCTACTAGTTTTACATCCAATGACTTTTCTATTCTTTTTTTTTTTCCTACTTATATTGGTTAACATCCTCCTGTAAGGAAAAGCTTCCTTTTATTAATTTACTGACATTGGAATGGATATATGGATCATTCTTTTATTTAGTGGGTTGTAATTCATTAGAATCATTGTTTATTTTTAAGTTCAACTTATCCTGGATTTGGGCAGTGGGGTACCCTTCAAGCTGGTTCTGATGTGATATCTCTCAATTATTCTTGTGCACTTTGTGGATTTTCATCCTCACAAGATGTTGTAGACTCATCTTGTACTGTCCCTGATTCCAAGATGAAGCATTTGTCCAAGAAGCTCTTTTTGCACATTTTTGTGGAGAATGGTATTTAGAAACCAAGATCCATCACTAGGTGGTGCTCATTGCTACCATGATGCTTCTAGGTCACCTTAGTAGTAGACAAAATCAGGCTATGAATATACGTGTAAGTGTATAAATATAAGTATACAAATTTGTACATATGTATTTATATGAATATATATATACACATTCATACTGATATTTCCAACTATAATACATCATAGATAGAACCTAGTCTCCCTTATTTCCATAATTGTAATTTTCCTCCTCCTCAATAGTGAGAAAGTTGGCTCCTATTATCTTTAACATATTTACTCATATGTTAAAATTCAGAATACATAGAAAGTATTTTCAAAATTGCTAATCTACGGAAGGCAAATCTACTAGTCCTAGAATTAAATATTTGCTTATAGTTTTGTTTTTCTTAATTCTTTTAAAAAATGCATATATAACATTTACAGTTGGTTCTGTTTGTGTTCTAGAAAAATTATGTCTGGAGAGACAGTGGAAAATTGTAGAAAGCTCACAAAGATAGAGGGTCAGAGCAAGGAATCTACCTTCTTACTATCTATGTGACCATAGGCAAGTAACTTTATTCCTTTAATACTGGGTTTCTTCATTCAAACAAAGAAAAAAAATCCTCTTAAAGAATTATTTTAGTAAACTACTATTAATTAATGTTTGCCATAAACTAAGTTCTTTTCATGTATTCTTTTACTTAATCCTTCTATCAATCCTACAAGGTAGGTTCCCTTATTCTTTTCACTTTTCACATAAGGAAACCAAGGCCTAGAGAAGTAATCAAATTTGTCTTGAGTTCCCAAGTTATTACAGGGTATAGCTGAAATGCAGGGATATCTGACCCTAAAGCCCAGAGTGAATTACTGTGCTTCAATCTCTTATTTATCAGAGACAGAGAGAAATGAGAGAAGGTAAAAAAATATAATAAGACTCTTATTTCAATTATCCATTGTGTGTCATTTAATACCCCCATTATCCATAGTGAAAGCCAAATCCCAAGCTAGTTCCTATTTGTTCTTTTCCCATTTATTCCATATGCAATTAGATCACTTCTTCCTACAAAGACACCATCAACTAGTTGCATCCTCTTCACAGAAAGATACTGACCTTTGCAAAAACATTGAAAGCTACCACAAACACATCTGCCTCAAGCTGGTGATAGACTCCTAGGAAAAATAAGGGCATCTATATGGAATATAAACACATGGAAAATTGAGACCTTTCTTCCACTTACTAATGTATCCCAAGAGCCTGGTATTGAGTTGTATGGTCAAAATAACATATAATGAATAAAATTATAGGGGACTTGGGTTCTGTAATCCCTACCTCCTCAAGTAGGCAAAATGTAATGGCACCATTCATATTTCCTGGAATAAATTACTTCTATTTCCTTCAATGCAAACTATGTCAGAACTTTAAATGCAATGTGGAAGTATGAGTTATCAGATCAGAACATGAGTCACTTCTAGGAAAGAAAGCAGAAACTGAAAAGAGGTCAACTGCTTTCAAAGGAATACATAAAAAAGAAAAGAAATATTTCACAAAAATATAATAATTTTCTCTCCAGAAGTTCTTATGTATCTCTAAAATAATTGTAAAACTTAACTTCAAGGCAAAGGAGGAGATGCTTGACTAGGTTTTGACCAATTCTATTATTCTTGCTTGACTCACATTTACTTAAAATTTTATTTTTTTGATTTTTTGTGATACTAGAAATTGAACCCAGGGCTAGGCAAGCACTCTTATCACCGAGTTACATCCCTGGTCCTTGCTTAAAACAAAACCACAGACTGTTTCTATTGCCTCTTCCTGACATGTCTGTGGTTTCTGTTTTACAAGGCACATTCAAATGCATTGACCTCTTTTCTTCCTAACAATTCTTGGAGGCAGGAAGATGGAGCAGATATCCCTGTTTGACAGAGAAAATATTTTAAGCTCAGGGAATTAAGAGATTTGCTCAAAGCCACACAGCTAGCAAGTGTCAGAGCTGGAACCAGAACCTGTCTTCTCACTCCCAGTCCAGTGTTCTTTGCATTCCATGGCACAGCATCACAGGAGGGGTCTGTTTAATCAAATAGTGTGAGGCTCATTCATTCAACAAATACTTAGTAACTACTTTGTGCCAAACACAAAAGTAAGGGGGTGCATCTGAATGCAAGATACAGAGCATGCCCCGGAAAGGTTTATGATCTGGTGAATTCAATGAACAAGTTCTTTAAAAAAAGACAGCTACAAGAGTATGATAAATATTAAAATAGGGCCAAATTCCTGTTGTCATATAGGTAAGTAACAAAGGATTAAAGGAGTAGCTGGAAACAGTGAGAGGCCTCCAGGGAGCATAAAAACTTCAAGGCTTAAAAATAAGAAGTAATCTGCCAAACAACAACAACAAAAAAATGCAAAAAAAAAAAAAAAAAAAAAAAAACTGTGACAAGTGAAGTGGACAGCATGTGCAAAGACCCAGAGAAGGGAGATAGCTAGGTGCTTTTGGAAAACTGCAACAGTTCTGCCATGATTGGAGGCTAGAGTATACATGTTGTAGGGCAGCAGTGAGCAGTTGGTGGAGGGGAGATTATTGAAGAAAAATGAGACTGGAGATGGAGACAGGAGCCAGAACTTGAAGCTATTTTTAAGGCCCTTATCCTGAGGGAAATAGGGAGCCAATGTAAGGTTTTAAGCAGGGGAATGTTGTGATCACACCCGTGCTTGAGAAAGATCACTCTGGCGGCAGTGTGGGGAACAGATGGAGAAGGGACAACATTAGAAGCAGGGAAAGCACTTATTACTACAGCAATAGTAAGAGCAATTTCTATAATGGTTTCTTTAGATATGGTAGATACCATAGGTAGACACTGAGACTAAACAGCCATCAAAAACACATTTCACTAATTTTCAGCCTTAAATTTTTTTTTTTCAATAGCTCAGGAGTGCCTTAGGCAATCATTTAGTGATTGTAGGAGGCAAAATTCCTGTGAGCTAGTAAAGCACTCCTATGTTCTATTTTACAGTACCATGTGCTCAATTCTACAGGCTAAACAATAAGAACAAATATGCTATTACATAAAATAAATTAGATCATGACTTTGCCTTTCCATCTTCATATTGCCAAAACTTCAAATTTTCCATTTCTGGCTTGTTTGTGTAAATGAATGACTTTGATCTATTCTTGCCTTTCTTCTCTGAAAAATATTAGCTTACCTACATATTCCTATTCATAATGATGACAATGTCAAATCAGATATTAGTAGATTCAATATATATTATAATGGCATTTATATTACCTGTCAATAGATATGTAACATTATAAAATTGTACAGAGGATTGAAGAGCTTCTATTCTATTATTAAAAAGTTTTAGATATAAATTTATAGGATCAGTTACTATAGGATCTGATTTATAGGATCTGAACAGATTGGTTCCTTTGTGGATATTAAATTTGTTGAGAAATATACCATGGGATTTATGATTATCATGTATATTTTTAAAAATATCTTATTTGTCAAGAATGATAGAGTAATTCTTTATTTGAAATGTTGGAAGTGAGGTGTTCTAAATGAGGGAAATTTTCATAGAATTCTTACCATTTCTAATAGAAATATACCTAAAATATATTAATTATGTCTTTGTTTTCTTAAGAAAACTACACCAAATACACCAAACTCTTGTTGATACTGAAGGCTTGTAATTTAAAATAAGGTGGGCCCTGCTGCTATTTCCTCTGCTAACAAGTTCTTAGTGTTCTTAATTCATTGTATATTTAAGTGCCTAACACAGTAATCAGAAATAGAAAGTACCTGATAACATTCATTGCAGAAAAGGTCTCAGATGCTTTTCTAAAGGACCAAAAAACATAAAGTAGCATAATGATCTTCTTATAATTTTCTATTGGTTGTTTTGCTATGATTTATTGTCACTTTTTGTTTTGTTTTTTAACATCAAAAAGTAATGTCTTGGTATAGTACCACTGATCCTGTACAGAAAAGCTAATGGGGTTAGTAATAGTTATTTGCTTCTTAAAAGGGTTTTTCAATTTATATCTCAATTTATAGCTATGTTTCAAATGGCTAAATTAGCCAGAAGTCTAAATTTGACTATGTGAAGACTATTGTAATAAAGCAGTAGAATTTTCATTATTTCTGAAATGAAGTATCAAACTTTCAAACTTTTTGCATAGGAATTAGGGTTGTGTTTTCTATTGATTGGTAATAACAACAATTGTTCATTTTTAAAGCTTGGTTGACATCTTTGTAACACAACTTGGTTGACACCTTTTGCACACAACTCTGGAACTGAAAAGTACTATGTTTACAGATGAGAAAACTGAGCTGAGCCCAAGTTTTCAGATTCCTCTTTCAGTATTCTTACTATTTAAATAAGAAAGCTATTATTCCTGCCATGGTAGTTAGGTCATATTCTTTATCAAAACATTTTGCCCTTTAGTCTTTTGTGATTTAACATTATTTTCTATTTGGCTTTGGCACACTTGCTTGTAAGAATTCTTATTTATATTCTTAATGTACTCTGCTTCCTTCAGTGACATGAATTTGCTGAATTTTCCTCTTCATCTAGCCATTTCTCAGTCTTTGTCCTTACCATTCCTATAGCTGCAGAGATGCTCTTTCATTTCCTGATGCCTTGCTGCTTCCTCCTTCTAAATCTATCTTCAAACTCTTTTCTACAAGGTACTTGCCCTGAGCTTACCCAAATCAGAGGAAGTTATGCCCTAAGAAAAGAAATATAAACTGGAATCCTAAAATACCTCTAAACATGATGTCATACTTTCAGCCATTATCCCTTTATCCCACTACTGGCAGTAGGATTGGGTCACTTATTTTGACATAAAGAGGAAGAAATTGAGAGAACAGGCATTGGTGTCTACCAGCTTGGCATGGAAGCCCCAATTCCTCCAATCACTGGCTGTATGCCTTAAGTGAGTCAAATACCCTATGACCCAGTTTTCTTGAATTAAAAATAGGATCAATATGATACCTCTTCTTATAGGACTATGAGGATATTTTATATAAAGTATTCTTAGTGTAACACTGGCACAAAGCAAGTTCAAAAATAGTAGTTAGTACCTTATTAAATTTATTATTAACATTTCCTAGAAGGTGACTATTCAAAGAGAAACAATATTGTAATCCCAAAGATGAACAACCTTGAGGAAAGAATAAAAATTGTCCGTTTACAGTGGATGCGAGTTTGGGCTCTGTACACACACAGGGCCAAGTTTCATTTCTGACTCCACCATGTACTAACTATATGATGTCAAAGCAGAACTTAACCTCAGTGTCAGCCTCAGTTTTCTCATTCACTAAATATTATCAGAATTATATGAAATGTTCCATATAAAGTAACCAGTAATGTCTAGCCTGGATCACCATTTGAAAGGTGTCTAAATTCAACTAATGGACTGACATCTAACTATTTATTTGTCAATTTTATTTTCAACAACTCTTAACATGTCAAGGACAGGATGGTAAGATGTAAAACTTGTTATAATATAATGCCATAGTAGTTAATTGTTCATTTGTTCTTCAAGTAATGGCCAGTTAAGTAACAGCTTCCTCTATCCTGTTCTTTTTCCTCCTCAAAGTGATGGGTTCATCAGAAAAGGACTACCCAAAGTGAGTTCTGGCTCTTGCCTCCAACATTAAAGAAAAAGCTGGCATGCTCCTCTTGTTTTATTGAATTATTTGCATTGTTGTAAAACAAGAACTCAGGATTTAAGTTCATGAAAACTTGACCACATCTACATTGCGCATGGTGGAAAAACTGAGTAACAAAAGTCTATTGTTGTGATGGCTGGCTATTACAGAAGCCAGTGGCCACATGTGGTTATTGAGCATTGAAACTGGCGAGATTGAACTGAAATGTGCTATACATGTGAAATACATTCTAAAGTATGAAGACTTAAAGGGAAAAAAAGAGTAAAAAATATCTCTACTATGCTGTTACATTAATTACATGTTGAAATAGTACTCTTTTCTACATATTGGGTTAAATACATTGTTATTAAAATTAATTTTGTCTGTTTCTTTTTAGTTTTAAAAAATATGGCTATTTGAAGATTTTAAATTCCATGTGTGGTTTGCATTTTGTGGTTTCCATTATATTTCTCTTAGCACTGATTTAAGCAGAACTCCTTTGCCTACCTCCCTATAGTAAAGCATCATTTTTAATTCTAATATTCCACAGATACAAATAGCCATATTGCCCACAACTGCTAATTTAAATGCTTCATGAAGAAATCAGAGCTTATAATTTTTATGAAAAGCAAAAACTAGTACAATGACATTTTTAAACCTTGATAAGTTTCTCATTTAAGCCAGCTAATCATCATTATTTGAAGGGAGAAACAAAGGAGAATAATTCTGATAGAACACTGAGACTAGATAAAGCTAAAGTAGTTACCATATTATACAAAAGTAAATGGTAAGCCTGGGGTTTAGCAGAGTATTTACCTAGGATGTGTGAGGCCCTGGGTATCTCTCTCTCTCTCTCTCTCTCTCACACACACACACACACACACACACACACACACACACACACACAAAGTAAATGCTACTCCTCCCCCCCAATCAGGTCTGGTTTGAAACAACTTTAAAAATGCATGTTCATATTTAAAATGAAATTATAAAGCATGGAAAAGTTGTTCCATACAGCCAACCCGGTAAATTAAAGAAAAATATCCACTTGTGTATATGGTTTATAGATTACTAATAAGTGAATATAAACATAATTGGAAAACCTTCTACCATTTGATAGCCTATAATTTTTAACTGGGAAATAATAGATTCCCCATGGATTTCTTTCTTCCACTTCTAGAAATTATCCTCCTATCATTCATAATTTGTTTTTAGTAAGAAACTAACACTTCCAAACTTCATCTATATGACCAGGTAGTCAGTATTGGTCAATCAACCTGCCAGCTGGTTTAATAAATGTTATCCTACTACCTGGTGAGTTATTGTGCTGCCTTTATAGTTTTTACTTCTTGCTAAACATTATCTGCACCTGGAGGAACACAAATAAGTCAGTGAACGGTTTCAAACTACTCTAAAAATTGCTGGAGTTCACTTGCCAGAAGAAGTCAGAGAATCCAAAAAGAAGGGTGAGTGGAAAAGCCAGGACCACAGATAGTAAGTTCTCTTAAGAATCCCAATTCTAGTCATCATTATTATTACAAGATGGCTATTTATAGTAGACTCACTGGTAGAAGCTGCTTGAAATGATTATAAATTATAGGCACCTCCAAGTGTATTTACAGAAAAATTAACACATTAGAGTGCTAAACTTCTCATTTGTAGAGCTCACTGCCCATGAGTTGCTCCCTTTCTTCAAAGTACGGGCAAGGATCCACAGAAGGGAGGAAGATTGGCATGCTGAGGGTTGAAGGAAAGTAAAATCTATTACAAAGTCTGATTTAGGGGCCCATACTTTAAATTTGTGCCAATAATTCCTGGTAGAAGATCGTCTAAAAGAATTTATATATACAAGTATCCATACTACAATCTTATTCCTTGAAATCTTATTCAAAGAATCATACTTTGAAAGGTGTCTAAATTCAGTTAACAGACCAGCCTCTAATTATTTAAATGTCAAATTTATTTTCAAGCACTATTAACACATAAAAGCTAAGTTGGGACAAATATGGAAGAATTTATTGTAAGGTGACTCTGGGAACTATCAGCTGCTCTTGCGGGAATGATTAAAGATGCCTCCCTACCCTACAGCCTCATTTTAGAGTACTGACTAACTCTAAATGAAATGGTACCTACTTCCATGTTCTTCCTATGAAACACATGTGTGGTGTGAGGTGGGGAGAGGGAAGCAGGAAATCTGATGCACTGATGAGATACATGATCAAGTAATCCCTCCATGATAATTTTCACTTAGACCAGTTTTTCTGAAAGTATATTAACTTAGATCACTTAACTTAGATCAGTTTTTCTGAGAGTATATTCCCAAAAACCTGACTCCTCAGAGATGTGCAGAAATTTAACAGAAAAGTTCCCATACATAATATAAATATGGAAAACACTGCAAATTAAATTCCTTTCTGAAAGATTTACAATGTGAATAACATGTTAAAACCTCTGTGAAGCACTGTGATGAAAAACTGACCAGCTTATAATAAACCTTTCCAAAAGGAATTGACCACAGAACCTATTTTTCACAACATCCACCCTAAGAGAAAATAGAGTATGATGGATAAAAGTGCAGTATGAAGCCTGATAGCCTAGGCTTGAATCCCAACTCCACAACTTAGTAGTACCATGAGGTAAAGGTCTCAATCTCTATATACCTCAATTTCCTTATCTGAAAAATGGGGCTTATGGAAGAACCTATTTGGTAGGATCTGAGTTAATGAGGGTAATATATCTGTCAATGAGTAAACAGTGTGCCTGGGGAAGCTGCCTTTTATTACCTCTTTTGGAAGGAGTGTTCTTCCAAGGAATGCATTTTGGTAATTGTTATTTGTGAACTAAAGCTCCTTTTTAAAATTTTTTGTTATTGTTGTTGGTTTTTTGTTATTATTGATGTTGTTTGTTTGGTTGGTTTGTTTCAAGAACTAGTGCTAAAGTTGAAAAAGAAAATACTATTCCTTGCTGCAACAGGTTGCAAAAGACTTACACTGAGGATTTTAATGGGTTTATTCAGAAAAGCCATGTTCTCAATGAGTCCAAAGGAGTATTATGTGGAATATAAGAAGAGCACTAGACTTAGGAGATGGAGACAAGGAGCACTAGACAAGGAGATCAAGATTCTACCTCTTCCTGCCACTAGACAACTGTTGGCCTTGGGCAAATCACTTAGCTTCTCTGCCTCTCATCTCTGACATATTACAATCAGTGTTGGACTGAATAAACAATTTCATTAATTCATTCATGGAATCTTGAGTTAAGGTAAATTTAAAAATCTATACACTGTTTTCTAGATATAATAGATACTTGTGTATGTATGTGTGTAAAATATAAACTTTACCTATTAGGTTGTAAGATACCTGGAACTAAGGATCCCATCCTCTTCACCTAAAAAATGTAATCAATGCCTAGTACAGCTGGAATAGAACATGTGTTCAATAAATGTTAAACTAATACCTGTTCAATACCAATCAAATGGTCATACCTTCATTCAAAAAAACTCAAGACTGCAAAAATATAAAGCACTATGCTGGGTAAATAAACTTTACATATTTGGGGGAGGCTAGTAATTCTACCTATAAAGAGCCTGCAATTTAATCTGTAGAATGAATATGAAATGATGATACTAATTATTGAGTTTTTTAAAAAACTATCTTTTAATTTGAATTCCATAGTTCAGGTGAGTTTTGTTATTATTTTACACAGCAGCATAGTGCTAGTAGCATTATTATGTAGAGCTATTCAGTAACTGAACAGAATCAATGACAAAATCAGTTCATTATAATTGAAGTAAGTATACTTCCATCAATTTGAAGTAAAATTTTAGATGAGTAAGAATAGTTATTGGATGAAAACTTCTAAACAAATGAGAAAGAGGTATATTTTGAAGGTCATTTTAAAACACGACTTACTAATTTTCTTTTGTTAGAAGAAATAATTTACTGTTTTTCCTCCAAAATATAGTTGCATATAACCCTACCCAAACAAACAATAAAGAAACAAACAAAAATGACCAAAAGTGTTTATCTCCATTAATAATAAGCAGGAATAAACAAATACTTTCTATTCTGTTAACCAAATTCCAATTCTTAATATTCACTGACAAAAGCATGCCATGGGTCATAGACTTTTCTCTTTAAACTTGCAATGTTCCAAAACATCAAGCTTTGGCTGAATGCAATCTATTTCATTCAGGATGCTCTGAGACAGAGAATGTGAGTATAGTACTAATTTAATTTACTCTGTGTATTTAATACCTGTGAAAATGTGCAGAAACTTTTGTGGATAAGTTAATAGATAATTAAAACCTCAGAATAATTATTTGTTTTCATTGTTTTCTTGGTGATTGCCCCTCCTCCAGTGGTATCTCCTTGTTGGTGATGCAGGAAACTTTTTTCAAGGGTAGTGTGGAAGACAATGTCCCACATAAATGGCACGTATGATGTGCCCGGACAGAGTATTAGCAAGGATGTCTGCTGTTTGCAGAGCAGATTTTCATTTTAGTGGATCTAAGAAATGAGAAAGTCCTCTTTTTTTTGCCCTACTATACATTGTTCCTACTGCAAATTGTACTTCAGTTTGCAGGTGTCTGCCTGAAGGCAGGTCACTGAAAGTCAGTGAAAATCAGGGCAACCTCAGCAGCAGAAATTAATCTGCAAGATCATGGCAGGCAGACTTATATTTTAAAGAGCATTCTTCCCACTGAAATAACCACACTGGACTTCAAAAAATGAACAGAGATTCAAAACAACAAAAGCAACCAACAGCATCTATTCTAACTGCAAATTTCTTAGATATTACAGATGTCACCAAACAGTGCATGCATTTGCTTCCCATATGTGAACAAAACTGAGGCATCACAAGATAAATTTGAATGGAATGTTAACCTTCACTTTAAATTTTTTTCTTTTCCTAGCTGACGACACAATTTTAGTATTATCACAACGGAGCTTCTGGCTGGAAAAAAATTAAATTAATGGATGAATAAAAAAGAGCTTAGAAACTTAAAAAAATAAACAACTTTCAAATATCTATACTTGATGGTGTCAAGAGCCAAGATGAATGTATTTCAATTGCAACTTCCAAACTAAACTCACAAATTACTACCATTATGCTAAGTGTTAGCTACCCCACTGTGCAGTTTTGCTTTGTGAATTTTTACCTTCCTCTATGAACACTTTTAGCCACTGATCGCACAGCCTTTCAATGTTTTCTGCCTTTTCCTTTAAATAAACTGGCTCTGGCTCCTTCCATCTGGTTCCCCTTCCGTCAGCAACCCTGCACCTGTTCACACCTCCTCTCCTGTTGGATTCCACTGAACATTTCCTCCTCTGCCAGGGCTATTCTGGCACTCGCAACCTTTCTGTCATTCAATCCATCTGTCAGAAGTGAACTTTGTTTACCGCAAGCTTCTGCTTTCTTCTTCAAGAAGCAAAGCCCCTCAAGGTCATTGTCAAATGAACTGTCGGCATGGATTTAAATCCTCTACTGCTAACCAGCAGAAGATGAAGTTCTGTTGTGTAATGTACTTGTGAAAATTACTTTTGGGTTTGGGAAGACAATAATTTGGAGTCAAAGTAGTAAGACATGGTGTTTTAATGATCATTTATAAAACCAGACAGCTGATATGTATTTTCTTCATGTGTGTCTGCACTTCTTATTATATTGAGCATGAACTATATGCATAAGCAGCAAAATAAAAGTTTTAAAGTGAAATCAAAATATCACAAACAAGTTTACACTATGTAAAAATTGCTTCATACTATACAGCATTAACTTGAGGAATAAATATTTTCACTAATGAATTAGCCAAGGGAGAGAGTATTCCAATTAAGAAATTTTACACTGAAAGGCTTAAAATGTACAAATATGTACCATTTCAATTATAAGCTATAGATTAACACACAGCTCTATTACTGCTTTGAAAGACTCAAACCATAATATACAAATCAATTCATGTATATTTTAAATTCCAACATTTAAAAAATAAAGTTCTACTTAAGTAATGTTCAAATATATGCTGCCAAGCAAACAAATAATCCATCTAAAGAAATATAAGTTGTATTAATAGATAAGTTCTATGAAAAAATCAACATATAGAAATTAGGTAAAAATTTTATTCTCAATTGATTGTATTTTCTGTCATGTACAGCTATCGAGTACTCACTTTTCCTTTGATAAATCAGAGATGAAATCACTTTATGTCTACTTATTTACAGTGTTTTAGAAAATCATAATCATTAGAAGGAAAAACCAATGACTCAATTATAATTTCTTATAAAAAAGGGGAAGATTATTTTGTAGGACAAAACGTGTCCAAAATTTAACCAAATGCACTGCCATAAATGTGAACCTAAATGTGAACATAAATGGAATTTCATTCATAAAGCTGCGTTTATATGTTGTAGAATTATCCTAAGACTTAATCTTATGCTTATGTTTATATTAAATAAAATTAATAGTCTTTAAATTTTTCTGAAATTGTTTTAGAAAAAGTAAAAATTAAAGCTTTTATGTTAACATAAAATTGAAACAGATTTTATTAATAAAAGCAGCCTAGAAAATATAGAATTTATAATTTGAACTTAAAGTTCAAATTGATTGATAGTTATAATTTGTTAAAAAAATTCTATGAAGGCAGTTTTTAGACATATTAAAGAAAATTACTGTGAGCTAAATATAAAAACAAAAGGAAAAATGACAGCTTAAAATTCAAAGTGCAGAGACACTCTTTAGCTATAATTTCCATTTTTAACTAACCTTCAAAATACTGTATATCATAAAAATTCTTCTTATGTAATGTATACTGTAATTTAATCTATGGATTTTGAACTTAAAATATGCATTTTTTTCATCTTTCTAAAACATAATTTCTAAGTAATTTCTCTTCACGTGGAGAAAATTCCAAAAATGTCAGCTAATTTACCCAGTAAGTTTGCTACTACTTTTCTGAATGTATTTTTTTTTTCCCCCTGTAATGTAATCTGTGCTTGATAGTAGTTCGGTTACCTGGATCCCTGCTTCTCAATGTCATTGAAAGTGTGATCATTTGATCACCTCCGAGGTCTGATTTGCTATTATGAAAAGAAAGGAGTATTAGCAAAATGCTAGTTTAATAGAGGTTGCTCAAATCACCACCAAGCAATTTTCTTAGTAAACTGCATTTCCCAAACACACTGGTAGCCTTATTTTGGAAAATTGGTATGATAAGAACATAAACAAATGAAAAAACACTCAAATTTAACATCACTCACAGTCACACACGGATGCATGAATACACACACACACACACACACACACACACACATATACGCGCGCGCGCGCGTGTGCACACACACATTTTCTCTTCCATAAATACGTAAGAGAAAGAAAAGGGAAACAGTATCATGACTACTTTTACAGATGGAGTAATTTAAGAATTTACAGAATACAAATATTTACTTAATGCATAACATGCTTATTTTATCTTTTAAATAGAAAAAATGTATAGTTTGACAAAAACACCTGAAACACAAATTTTACAGGGGTGGGGGAAGAGGCATTGAAATAATGTTGCCAGGTTACCCCACAGAAGAGGAAAGCCGTTTCTAAGGGCACTGCTAGGTGAAGACAAGAGCTGATGTCGTTCACATTCTTTAATACCAGTTTTCCTAAAACAGCATATGGATGTAGGATGGAAGGTAAAACATTTAAACTCCTTAATAAAGAACTGACCTTAATTTTTCTACATTCTGAATGAGACTAGCTGTTCAGCTTTTCTAAGAGCTACAAACGATGAAAATACTATTATTTTCCTCTGGTTTATTGTTTTTTTTTTCTGCTCATAAATTCATGATGTCTTTTAACAAAAGAGGATATTCATTTTTCCACCCCCTTCCTCAGTTACCTTAAGACAAGACCTTCTTTCAGATGTGGAAATATTTGCAGGACTGCAGGACAAAGAAATGAGACATTTTCACAGGGTTGATCAAGGGGGAAATGGATTTGCAAGATTCTGTTAAGAGTAAGAAGAGACTAAATGACAACTTTAAATCTGCCACAATCATTTACTAATGTGCTGCTATATCAAATAAGTCTAATTTTTTTGACAGCACCAAATTAGATTTATTGCAGAAACTGCTGCATAAATAGCATATGGCTATGTTATACCACCTATTTCAAATCCTGGTAATGTTTCCCCCTCCCCCTCCAAAATGAATAAATTGAGCCAAGCTATAAACCTTCTGCAGAAAAAGAGAAATACATAAGTTCAAAAACAGATGTAGGAGATCTGGATTTCTTTGTTAAAGTCGCAGTTTTAGCTAGAATGTCCCAACTCTATACGTAAAAAGCCATGACTCCTTAATAAGTAGTTAAATTCAGTAGGTCAGTTTTTCATTTCTTATGGAATGATTTAATTTAATTTTTAAGATTTTTGTTTTGGAGAGGGGGCTCTAAATTGTGCTTGTATTTTGATGTTCCATCCACAGTTAACATGGGGATAAAAAGGACAAGTGGCTCTGAATCAAACATAGCTTAAATTAGGTTATGAAGATTATTAAGTAGCAATGCATGTATCATATGGTTGTTTTTAGCTTTCATTTGTGGAGGACATATGTGGTAGAAATCATATCAAAAAGTCTTCTAATTTTAACTGTAGCCTTCATATTGCAAACTCCTTGATGTATAAAATATATAAAGTGATCATTCCATGTGCCACACCACATATTAGAACGGTGAAGCCATACAAATAGCAAAAATAGAAATTGGAAGCTGGGATTGAACTCACGCAACAAATTCAGAGGTGGACAATTGTTCCTTTTCGGATCTCCCCCCCGCCCTGCGCGCGCACGCACGCAAGTTTGACACAATTCAACTCAATTTTCCTTTTTGAACAAAAGTTTCAGTTCTTCTGTAGATGGGAAAGGCATTGCAAGGTCTTATCTCAGACCAATGGGCACACCACTGCAAACATCATGGCACTCGGCTACCCCGCAGACTCCCTCTCTGTGGTCAGTCTTCCCAGCTGCCCTATCTGTTACTGTCTGATTAGTTCTGCTAAGGAGCCCCTCCCCTGCCAGCTTTCGATGCCATCTGTTCTACACAAGATGGCTGCTGCCCAGCAACCTCACACTGCCCTCCTACCTGGCACCCGGCTACCATCCTTACCCCAAAGTGCTAACACAGGTTCTCACTGCTGGCAGAGTCAGGATTTCATTACTACTACTTTGACAAGTGCAGGGTTGTTTGTAATTTCTCTTTTATCCTGATTTTGATTGTACAACCACCTCCCACTGATTCAGTTTGCTTCAGTTTTGTTGCTCACAGATTTTACTCTCCACATTAATCTCCCTCTGGCATGTTACTGCATCTGTTCCCTTTTTTATTATTAATTTTCAAATTCCCACCATTTTTGACAAAAAGGAGGTAATCTACACTCTGTTTCTGCCCATTTCATTTTCTTTAATTTGGAAGATAAGTATGAAAGCATGCCAAAGAAGTTAATTCTCCGTTAACAGTTTATTTTCTGGCATCCCTAAGCCTTTGTATATGAAAAACAGATAGGAATAAATGTTGACTGAATCACAACAACATAGTCGCAACCATTCCTGAATTTAATGAAAAGCAAACATATGAAACAGCATCTAAAAAGTTTATTAGTTACACAAGTTGTCTCTTGCTGTCATTCTTCCTTCTACTTTTAACAGATAATTCTTTGTGCAAATTGGTCTGGGTGCAGTATCTGAATTTGGACTCCTCTACAATTCTGACATGGGCTCTCTTTTCGCTGTAGATGAATTTTGTTATTCCATAATATAATTATCATCTTTCCTCAGCCCAAACATTGTTGACTAATTCAATAGTGAATGATTCTGAATAAATGCCTGGTTTCAGAAATAGGTTAAGAATAGAGAATTGCCATCAGTGCAACAAAGCAGAACTTAAATAGCCCCTAGGTTGCAAGAACTGCTTCCATTAGATATTGTTTTGACAGAGTTAATATCAGGAATGCCAAGATGGTTTTCCCTCTCAAGACAAAGAAGACCACTTAAGATTTAGAAAATAGGAAGAGATATATTTAACAGTATACTCTGTCCCTAATATATCAAAACCATAACATTCCCAAAAAGGGCTGTAATAATTTGATCATGCCTTCATTTGCTCTGAAGTTTTGTAGATTGATCAAAGCACTGTGACTCTAATTAATTTTATTTTATAGAAATGCATATTAAATTCATATTATTTACATGAATTCATATTAGAAACACGAGTCCCTGAACAGATAAGCAACACCTCAGATTTATGAACACTTAATGTGTTAAAATTATTTAACATACTTATTATATATCCTCAAGATCACAGTAAGATCTGTAGGAAATAAAGTATGGCAGGAGATTTTCCCCAAGGTGACAGAAGATAATCAGAAACAGAACTAGGACAAGTGTCGAGATTAAGCAATGCCCGGCTTGATGAAACACACTTCAGATGAGTTACTAGAAAATAGGAAGGTGATAAACCCACTTTTAACAGCCCACCTTGGATACCTGCCCCTTATGTATATTCTAATGGTGACTTGTTAATTTATTTTGTATACTTCTTTTGTTGGTAGAGCTATATATATAATAATTCTTCTAACTGAGTATATTCTTTTGCTAAATATTCTGGTCAGAAGCAGGCTTCTTGAAGGTAGACATAATAAAGGGGTCAGAGGGACACACTGCTTATTCACTGGAGCATTCTCTGGAGAAGGAATCCTCCTGAGACCTGAGTAGCTTGTGTGGCCTCTCTCTCCATCCCTAGGCTTGGTCAAGGCAAGAGTTGCTCAATCTTCTCCTAGGTGACCTTATGCCTGTTGGGGAAAGGCCACACAGAGCCAAGTTGGAGCAGAGATGTCCTTTCAGTTAGATGTCGGCTTTCCAGGCTGTTTCCAAACATTTCCTAACCTATTCAGTGCCCACTCTGATTTCTTAGATTGACTGTATCCCTGCTTATTTGACCCAACAGAGTAGTAGTAGCATTAAGAAAATCATATTTACTTGAAATGGGCCAGTTCCCATAAGACCTGCCATCAGATGGGTCACTGAGGAGATGGAATATTCTCCAAGTCCCTTACTTTCTCAGGATCCTTAATGAACTTTGATTTATCAAGCATTGATTCACTGTATAACATACTCGAGGTACCAGGGAAACATTGAATAACAAATGAGGAATGCCTAATAACTGACCTAGTGATCACATCCAATTAGGAAGCAGTGGCTAAGAAGAAATTAACCATCATTAAAATTGATGAGGTTTTCTCTATACTCCTTTTACTTTAAAATGAGATTGGAGACTAAGATTTATTTTTAGGAAAATACTAGGACTTAGGGTTACTATGTAACAAATCTAGATTTCCATCTTTTTTTTTTCCCTTATAGTTTCATTGAACTTGATGCTCATTGTTGTTGAGTCAGGAAGTGGTGTGGGCAATATTTTCTCAGTTTCCTCTGGGCTTCTTCAGAAAATGAGTTGGCTGCCTCAGTCACCATGTTCCAGGCTGTGGGCCTGTGTGGCAGGGGAGAAGAGCACATCCCCAGCATAGATTTTCATTGCATACACATTTGGGCTTTGCAGAACTGAGAGGAATGAGCCAGGGAACGTTAAGCAGAACCTGCAGACACACATTTCCTGGCAGCCTCTGATTCTAACCTCTCCTGCCCTAGGCCACACTGAGACCAGGGGGCCTAGTCTGTCAAACAGGTGAAGCCGGCTCAGGCAGTGTGGTGTCCACCAGAGCAAAATGAAATGCTTTTTCTTTCCTGGCTGTCTGACAGTCTGTTTTCTCTGATACTGAGTGGGGGAAGGAAAAGAGGATGCAATTTATAACAGCACCAAGGCCATCTATTTTGAGCCTTGAAGATGTTGGTTGCACATATATCCATTTAAAATTATTTTTGACACGTTCTCTGCTTAATTTATTCATGAAAGGAGTACAAGAAAAAATAAGCTTAACTTTTAAATGGAAACTTTAGGCTAAAAATTCTTGAATAAAACTCAGGGGAAAAAAGATAAAGTTCACTGTGGAAGAAAAAGCAAGAATACATGCCAATGTTATACTATCCTCTTGAAATGAATTGAGTGAAAATTTGCTTTTTGACCTAAATTAATTGATGAGTGCAGATCCTTCTTAATTTTCCTCAACAATGAAGAGCAAAGGTAAATTTATTCCACATTTACAGAAGACCTGCTAAATGCCTGATGCCATACTTGGTGCTGGGGATACAGAGATTAAAAAGGCCTGCTTCTTTGCCCATGAATTGAGATTTTACAACCCCAAAAGTCTTTCCTTCTAACCTTGAAATATGTTTTTACACTTCTTTGTGACTGTGGCATCTGATGAATCCAGTTCAAGCCCAGCCTACTCTCCTCTCTCCCTGCTGCGTGGTTTCAAGCTTCACCTTGTAACACTCAGATTCCTCAGCCATAAGGGCTCCATGTTAGGACTGAGAAACAGAGCATCTCAAACTTCTTGTAGCCAAAGGTCAGTTTGTTCATTTGTTTTATTTTTTAATCCTTTGCAAAGCATAAGTTTTGTAAAATGCAATACAAATGAATTATATACTAGAAAAATCTAAAAAGGTACTCCTCAAGAAAGGTTCACTGAAAAAGTTTGGAAATTGCTGTGATTTAAAATTGACATAGGAGCTAGGGATGTTGCTCAGTGGTAAAATGTGTGATTACTATGATCATGACCCTGAGTTCAATCTCCAGCACCAAAAAGAAAAAATATATTTAAAAAATAAAAAAATAAAATTGAGCCCGTAATCCCAGTGGCTCAGGAGGCTGAGACAGGAGGATTGTGAGTTCAAAGCCAGCCTCAGCAATGGTGAGGTGCTAAGCAACTCAGTGAGACCCTGTCTGTAAATAAAATACAAAATACTTAGCAAGACCCTGCCTCAAAGTAAAAACTAAAAAGGACTGGGGATGTGGCTCAGTGGTTGAGTGTGCCTGAGTTCAATCCCCAGCACCAAAAAAATAAATAAATAAAATTGATAGGAAAGTTTCCAAACACTTAGTTTCAACTTTGGTACTTATCTTGTCACAGATTAAACTGTCATGAACCATATTTCATATAGCATTGCTGTAGAGAAGTAGGCACAGTGTGTAGCATGTGCTCAATACTCATCTATGCATTCTTTACTTCTCTTTATATTCAGAGAGTTGTTTAAATAAAACAGCAAAGTGTCCCTCTGAAAATCAACTGTGCCTCTGTGAACTTAAAACATGTTAGTAATGTGGAATATCAGGCTGAAATAACACGAACAGAGAAGACTCTTTTTTTTTTTTTTTTTGGTGGGTGGTACTAGAGATTGAACCCAGGGGCACTCAGCCACATTCCCAGCCCTTTTTAGTTTTTACTTTGAGGTAGGGTCTTGCTAAGTTGCTAAGTTGCCCAGGCTGGTCTTGAACTTGGCTATCCATCTACCTCAGACTCCTGAATAGCTGGGATTACAAGCATGTGCCACCACTGTCAGCCAGGGATTTATATTTTTTTAAAAAGCAATAGAGGCAAAAGAGTAGACATCTGACACCCTGACACACTTTCCCTAATAAGAGCACCTCCCCCACCTTAGTGTGATTGTACTCTTGCTCCCTATGGTTCACTGAGACTGCTGGCCACAGAATCCAAAAGGTCATGTGTGTGTGGCTCAAATTAATTTTAACAGGTGATCCTGGAAATGATGGTTTTGAAATTGGAAGTGGAGGACTTACGAAGTTACATGCTTAGTTTGGTATCAAAGGCATCTCCTTTATCTTGAGTTTCAAACTGGATGGTGTGGAAGAATCTGAAGGAATGGGCTAACATTCAGACAGAAATAGAGTTCTGCTATGGAAAATTAGAATTTGATAGCATACTTGTGTCTCTGGTATAAGAAATCCTAGGCCTGTTGCAGCTGGACTGTATAGAATCTGATTATAAAAAAAAAATATCAATTTCCAGTTTTACAGGGAGTTTCTGACACCTTGGCCAAAAAGTCCTGACTCATACTGATAGTCAGAAATATCAAACAATTAAACTCAAGAGAGGATAGCATAGCTCCACGGTAGAGCATAGAGGATAGAGGATAGCATAGCTCCTTGGTAGAGCTCTTGCTTTGCATGCATGAGGTCCTTGGTTCCATCCTCTGAACTACAAAAGAATGAAAGATTAGGGAGGGAGAAAGGAGGGAGGGAGAGAGAGAGAATGAAAGAATTTACTATAAGTACTATGTGGAAGCTAAATGTGCTGAATGTTTTGGAAAGGAAGCCTTCATGACCTCTCCCCAGTGAATCTGCTCATAACAGGATAGCCTTGTGATTCCTCTGCTATACTCTTTTTTCCCTTTCAAAAAGATATACTTATTTCCTATCTCTCTGGGTCAGAGGTCAGGTCTTCCTATTAAGATCACAAAAGTAGGTTGCAGCATAATACTGGTTTTGTGGTTTTTCACTTAGATTCCTGCCCTGAGAAATTCATCCAAAACATGTAAAAGGAGAAATAAGAATGTTAAAGGTAGTCATTTTGATAGAAGAGGAAGCCTGCAAGTTAATGGCAGTTTTGGTCTCCCTTTTGCAAGTAGGGCAATTAGAGTTTTAAATCCTCTGATAATTAAACAAAAGACAGTTTCCTACAGAAGTTCCTGCCAGATCAGATACAATAAAAAGATGCAGGATTTAAAAAAATGTTTTTCAATGCAGATATCATAAAGAGTATCTGCCTCCATAAGCAGTTAACACCAGTCACATAGACTTTCAGAAATGGTTGCTTTAGCACGTTATATCATAAATTAATCTGCCCACATGTATGCAAATTGAAGTCTTATGAGAGAAATTCAAATCCTGCAGCTCCAAAGATGCTGGGACATATTAAAAAGAAAAACATGGAGGAATTTTCACTTTTTTATAATGGGCTATTTCCTCTTGATAAAAATTAAGAAATAAAGGATAATGACAATTGTATTAGAATACTTTAAATGACTAAGGCAAATAATGGGCCAAAGCAATCTATTTCTTAGGAAAAGCCTAAGCCAACACTAAAATTCACTGACTTGTATTTATACCAGTGCATAAAGGAACAGCTAACATATTTCTCTTATGAATTTATATTACTGATTTTCTCAGTTGTCTTTTTGGAAACAATCACATTAATCCATTTTCCTGGTGACTTACATAGAATTACAGCCTAATGGACAAGGGTTGTGCTTTGCTGGCAAATCAAAACCTGCTTCTATAACATATCAGCTGTGTGACCTTAGATGATTCATTTTATTTCTCTGTGCCTTAGTTGCCTCAGCTGTAAAATAAAAAAAAAAAAAAAGTCTACATCTAATGGAACCATTAGAAAGATTAAATGAAAAGCACTTAGCTCAGTTCTTAGAACCCAACACTGGGGCTCTGTAAATGTCAGTCACTGATGTTAGCTACATTTTATTATTTTTAAAGAGCTACTATGTGTAGCATTGTACTAGGAAATACTAAGATGAATATATTATTAACCTCAGAGATTTACCTCAAAGTAGGCTGAAAGATTCAGGAGGAGCAGTGTCCCTTTCCAGCAAAAGTTAAGGGAGAGCTTTGGTAGAAAAATTAAGATTTCAGAAAGCTCTTGGAAAAACAAATGCAAGACTAGAATAGGTCCAGAGGAGGACAAAAGGGAATTCCAGGTGTAGAGAACAGCAAAAGAAAAATCCACAACTGTAAGAGGAGTTGCATGTGCTTACATTTGGCTAAAATCAGTACACGGGAGGATTGGCAGGGATGAAACAAAGCATGAAGGTTAGAGTCTATGGGATGACTTAAAATGCCATGCTCAGTGAGTTGGACCTTCTGGTGTAGTGTGGCACCATGAAAGGTTTTGAGAGTAGGGCCTATCATAGGAATATTCATTGGACAGTGGTTAGTGAAAGAGCCTAAAGGGTATGAGGAGGCTACTCCCAGAGCTCTTGTGAGAAATCAGCAGAGGCTAAGTGATACACATGAGTGGTAGGTATGAGTGACATTTCTTGAAATCTCAAACTAAGGAAATACCTTGTACAAAGGATACTCCAAGCAATCTAAATGCTCCATGTTCAGAAATAGGAACTTAAGAATGGATTATTTTAAATCATTGTTAGAATCATTGACTATTAGGGTTAAAAAGAAATTTAGAAATCATCTATTCTCACTTCATTTTATAGGTAAGTAAGCAGGCCCAAAAATCTAAGTAATCTATCAAAAAGATGCAAAGATAATGAATACCTAGGTAGGACACTGTAATGCAGGTTTCCTAACTCTTAGGCTGCCTGGGGACTATCCCTAAAATTAACATATGGTTTTAACAGTATTTGGTTACTTCACCAAAGCATTCTTTGAATCATTCTTTTTTACTTTTTCTTATATATTTGAAGGCCTCATTTGAGTCTCCTCATCTGCAGGCTCTTTTTTCAATAACTTTAAAAACATGGTTCTTGAGCTGGGGATCTAGTTCAGTAGTAGAATGTTTGCCAAGCACATGTGAAGCCTTGGGTTCCATCACCACCACCAAAAGAAAGAAAGAAAGAAAGAAAGGAAGAAAGGAAGAAAGGAAGAAAGGAAGAAAGGAAGAAAGGAAGAAAGGAAGAAAGGAAGAAAGGAAGAAAGGAAGAAAGAAAGAAAGAAAGAAAGAAAGAAAGAAAGAAAGAAAGAAAGAAAGAGAGCAAACAGAAAAAAAGGGTTCTATGTGCTTTCACCTGCTTCCTTGGCTCCAACTAATACTTCTAAGTAGAAATATCCAGACTGAGCCTCTAGTCATGACCTTTCTAGTCTACATTGTTCTGGTGTAAACCTACATTGGACATTTCCACCCAAGTTCCCAAGTAAAATGTATTATCCCCTGTTACCTCTTTCAAGCTCTCCAGTTGGATTAAAGAATCATCTAGTCAACCTAAGCCAGAAACAATAATTACCTTTAATTCCATCCTTTCCTACTTGCTACCCTAGATGCCTCTTGAATATGGTTTTCTTTCCTTTGCCTGGACTATTGTGGTTATATTCTAATTGGGTCCCTGTTAAACATCTTTTCCTCAACCAGTGTAGTTTCACAGTGCCTTTCAATTACCTTCTAAAAATACATATTTTGGACCTGTCAGGCTCTCTTGATTTCTTACTTGAATTAAACAGCCTCCTAACTGA
Source organism: Geosciurus inauris (assembly GCA_004024805.1). Taxonomy (NCBI): domain Eukaryota; kingdom Metazoa; phylum Chordata; class Mammalia; order Rodentia; family Sciuridae; genus Geosciurus; species Geosciurus inauris. The sequence continues at coordinate 259,781 of PVHX01000179.1, read as the reverse complement.
GGGGTTAGTTAACTTTATAAATGACCAGACAGTAAATAATTTAGGCTTTGGGGACCAGGCTCAACTCTGCTGTGGTAGTATCATACATGAAACATAATGAGTAATCATGGCTGTGTCCCAATAAAACTTCATATATGAATGTATTATTTTTAATGTGTTAGAAAATGCTGGGTTTTTTCATTTCATTTTGTTTTTTGAGATGGGATCTCACTAAGTTACCCAGGCCTCAAACTCTTAGGCTCAAGTGATTCTCCTGCTTCAGCTTCCCAAGTAGCTGCTGGGACTATAGGTGCATGCTACTGCACCTAGAACAAAATATTATTTTCATTTTTTCCCAACTATTAAAAAATGTAAAAAACATCCTTAGCCCTCGGGTCATACAAAAATAGGCAATGATACAGATTTGGCCCAAAGGCTGTAGCTGCTGATCATGTCCTAACTGATCTTCATGTTTCCTATACCAACTCTCCAAAGTCACTCTCCACATTGCTGCCTGAGTCAGGATCACAACACAAAAAGTCAATCACATTAACATCTGCTTAAAATACATCAAGAGCAACCAATTACTCTCAGAATGGCCAAATCTTCAGAGTATGACCTACAAGGCCTCTTGTCACTGCTTTTCAGTCCTATCTCTTATCAAAAACCCTCCCTGATTATACAGTTTATGTTCTCTCCCATCTTCATATCTTTGCATAGGTTCCTCTACTTGTGACATCCACCTCACCTTTTTTCACTTTGAGAACTTCTATCCATGAACTCATTTATCAAGACTGTTACCAAACATCTCCTCCTTCCTATCACCTTTTATTATCAGCTTTCCCTGACTATCACCTTTACTTCCAATACAGAAAAAGCCATTTCTCCTTCCTATGTGTTGACATGGTAATTTTTACTTCTAGAATTTCACTATTGTCATACTGTGTTATAACTGCCTCTTTTCGTGGAATGTGAGCAACATAAGGGTAGAAACTGAGTCTTCTTAATTCTCTTTAGGCCAAGGGCCAGAGTATTTAAAAGATCATAGATGCTTAATAAATATTTATCAACTAAGTGAAAATTACACTCACCAACTAGGTCCTGCAATAATTGCTAAATTTCTATTTTCCCTTTTTAAATCCAATTTAACTTAAATAAGGAGAAACATTGAAAAAGCAGATTGTTTTCTTTCAGATTGATGTAGAAATTTCTACTCTAGTTTTAAAATTTTCTTTGTCCCTAAAAATTTGGATCCTTATTTCATCATTACTTTATAATATGGTTTTCATATTCAGTTTTAAACTTTGTTTAGAATATGCCATTTAAAATGTTTGAAACTGACTAGTTAGGTACTATTTGTGTGCAAGTTATATATTTTAGCTGGTCCTCATTGAAGAAAAAAGATACAATGTTTCTCATTTACACACCTGGATATGCTGAATCAATAATGTTGAGGGCTAGCAGACTCTCTAAGAAAACAAAAAAGCATTTCAGAAATATTTAACCCAACAGTCAAGTCACATTTTCAGTTCTGAGGAGAGAGATATACAATTCCTTACATTTTTAATTGTCATCTTTAAATGTATAAATGTGGATTTTATAAACCACGAATATTAAACATAAAATGCTTACCAAAAAGAGTACTGCACTTAGAAAATTGGTAATTGTGTTTTATTTCCTATAAAACTAGGTTTAAGTTTTGGTAGAAATGGTGTAAATAAAGCACAACAGAATAAAAAGCTTTTACAGAAACAAAGCAAAACAGATTTCCTTAAGAACAAAGGAATTAGTTACCACTCGTCCATTTTCAGCAGTTGCTGCATCTTAATATGCTGTACTTGGAAGAAATTGATCTTGTCAAACAGTACAAATTGATACTGCTCAGAAAAACTCTCTACGGACTTTGACTTCAGAAATTAACTCTCTGAATAAGACAGAATGACAAAAGGGGCAAAACCAGCATTAATATTTATTTACTGAAGCTCAGCCACACTGAGACATTAAAAGCTGTCCTATTTCTGTGGGTCAGCAGTGCTTAGCACAAAAATGGTTGGTTAGTTGAAGTCTGACAGAAAAGATTAGACATCAACATTGTCATGATGAAGCTAAATTTGGAAACTTCTAAGATTAAATAACCACAGGAACTATGGTAATATTATGTTCTCAGTTTCACTGTGATAATAGGCATTAAAAGAAACTATTCTGTAGAACTAAACAATGTTTACTCAGAAAAGTGTTTTATCTATTGATTTTTTTTCCAGATATCATACATGTATAAATGATTTTTTTATCTCTCTCTTTCTTTCATCTCTTTTTCTTTTCACTGTTTAAATAGAAAAGTGTCAAACATTTGGATTATTATCATAACAAAATGTTTTTAACAAAGTTTGATTTTAACAGAACTAGAGGCATCTTAACACTAACCCAAAACTTTGGGAGGTTCACCAACCTCTAGAATATTTTTTCTCCAAATGCAGGCTGTTCAAGTGGTGCTTTTCTCCATCTGTTATCATACCGTGCTCAGAATTACATTGTCATATTTAATGTAAAAGGGATCAGTCCCCTTTCAGAGTTTAAATTCAACATAGTACTATAATTGGAAGACCAGTGTTTTTCTATTTTATAAACTAAATCAAATATCATAAACTTACATGTGTATTTAGACAAAATTCTCTCTGCAAACTGAAAAACTCTAAGAACTGAATAAACCCAAAGGCTTGATCTGAAAACTGAAAAGCTATACTAAAACTCAAAGTGAGAAGAAACCACTTATATGGTAAAGTGATATATCAACTATATTTGAATTTTTCCCTTTGTGTATTTATGTGTGTGTATGCGTTTGTGTGCTTCCAATACAGCAATTTCCCAATGCTTGCAACCTAGAGAGCCTGATTTTAATTTAGGGCTGAGATATATGTTTACTTCAGTTTACAACAATGATGATCACATTGCAAATCTCATGGTGGAAACAATGCAATTTGAAACCTCAATCGTGTAAATATGATTGCAATAATGATTTGAACATGAACAGTGCCAATCGATTTCATCTCTAAATTTTACACCTCTTTAGGATGCAGATCCTTATTTTGTATCAGCTCCATTTCAATTTGCATCTTAGGCTTTCTTCTACTTTGTCTCTTTCACTACTGACGTATCTCGTTATTTTCCTAAATATATTCCTCAGATCCTTCATTTCAACATTTTTATTAGACACAGGATTAACAGGAGAGGAGTGGTGATGGTAGAAAAAAATGTCATTTTGCTTATATTGATAGAGAATCACCTAAATATTTGAGCATGGTAAATGAAAGGTTTTGTAATCTATCAATAATTCCCTGCCACACTTATCATTCACATGTCTGGGTGTTTTGCTTACCACATCTCCACTTTTCTTAATATGCTTGAAAGCTGTGTGTGAATTGAATGACTAAGACTAACTCTAACAACTGTTTTGAAGCCTGTGGCAAAAATCAGTGGAATTAAATCAGTGTGGGGGTATGTAATGGGATTAGGGAGTACCTGGTGAGGTGCAGTTGGTGCTCGGATTCGCCCAGCAGTTCTGTTAGTTTCAGGCACTCCTCTCTGGCCCGGGCTGCCTTCTGCTGCTCCTGTTCCCTGTGCTGCTTGCTTTCACTCAGTTCTAGTCTCAATTTCTCTATTTCCTTAGGTAGAGAGAAAGAGTGGGGGGAAGCACCCATGTGAAATATATGCTTGAATTCAAAATTAGATCATTTTTATTTTTACCATGAATTTTAATGTGATGAAAAATTATTAGAAAATTTAGAATAGTTTCTGTTTTATGACAAAGGGAATTTGCACATCCAAAAATGCACATTAGTGAGGTTTTTTTGGATTGTAAGATTAAGATGATTTTAAAAATGAAATGATTAAATAAGAGTAGTCAAAATAGATAATTAGCATTTTCATTCTAAAGCATGTTCCCTTTAAAAAGTCATTGGAACTTAAAAAGCCACTATCTTTAAATTATAACATTTTTGTCTAAGAGATTTGATCAGATACATGTCGTGATTTACATCAGATAAGTGACTTTTTACTCTGAAAAATAGATTTATGGTTTCATTTAGATGTTATAAAAAACAAATTAAATGTTAAAATATTTTAGGTATCTTAGGAAAATGGGAGGTATAAAAGAAGGCATAATTATAATACCCAATATTATTTGGAAAAAATAATTTAGCATGAGAACCTTTAGCTTACAAGAATATGAGATTTCAGAGCTAAAATAATATTACAATAAAATTTGCATTTAAAAAGGCAACAAAACACTTTGGAACTAATAACAAATATATAAATATGTGAAAATTTATTATAGCTTATTGTTTGGTTTCATGAAGAAATTAACCTTATCCTACTAAAATTTAAATATTTCTAAGCAGAAATATCTTAAACAGAACACAGATTTAAGTAGAAATATTTATCACAGAACAGCTATAAAATTAAGGAAAAGAGTTGAACATTCAAAAATATTTAGACTACATAACAAGAACCCCCACCCAAAAAAAAAAAAAAAAAGAGCAGAGCAGAAACATTTTCAAGTTCATTTCAAGTTCAGCAGAAAGCAAGGAGCAATTCTGATACACATAAAAAATGTCCTTTTGGAAAACAAAATTATGCTTAAGCAAAATATTTTAAACTTACTGTTTAAATATATTTTTAAAAAATGAGTTATTACTCATTATTCTGAATGATCTCCCACTATAATACATTATGTAAGATAAACTATTCATTTATTTTCCTTACATTTATAACACTATACTCAGTTTATCTCCATCAAAACTATCCATTACCAAAAATCACTTATTACAAGTTCTCAAATAGTTTTATTTTTAAAAACCTATGTAATAATGAATATGTCACTTTCATTCAGAGTAGATTTCCTAGTCTTTCGGACCAGAATACTAAATAAAACTGATTTATTTCTTTAAAATATTTTAAATTATTAAAGTTAATACAAATATATTTCTAATCTTATAATTAAATATAATTAAAGATAAGAAAACATAATGGAAAAGTCTATTAACTTTTACTTGCCTAACATGAAATTAACAAAAGCAAAGAAGTATAAAATCTGAGTCATATGTTGACTTTAAAACTTCAGAAGTCCGTCATTAATTTTTTCACACAGTTCTATATACAAGAAACTGTGCTAAATACTACGATGAACTCAGTTCCAATCTCTATACTCAGTATTTAACATTTCAAATGGGTAAATGAGACATGTATACACACAAAAAAACTATCAAAATACCAGTCATAGAGGAAGTAACAAATGAATTATAAAGAAAATTCATGCCAAATAAGGGATACATTTGCATGGGCAAGAAAAGAGAAAAAGTAAGGGTATAAGAACTCATGGAGAGCTGAGATTGTAGCTCAGTGGTAGAGCACTTGCCTCGCATGCGTGAGGCACTGGGTTCGATCCTCAGCACCATATAAAAATAAATAAATATATTGTGTCCATCTACAACTAAAAGAAATTAAAAAAAAGAACTCATGGAATGAAAGCTTACATCATATTATAAAAGGTCTTGAATAAGAGATTAATAGAGCTATAGTTTTCTTATAAATAATAGGAAATAATGGTTGGTGTGTTGGCACACACCCATAATCCCAGGGAGGTTGAGGCAGGAAGATGGCAAGTAGAAGGACAGACTCAGCAACTTAGGAAGCTACTGTCTCAAAATAACAAAATAAAAAGGACCTAGGTGTACAGCTCAGTGGTAAGGTGACTCCGGGTTCAATCCTCAGTACAAAAAAAAAAAAAGAAAAGAAAAGATATACAATATGAAAAAAACTGAGCTTACAAATTGGATCAATATATATGATCAGTTTAAGATGGCAAGTAATGGTAGAAGGGAGACCATGAAGAGAGAGTTCTAATATTTAAGACAGGAGGAGTAGACTTTAAACAGCAATTTGAATAAAACATAATGATTTTATAGAAACAAAATGGAAAAGTAGAAGGAGACCAAAGATAACTTCAGAATTTTGAATGGAGAGGATACAAAAGAATGATAGAAATAGAAAACATAAAATTCCAAGCTTTCTTAAAAAGAATATGATAAGTTTTAAAACCAATGTGCAGTTAAAACAACATATATGCCTTACAGTGGTAATTAGGTTTTAAGTATAAATCAACTGCTTTCTTATTCTCATGTAATACAAAATCAGAGACTACACAGAATTCTAGTCAGAGATAAAGAACATAGGTCCAAGAGTCAACACAAATCAGGACTCAGACGTAGCTTTGGCACTTTGTAGCTCTGTGGCCTTAGACAAGTCGCTCAACTATCATATATTCTTCAGCAGAAAATTAAAGTGATAACTGTAGCAAGCTCCAAAGATGCTGTGAAGACTGAATGGGATGATGAGTGCTTAGCAGGGTGCTGAACACATAAGAGATGAGTAAAAGGCAGCCAGTATCATTATTATCACTGATTTCTCTCCCTATTTAAAATATCTTTCAAGACCAGCAAAAGGATAAGTAGAAAAAATGACCTAACAGTGTTTGACTATCTCTAATAAATCATTGATTTAATTCAATAAAATTTTCCCTTTGTTTCCTCCACAGAGCTGTATTTTGGTAAAAAAAAAAAAAAAATGAAGTAAACTTTATCTATTGTAATTTTAAAATGCAAAATACATTTTTGTTAGGAAGATGGAAAATTACTACCTGCTTCTGATTATCCATGCCAGCAAAACAGCTTATTGGTGCAGATAATCAAAACCAACAAATAATCTAACCAGCTGGACCAGGGCTCAACACTTACTCCCTGTGTCAGGAAAATCTGCCATGGCACCAACTCCAATAGTTAGAAGAGAAATCTCTTGCCAGAAATGCCATGCTCCCACTGGCAGGATAACCCTTTGCCTCACCCAACTAGGTCAGGGCTGTTTCCTTGGCTGTATATGGTGGCTCAGGAATGAAAGACCAACAACAGTCATAGGCCAATTGTACATTACTCTCAAAGTACACTATTAACCTGCATGTCTACAATGCAGTTTGATGTCATTATCTTTTTGCCAACTGGGCAAGGGAGATCCAGATAGCACTATATCTTTTTTTTTTTTTTTTGGTACCAGGGATTGAATTCAGGGGTACTTGACCACTGAGCCACATCCTCAGTCCTATGTTTTTGTGTTTTGTTTAGAGACAGGGTCTTACTGAGTTGCTTAATGCCTTGCCATTGCTGAGGCTGGCTTTGAACTTGAGATTCTCCTGTCTCCGCCTCCTGAAGTGCTGGGATTATAGGCGTGAACCATGGCGCCTGGCTTATGTCTATCCTTTTTGATCTCAGGCTTGTGTCAAGCGTTACATGTGTGTGTATGATACAAAGAGATTGAACTACATTTTTGAGATAGCTTTCATAAGAAAGGGTTCATAATAATACATTTGGGCTATATTTGTATGCTTCAAAATGCTATTATTGTATGCAGACACTCAATAATTTGGCTGAGTATAAAGTTCTATTTGAAATTAATGTTCACTGAGAATTAAGAAACTATTCCACTGTCTTCAAGATTCTAATATTACAATTGAAAAGCACTATACCATTCTGATCCCTAATATTTGGTCTATGATTTGCTTTTTTTCTTCCTAGAAACTTTCATAATTATCTCTTTTCCCATCATTTTAAAATTTACTATGTTAGACCCTGTAATAGGCTATTTTTCATTCTTCATGTGTTGTTTTCAATGGGTCTTTGTCAATCTGGAGGTTTATTTTCCTTAGTTTGAAGATGCTATCTTGTATTACTATTCTAAAGTTAAATTTTGATACCATAAACATTAATATTTCTCCTTCTATAATTCCTAGATATTAGTTGTTGGCCTTATTGGATGGATTATCTAACTTAAAATTTTCAACTCTTTGTGTTTGTATTCTAACTTCTAGAAGACTTTACTTCATCTTCCCAACTGTCTGCTAAATTTAAGAAAAAAATTATACCATATTTTTCATTACCATTAATTATTTCTTGTTTTCACTGATCCTTTTACATAGCATAATATTTTAATTTTATAGATAAAATATCTTACTTTCCTATTAGAATATGCAGCATTTTAAATACTCATTGTATGTTGCCTCTATTTCCTCCAGGTTTATCTTAGTTCATTTTTTGTTGCTAAAATGAAATACCAAGATCTAAATAATTTATAAAGATAAAGGGATTATAACGACTCTTGGTTCTGGATGGAAATCCAAGATTGGACAGTGGCATCTGGTTAGGGCCTTGTGCTGTGTCAACTCATGGTGAGAAGTGGAAAGGCAAATGGGCATACAAGAAGAGAGAACACAGAGGGCAACTTTGCTTTTTATCAACCCACTCTTGAAATAATTAGTCTAGTCCCATGAAATCAAGAATTCATGTGAGAAAAGCATTTATCTTTTCATGGGGGAAGAGCCCCCACCCAAACACCTCCCATGAAGCTCCACATTCCAGTATAGCTACATCAAGGAATCAAGGTTCCAAAACATAAACTTTTGGGGGACACAATCAAAACATAGCAAGATGCCTTTTATTCCTTCCCTGTTGGTCTATTTTAGGCACTCTATTATGTTGTAGGCTTTCCTCAAATACATGATAATTCTTCAGATACATGATGATTCTTGACTGTAATGTCATATTTGAAAATTAAGCAGTGAACAAAAGTGTGGATGTAGTCAGTTTGGGTAGTTTGAATTACTGTTCATTAAATATGCATCCCTATTTCCCTTCCACTGATGGCAGAACACAGTATCTTTCTCCCAATGACTTCGGGTTTAGCCATATGATTTCACTTGTCCAATGGAATTTTCACGGCTAAAATGTAAGCAGAAGTCAGTAATGGTAATTACTGACTGGTAATTCTTTATGAGAGGAACATGCCTTGTAGCTGCTGTCTCTTCAGCTTAGACTACAGAGAGAATACATGTGGAAAGGAACCAAACCCAAACCATAGCCCAGATAACCCATGACCCAAGACCTAAAGCAGGCAAACACAGCCTAGATCAGCCAAATCTCAGTTGTCCTACTTATAAACATGAGTATAAATGATTCCTAATGTAAGCCACTGGGTGTGTCAATATAAAATTTTGACCTTAAAGCAACAGAAGTGTTACAACTACATATCACCTTGGAATTATCTTTGAAACAACTGCATGAAATACATAAGGTCAATGTCCCTGTTTATATACATAAGAAATTGAGGGTCAAAGACACTGAATGATTATCCAAAGAAGTATATCTAAGCTTTGAACCAAATCTTTTAACATTATTGCCTCTACCAGACCATAACATGAATTATGCAATCACTTCCAAATGTTTTTTTACCAAGATCAATAGTAAAAATTCAATTTTGTATCGCTATTCAAAGACACACACATATAAATGCAACAAGCATTTCATTTCATGAAGCAATATGGATCCTTACTATGTGAGATAAACTCATAGTTCTATTTGTTCTTATTCTAGTTTTCTTTAAAAGTTTCTGGCTTCAGTCTACAAAATTGATTCCATAATCCTGCAATTTCAAAAGCATTCTGCACTATATATAATTTAAAATATATGTATCTTTACATAAGCTAAATTGAAGGGAAGAGTTTCATTAAGACAATGTCTATTATACATTTCTCCTGACTTCCTAGGAAAAAATATCCAAAGAAATAACTGTAAAAATCATTTGAAAAATCATATATTACCTTAAACCTATAGGATAAGTTTTCCTGGGAAGAAAAAGAAGCATAGGAGAATTATAAGACTCCAAGAGTAGCGATTTATCCCTGCTACTAAACATTATGTGACTTAAAAATTATTTGTCATCTTTAATATAGGGTGACTTATTTGTATAAGAGAAGATGGGAATGAAGAGAAAAGAAAAAATTAAGGAAGTCTAAGCAGACTGGAACCTATAAGTCCTTGCATGATTAGAGGGGAAAACTTGTGATTGTGAAGCTGAAAAATTCTGACAATGTAAATTTATCACTCAGAAACCAATGGCCATATTAATCAAATATATTTTTAAAAGTAAGGTGGTATGATACTGAAAAATGATTCATAATAATATATTACTTGGGGAAGAAACAATAGTTTCTATCAAGTTCTCTGTGAATAAAAAGAATGTAAGCATTGGAATTTACAATCTACCAGTTGACACTTTAACTTCTAGATGTTAAAATTGATTTTTATCAAATATATATATTTTTTCTAGAAATGTATTAGCTACCTGTGGCTATTTACATTTCAGCTTATTAAAAAAAGAATATGTTTCTTCAGTTGCATTAATCATACTATAACTAGCCATATGATGATCATGGCTACTGCACTGGATAGTACAGGTATAAAAATATTTTTATCATCACAGAAAATTTTATTGGATAGCACTGGTATAGCATATAGAAAAATTATTTCTAAGACTTACTCTTCAAACTAGACCCTTGGCCAAAATAGGGGTGGGAAAGGATACTGTAAGTAGTAGTCATTTTAGAAATCACCAGAAGTGATTATTCTCTCTAACTATAGCAGATGGAGTAGGGTGCAGAAAACCATTCTAGAAATCCTGCTCACAGCTATCATTGTTGATGGCATACAACACTGATTTAATATGTTTTTATTGTGGGCCTAGTAGAAACAATGATATCGGATATCATTTTTGAGTACTTACTACATTCCAGGCACTATCTTGAATTTTGTATTTTAAAATCTTATTTTGTGTTCATGACAACCTTGTAAAAATAAGTATCCTATTTCTGTTTTACAGATGAGAAAACTGAATCTCACAGATGTTAAGTAACTTATATAAGATTATACAGTGTCAAAGCTGGGATTCAAAACTGGGTTAGGCTGATTTAAAGTCCCGTAATCCTTCTACAATACCATATTCTCTCCCCAAACCAACCTAGATATAATAGGAAATAAAGAAGAAATGAATGGAGTCTGCTTTCTAAAATGTTGTGGTCTACCATTTGCCATATATAGAAGACACAAATAACATAGAAATACAGGGAAACAATATAACTCAGATGGTCTGGATCAAATATCATACTACTCGACACAAGGATTTCAATTTGCAAAGCACTGGTCATGGTTCACTTTGAAGAAGCATTTCTCCATGATACTTTAGGGTTAGTGACTTGAAGAAATCCTGGAGGCCACCCTAAGGTCTCACAGTCAACTTCTTTTAAATCATGACTCCATATCAGCATGAGTCAACATGGACTTGACCTTTGAGTCTTCCCAAATATGTAACATTTTTGTGAAAATTTGCAGTTTTCTATTTGCTTCCAATGGAGCTACTGAACCAACCCATACTCTAAGGAAATAGCTTTTGAAGAATTTTAAACAATAGTTTGTTTTTCTTTGCATAATGTTAAAACAAGTAGCATCGACTGATCACTTTAAATCAAAAGCACTTCCTCAGAGTTAAAGTAGCTCTCAGTTCACATGTTCAAAATAGATGAGATGGGACTGTTGCAGGAAAGAAATGTCTTTCTAAAACTGTGTCTAAAGAAGAGACGAATTGAAGATATTTGATATGAGGTCAATTTTATTGTATTGTTACAATACAGCAGACTTTTTGATTAAGCCAACTATACAGCACTGTTCTGTCATGTTGAGAGATTCAGTGGTAAAAATGAGTGTGTAGCTCTGCGGTCAGTTTACCTAAGAGTTCAGATGATAGCTCTACTCTTTCAGATTGGTTCAGTGCATGCTTTGTGCATGCTACAAGTAGAGAAAGTGCTTACTTGGTATTCTTATGAATAGATAAAATATCAGGCCATTCATAAATTCCATAGTTATTTTCTTTAAAATTCTGAGGTGTCCTTTAATTCTATTATGACCAAAATGGTAAAATATGAATAATATTGCAGCCATTGGATGCTTAGTTATTCACATTGTAAATACCATAGATAGAGCGATCTTGACCTTTTATGTCTGTTGATGTTTTAGTATTGTTGGCAATATAAAGGAACATTAAGATAACTCTAGATGAGCTAGAGTGCAGTGGCACATGCCTATAATCCCAGCATGCAGTGGCGCATGCCTATAATCCCAGCACTTTGGGAGGCTGAAACAGGAGAATTACGAGTTGCTAAGCAACTCAGTGAGACCCTGTCTCTAAATAGAACACAAAATAGGGCTGGGGATGTGGCTCAGTGGTCAAAGACCCCTGAGTTCAATCCCCAGGACCAAAAAAGAAAAAAAAGATAACCCTAGATGAACTAAAAGCTTAAATGAGATGTGATTGTTGGAAAACTATAAAAGAAAAAAAGTGATAAAGTTTTCAAACGATGCACTACAAAAGAGCTGATAAGGTACTATGAACATGGCTGAAAGTGATTGGGAAAATTGGATTAAAATGGGTAAGGATGACCCAAAATTGTGGATTAAAAAATGACATTAAAGAAAACAATGTTGAAATAAATGGAAAATCTTAAAATAATGAAGGAGTCTAATTTATAAATCTCCTAATTGTTGATCTTGCCATTTATCATCTATCAATGATGTGGAGTTTTAAAATTATCTGAGAATAGATATTGTCTTGGTTTGATACCAGAAAATGCATCAAGAGCAGAAGTATAAAAAGAACCACCCATCACTTCAGAAACACACCTGCCTCTTGCCCAGGTTGAGTCCTTTGTTCTCTATTTTAAAGGTCCCTGTTCTGCTCTAGAGTTTGATGCCAATGATCTTCAGTGGATACAACCTCATGTGGTGCATTTCATCCTTATCTTCATTCATTCTTATTCTAGATTCAGATGGTTCCTAATTAATATTACTGCCATAGGAATGTTGGAGTAACAATGAGTAATGATAAAAGGGAAATGGAAGATAAGGTGACTTTGCTCATCATTCAACTTAGTAAGTGGGTTTTAACTGGGATGTGAATCTACTGAGCCCTTGGTTAGTCGCAATACATGCATACCTCTCATGGGAGGAGCATTCTACCAAACCATATATAACTTCATCTAAGAAGTAGGTATAATTTTTTATATCAAAGAATTCCCAAACATAAGCCAACTTGTTTATATGATTACAGTCTAAATAAACAACAATATATACCAACCACAGAAGTAAAGCTATGTGAATTAAAAAATTTGAGACAGTCTGAATATTCCAATGTGGCAAGAATTCATAGCACTAAACACAGAAAAAGATCAACCCATTCAAATTCATTGAGACTATTAAATTATGAGCAATTTATGAGATTTTTATAGTAATTTTGATCATATGGAATATTTACTTTTCAAGCTGAATTTAGAAGATAAGCTCCTCCTGAGATGATACTCCACTATAATGAAATATACTGTTTATTTTAGTAGAAGGAATTATTTTAACAACCTCACTGATAATTTTTGTTCTATGTTTATAAACATGTAGAGGTTGAAGGGGTCAGTTTTAGTTCACTATATTTAATGGGAAGAATTAATTACTTTTTTTAACACTTGTGAAGATCTTGGGATTTGTCTCAACAAATGTCAAGCATCTGCTGAAATGGCAAAGATAACAGCTTCCTAACACCCCAACCTCCAGCTGTGAGTTGACTGCATTGTTGATACCTGACTACTGGTGGACTATTATAAGTAAATATGAACATTCAACAAGTAAATACGTCCTGGGGATGTTGCTCAATCATTTACAAATCCACCTAATTGAACTATTGTCCAAGAAAACATTTCTACATTTTGTTCATAGCTGCATCACAAGAGCCATGTAAATGGAGTCAGTAAACTCAAAGATATTTGGCAGTCCCTTGTTTGACAAAGCTGGTAATCCTGTGGCATCTATTCTACTTTGCATACCATAAAATACTATATTGAGACATTTAAATATGGTAGTTTTATGTCTATGGAGAAGATACAACTAAAAAGATTAATACAAGTCTATATTCCTTTGCTTGGTGTACATATAAAGGAACTCTCATGTTATAACTTTTAAAAGAAAGCAATACTCAAAACAAATAATCTGAGTTCCCACTTTCTAGTAGGAAATTTATGTTGGAAATGCACTTACCATTCCAATTTAATAAAAGGAGAAACCCTTTTCTACTTAAAATACTAATATATAAAATTAATTTTACATACATATAACATCTAAATATACAGATGTTAAAATATATATTGCACATAATTTATCATGTGTGCATAAATGAACCATATGTAATATATTTAAATTAACTTATGCTATATAATTGTGACTTTTGAAACAATAGTTAAAAAAAAAGAGCCAAGGAAAAACTGTGACTCCTCCCACTCTTCCTTGAGAATGGGCCATCCATAATCTTTTGGCAGAGAGGCAGCAGGGGCTGGCTGGTAAAGACAACCCCACTGTTTGCAAGGTGAAAGTCACTGATGCAAAGGTGTCTCTGACCTATGTTTGCTAACACAGTAATGCAATTCTTTTTTTTTTTTTAAATAGCAACTTTAAATTTAGGTCTGGCTAAAAAAAAAAAAAAAGGTTACATACCTTTGCTACAGTAACTACATTAAAAGAAAAATAAACCTGGAATTGTTTTTCTTAAAATGAACTATAATAAAAACAGGAAATTCTCTTTTCTGGTGGGACATCCCTATATAAAAAGAACAGTGTTTTCAAAGGTTAAGACATTGTTTTATATTTTTTTTTCTCTCACAAGAGGAACAACCTAATAAGTACAAAAGCTGGTAGATAAAAGTTACTAAAGAAAAGCAATTTATAGTTACCTCTAAATCAGGAAACATATTGGTCATAAAGGGAATGTCCATTTCAGTTGTTGACTTTGTCACCATTTGAAACTAGTTTTATTGTCAGTTGAGAAAATTATCCAAAGCAAATATAAAATGATTCCAATTAAGGAAAGCAAACTATTAATTTATTCCCTTAAAAATTCCTTCTTTTAAGGAAAAAACTTCCTTCTCAGTTAAACACAATAAATGTTTATGCATACACACTATATGCCTACTATGTGCATTTTATAAACACACACACATACATATCTCTATACATGCATACACATATTTACATATACACATGTGTACAGTATTCAATTTCTCACCCTTCTCACTGTACTACATTGTTATTAAAATATAAATTGATTCTCTTTTATTTTGATATAAAAGCAGATCCAATGACACATGCAAAATATCACATTCCCCCCTCAAACTTACAATCATATAGACTACAATAAATAACAGAAATCATTACAGTACTATTGTTTACTTCTTGTAAAAATTTATAGTGGAAACTGTCTTCTAAAACAATTAATATTATGCCTCTAGGATTCATGTTAAATTAAGCCTAACCGTCATTTTCACATCTTACTATATTTTGGGATTTATTCACTTTATATCTTTATATTACAGCTGTTAGTACATTTCAGTAGAATAATTCAACTGAAAATATTAGTGTTTTCCAATAGAATAATTAAATTGCAGATACATTAAAATAAAAACTTAACTTTGTTCACATTGATTACTACTAACTACAGTATTGCTACTGCAGTAGCCCCGTGTGTAGAAATAAGACTAAATGTGCAAAACAAGACTAAATATAAAACCATGCTAAAACAATTTAATAAACAACAGAAAAAAAGACATCCCCAATAAGATACTTTAACTATCCACAAAATTAAAATAAACTAAAAATATTGCTCTTCTGATGTCATATCTGATTTTGCATAGGAAAACTTTATAAGTAAATTTAAACATATAAAGTTTATTACTTCTTTTCCAATTCAGAAAAATATTTTTACTATTAATTTAATTAATTGTTTCTCATTAAAAGATGAAAAACCTTAAAAGATAATAAGAATATTCTTCATAATTCTAAGTCAAATAGTCTTTGAAAAAAAATTGTTCAAAATTGATACTATTGCCTCAAATGAACAGCAGCCTAAAGGTTACTGCAATGTGGAATTTCAACACTTTCCTATATTTTTCATTTATGCTTCAAAAGCAATTTTCTCTCAGATATTATAATTATAGTTACATCAATATAACATGTAGGAATGCTTTCAAAGTCAAAAAAATTAAGTTTAGTTATAAAAATACTGACAACTACAAAAATCACAATTTGTAAAGAAAGCTAAAAAAAAGTCTTTCCTATAGTAACCATAGTTATTAGTTATATCAGCTATTAAAACTTATTATTAAAAAAATCAGCCAATTTATTCTTTTTTTAAAATAATTTTTTAGTTGTAGATGGACACAATGTCTTTATTTTATTGCTTTGTATGTGGTGCTGAGGATCGAACCCAGGGCCTTACGCATGCGTGGCAAGCGCTCTACCGCTGAGCCACAATCCCAGCCCAGCCAATTTATTCTTAACCAGAAAAACAGGCTATTCTGGCAAAACTACATTACCTCCTTGATAATGCATAAATAATAAATTTTTATTGCTTTTCTATTGCTATAGATTAAAACTCTCAGAAGAGTTTTTATTTTTTAAAATAAAACTCTCAGAAGAGTTTTAATCATCAGTAACCTAGTGTCACTTTTGTAGGAATTGTCTAGAAAATAATTAGTTAAATATTCTTATTCCAAAGGGAATGTACTAGGAAACGTTGGGGTTGTATTGTACCTAACTTTCAAGACTTTAATATGACAAAATACCTCTTCCTTAAATATTGTGTGGTTTATATACTTTTTAAAAAAGTGTGCTCCTACTAAAAGGGTTCTAAAACGTTTGGGAATGAATTCCCCTATTTACATCAAGAGTTTGTTAAATAAAAAAAACACAGGCCTTTAGAAATAAACCATGCATTGCCTAGTATGAACATGGACCTGAGTTTGATCCCCAGCACCACAAAAAGAAAAGGGAAGGGAAGGAAAGAGGAAAGGCAAAAGGAGAAGAAAGGAAAGGAATAAATCACAGTTAGGGACAGATGATTCCTCAGTCATCGTCTTAATGTATCCTTTCTTACAGATGAGAACTCTGGGGTTCAGGGAGATTAAACTACTTACTAAAGTCAAGTCCACTTAACTGAACCCAGGCTCCAAACTCTTTGCTTATATTCATTTTCCTTCAGATGTGGATTAAAGTCACATCACAATGCTCAATAACAAGCATAAACAAGTCTCTATTGGCAATAATTAATTTTCAAATGCAGTAAAGAGAACACATCATCTGTTTCTCTTCTGACAAGTGTTATTCAACAAGAACTTTTTCTTTTTGCTCTGTGTATTCTCTTGGTTAAATTCTGTCAATCACTTCCACTCTGATTTAGGATTCAGCCTCCTTTTATTTTTAAAACTAGTTTCATAATGTACTTTATTTCTTTATCAAAAATTTTTTCTTGGGTTTGATTTTTATTAATATTAGTATTTGGTGCCAGTGCTGGGGCAAAATAAAATATTTCTCTTCTTCCTAAACAAGAAACTTCTAACATTTTATCCTTTGATGATCTCTCAGTCTTTTACTTTAAACTAAATGATTTATTTTATAGGAAATCACATTTTAATTTTTCACTAAATCAACTTCACACAGCTGAGTAAAGTAAACCTCTTTTATGTAGCCTGGGTCACTTAACAGTATAGACAATGGATTGCAACACCTCTTCTTCCCTATACAGATATACTGGACCTGAGTTCACCTCCCTTTCTACCTACCAAGTTTCTGTTACTCTTGGTGTACCTGATTATAGACAGCATCAATGTCAATGCTCTGGCTCTAAAGCCCTAAAAAGAGTAGTACAGGTAAAGTAGTACTGAATGCATATACAAAGCACTCAAATCGACAGGCTTTAACCTGAACACTGTTTCTTGGATGCAGAATATTCCGACCACCTAAATAGCACGTCTGTGTTCAACTTACCTTTTAGCTGTTGCTCTGCTTGCTGGATCCTCTTCTACTGGAAAACTGGACAATTTAACCTTATTTTGTTAGAAGGTTTTCACCAAAATTAATGAGATGTTCTTATGTGAAGAGGAAATAGCAACTTTTAACAACAAAACTGGGTTTATTTATAGAGACATAACTGATTGAAAAAAAAAATCCTTCTGTACTGAAACATGGTGTACGTGATCTCACCTTATGGGGAGTTTTTAGAAAATTCACTTTAGCTGTGGGTTATATAAATATTTCTGTAAAATTCTATTTGAGGCGCTTAATAATTTATTGTACTTGGTATTAACTCAAAAATAATCTACATTTTTATAGCTAATTTTAGCAAGTGGCTCCCAAATGTGAAGTAGATGCTTTAGTTAATAAATATTTTGAGCATAGTTCTTTTAAATTAATTGCCTCCACAAAGGAGTAAAATTCATTCATTCAATTTATTGACCATATATTCAATCATAATACTTCAATATATGATTATAGCTTTTCATAGTTTAGAAAATACTTTCACATACATTACTGAATTTATGTCATTATAATTAGAAAAATAATTCTTTTTTTTAAATATTTTTTTAATTGTCAATAGACCTTTATTTTTATTTATTTACATGTGGTGCTAAGAATTGAATCCAGGGCCTCACACACAGTAGGCAAGTGCTCTACTACTGAGCCACAACCCCAGCCCAGAAAAACAAGTATTTTACTCATTTTCACAAAGAAAAACAAAATAGGCATCAAATAAGTAGATTTAAGCCCAATGGACAAAATATTTTAACTGGAGAGTAGGTCAATAGAATGAATGGGAAAATCTCAAAAAATGGACTTTACCAATCCTAATTCCTTTAATTTCCAATTTAGCTTATTTATTCAGATTTTTTAGATGAATTACTAGAACTTGAGGTAGGCCCATTCTTATTTTTTTCTTCCCCTGAGAGTTTCCCAACACATTTGAATACTACCATGCTCCAAAATGTTTTATATTTACAAAGGCACTTTGATTTCTTAGACATCCACACCTAATTTCTGTATTGTCTGCCATCAATGTAATTTATCATGTGGCTCATAGTGTGTAAGCACACTAATTATATATACTAGGTTAAAAAAAAAGTTGTGGTTTTTTTTTTTTGTGGTGCTGGGGATTGAACCCAAGGCCTTCTGCATGTGAGGCAAGCATTCTACCAAATGAGCTTTAGTTAATAAATATTTTGAGCATAGTTATTTTCAATTAATTGCCTCCACAGAGGAGTAAAAGGGTGAGAAGAGGGTGGAAAGACAGCAATGGTCAGATTATGTCAGACCTTATAAGCTATGAAAAAGAGTTTGAATTTATGTTTCTATAAACAAAGATAGAGACTATGAATAAGAATCCCTAGCCCCCCCAAAAAAGTTTTTTGATTTGACTCATATTATTTTGAAGAAGGCAAATGGTCTGGCTTTTAAACAGGAGAGCAAATATATTGGTACTTAAATATCAGTTAAAACAAATCATATATAAGACAGATTAGAACATATTAAGCTATATGACATCTTCAGCTATAGGTCACAGGACTCTGCCCTGTTCCTCATGCTATATATTTTTTAAATTGCTGACTTTAACAACGACACCATAAATATGCTAATCAAATTTGCCTGTGATATAAGCCTGTGAGGAATAATTTTATGGTAATATATCTAAAACAGGATCCAAAAGGGTTTTGTCAAGCTGATACAGCAGACCTAATTAAAATGAGCAAGTTTTAGAGAGGTAAATACAAATGACTATACTTATTGCCCAATGGTAGGGCACCAGATATGTGATATTAGGAACTTTAATTGAATTTATATACAGTAAAAGTTCACAGTGAGAACTCTAAAGTGTTAACACATAAAAATGATTATGTGTCTGATAAACACATAATCCAGGCAATATTGGGCTCTGAAGGGAAATTAATGTGAGCTTGGATGATAGCTGTACTTCCATACACTGGTCAAGCCATACCAAAAGTATCATATTCAGTTATTATTGTGACTTGAGAAAGGAACTAGATAAAATGGAACATAGCGAGGATAGAGAGATGAAGATAGAGACTATGAGCTGGGTGCAGTGGCGCACGCCTGTAATCCCAGCACTTTGGGAGGCTGAGACAGGAGAATCGCGAGTTCAAAACCAGCCTAACCAATGGCAAGACGCTAAGCAACTCAGTGAGACCCTGTCTCTAAATAAAAAAAAGCAAAATAGTGCTGTGGATGTGGCTCAGTGATTGAATGCCCCTGAGTTCAATCCCTGGTGCCCCCCTAAAAAAAGACAGAGACTATGACTAAGAATCCTAACAACATTAGTAAAATAGCAATTATTAATATTTGTTGAACAATTATTATATACCATGCATAGTGCTATGAGGTTAACATACATTACTTTACATTTTACAAAATCCTATAAATAAATTATATTTATCTTCATTTTATAGAGAAGAAAACAGACTTATTAAGTCACTTGTCCAAGCTCACCAGATAGTAGATAGTAAAATGAGAATTTTACTTCAGGCTATCCACTTTGGGTCCCTGAACTCTTGGCCACTTACAGATTATCCATCCATTCAATTACCTTGATGTTAATTGCATGCTAGGCACTGAAGTAAGAATATATGAGTGAATAATAGATAAGATCCTCTGCCATCAATTTTTTTTTTGGTACTGGGGGTTGAACTCAGGGGTACTAGACCACTGAGCCACTTCCCCAGCACTATTTTGTGTTTTTTTATGTAGAGACAGGGTCTCACTGAGTTGCTTAATGCCTCACCATTGCTGAGGCTGGCTTTGAACTCATGATTCTCCTGTCTCAGCCTCCCAAAGTGCTGGGATTACAGGCATGCACCACCATGCCTGGCTCTCTGCCATCAATTTATATTCCAGTGGAAGAGATAAGAGTCATTTAAAGTAAACAAATAATTAAATAAAAATTATGAGTTCAATAAAGGAAGGAAACAAAGTACTATGAAAGAATAACAGGTAAAGTATGTGTCAATAGTACAAAAGTAGAGACTTTTATACTAATTTGTGTGTGTGTGTGTGTGTGTGGTACTGGGGATTAGAACCCAGGGCCTTGTGCATGTGAGGAAAGCACTCTACCAACTAAGCTATATTCTCAGCCCATGTAGAGACTTTTAAATGGAACTCAAAGAGAGAGAGCTTGTTAGGTAAAGGAAGAGTGGGAGAACATACAAAGTAGATGTTTGTCCAAAGGCTTTGGCAGGAAAGCTAAAGGAAAACCACTCAGGTGCCAGTGAATGGAGACAGAAGAAGAGTGGGTGACAAGAGGGTGGAAAGACAGCAATGGTCAGATTATGTCAGACCTTATAAGCAATGAAAAAGAGTTTGAATTTATGTTTCTATAGGCAAATGAGAAACCACTGCAAGTTATTTGGAAGAACAGTATGATTAAATTCACATTTTGCTTTTGTTAACATGTCAAAAATGGACTGAATGGGACACATGAAGCTAATATTGTGATGGGGTAAGACAGATGATAAGCTAAGTAAATGAGCTAGAAGAAATATCAAACATGAAAAGCAGAATACTAGGGAAGAGAGTGCTAAGCTCACAGAAATTATGATTGAGTCACGACTTGAAGGCATTAGTCTAGTAATCTGTGAAGATTTCATGAGGCACAATTTTGGCCCTTTTTTGCCAAGTACTAGAGATACAGTGAAGAATAAGATATGGACCCTGACTTCAAGTACTTTATAGCCACTTCTTGCAAGTAATTTCAATTTTCTGGGGCTCCATCTTTCCATATTCATCTGCTGTACCTCCTTTTTCCCCTCTCACTGTTGAAGAAACAACAGTGCCTTTTCCTAGTCTTTCTTTTGCCCAAGTGGCCTTCCCTTCCCACCTTTTCTGCTCCTTCACATTAGGCTAAAATGTGACTTTTATTATACAATATTTTTCTAAAATAGCAGCTTTATTGATATAATTCAAATACCACAGAATTTATCCATCAAAAGTAGAGAGTTGAACCCATAAATCAAATACATTTCTGTACATTAGTGACAAATCTTCTGACAGAAAAATAAGGAAAACTACTCCATACAATAGCCTCAAAAAAATAAAAGAAAATACTTGGGAATCAACCTAACAAAAGAGGTGAAAAACCTCTACAATGAAAACTATACAACACTAAAGAAAGAAATTAAATAAGACCTTAGAAGATGGAAAGTTCTCTCTTGTTCTTGGATAGGCAGAATAAATATTGTTAAAATGACCATTCTACCAAAAGCATTATACAGATTTAATGCAATTCCAATCCAAATCCCAAAGACATTCCTCATAGATATAGAAAAAGCAGTCATGAAATTCACTTGGAAAAATAAGAGATCCAGAATAACCAAAGCAACCCTTAGCAAGAAGAGTGAAGCAGGAAGCATCTCAATACCAGACCTTAAACTATGCTGCAGAGCTATAGTAACAAAAATGGCATGGTATTGGCACCAAAACAGACATGTAGACCAATAGCACAGAATAGAGGACAAAGAGACAATCCCACATAAATAGTTATCTTATACTAGACAAAGATGCCAAAAACATACATTGGAGCAAAGATAGCCTCTTCAACAAATGGTGCTGGGAAAACTGAAAATCTATATGCAGCAAAATGAAATCAAACTTCTGTCTCTCACCCTGCACAAAAATCAACTAAAAGTGGATCAAGGACCTAGGAATTAGACCAGAGACTCTGCATCTAAGAGAAGAAAAAGCAGTCCCAAATCATCATCATGTTGGTTTAGGACCTGACTTTCTTAACAAGACTCCTAAAGTGCAAGAAATAAAATCAAGAATCAATAAATGGGATGGATTCAAATTAAAAAGCTTCTTCTCAGCAAAAGAAACAATCAATGAGGTAAAGAGAGAGCCTACAGAATAGGAGCAAATTTTTTACCACACGTACATCAGATAGAGCACTAATCTCCAGGATATATAAAGAGTTCAAAAAACTTAACATCAAAAAACCCCAAATAACCCAATCAATAAATGGCCTAAGGAAATGAGCAGATATTTCACAGAAGATATACAACCAAATATATGAAAAAAAGTTCAACACCTCTACAAATTAGAGAAATGCAAATCAAGACCACTCTAAGATTTCATCTCACTCCAGTTAGAATGACAGTTATCAAGAATATAAGCAACAATAAGTGCTGAAGAGGATGTGGGAAAAAAGGTCACTGATTCATTGCTGGTGAGATTGCAAAATGGTGCGACCACATTGGAAAGCAGTCTATACCCAAAGGACTTAAAATCAGCACACTACAGTAATGCAGTCACCTCAATGTTGTAGCAGCTCAATTCACAATAGCTAAACTGTGGAAACAGCCTAGATATCCTTCAGTAGATGAATGGATGAAGAAACTGTGGTGGGCTAGAGTTGTAGCTCAGTAGTAGAGCACTTGCCTAGCACATGTGAGGCACTGGGTTTGATCCTCAGCACCACATATAAATAAATAAATAAAGGTATTGTGTCCATCTACAACTAAAAAATATTTTAAAAAACACAATGGAATATTACTTAGCCTTAAAGAGGAATGAAATCATGGCATTTACCGTAAACGGACAGAGTTGGAGAATATCATGCTAAGTGAA
Source organism: Geosciurus inauris (assembly GCA_004024805.1). NCBI lineage: Eukaryota > Metazoa > Chordata > Mammalia > Rodentia > Sciuridae > Geosciurus > Geosciurus inauris. The sequence continues at coordinate 236,373 of PVHX01000179.1, read as the reverse complement.
ATTAGCCAATCTCAAAAAACCAAAGGCCAAATGTTTTCTCTGATAAGTGGATGCTGATCCTTAATGGGCAGGGTGTAGGGAGGTGGGGGGCAAGGGAAGAATAGAGGAGCTTTGGATTGGCAGAGGGGAAGGAGAGGATGGGAGGAGGTGTATGGGAAGGGGAAATTATGGAATGAGATGGACATTATTACCCCTATATATGGGTATGATTGCACGAACAATGTGACTCTACATCATGTACAACCAGAGAAATGAAAAGTTGTGCTCCATTTGTGTAGAAAAATAAAATTAATTTTTAAAAAAGTAGACAGTTCAATGGTTTTTTTATTCACAAAGTTGGGCAAACATTACAACAACCAATTTTGGAACACTTTATCACCCCAAAAGAAACACTGTACCATTAGCAGTCACTCTAATTTGACCCTAATCCCCTCAGCTTTCATTTCTCTTGGGTATATACTTAGGAGTGAAATTGCTGTGTTGAACATCTACTGCCAGACTGTTTCTTCTGAAAGCACATGGCCCACTTTACAATCCTACTAAAAATCTTGGGAGTTCTAATTTCTCTACATCCTTTTCAACAATTATTATTCTATTTTGGACTACAGCTATTCTAGGAGATATGAAGTGTGGCCATCTCATTTTGGATTGGGTGTATATTTCTCTGATAGTTAATAATATTGAGTGTCTTTTCATGTGTTTATTCCCCATCTATATATCTTCTCTGAAGAAATGTGTATATTCTTTGCGTGTTTTAAAATTGTGTTGTCTTTTCTAAAATTGTTTTTTAGTTGTGGATGACACAATGCCTTTATTTATTTGTGTGGTACTGAGGATTGAATCCAGTGCCTCACATATACTAGGCAAGCGCTTTACCACTGAGCCAAAACCCCAGCCCTAAAATTGGGTTGTCTTTTATTACTAAATTGTTAGCTTATTTTATATATCCTTGATACAAGTTCCTTACCAGATATATGATTTATAAAAATTTTCTCCCATCCTGTGGGCTATCTTTTTTCATTGGCTTGATAGTGTCCTATGAAACTTAGAAGTTTGGGGGTAATGTTCAATTTATTTTTTCTTTTGGGTATTGGCCTTTTGGTGTTATATCTAAGAAACCATTGCTAATCCAAGGTCACAAAGAGTAATATCCATGTTTGTTCTATGAGTCTTTTAAGTTTAACATGTATATTTATCCTTTTATTAATTTTGAGTTAATTTTTATATGTAACATGAGGTGGGGATCCAACCTCATTCTTTTTTTCCCCCTTTGGTGCTGAGGATTGAATCAAGGGTTAAGCATGAACTCTACTACTGAGCCATATCCCAGCTCTCCTAACTTCATTTTTTAGTGGGTATAAGTTTTCCTAGTGCCATTTAATGAAAAGATTATACTTTCCTTATTGAGTTTTCTTATTATCCTTGTTGAAAAATCAATTGACTGCCAATGTGCAGAATCTTTTTGAACCCTCTCCCTCTCCTACTAGAGTAGGCCAACCGTCTCCACTTAGCCTTTATTGCATTTAACCTTCTTACCAGTTTATAAGAGTTGTGAGAATAATAAATAAATAAACAAACAAACAAAGAAATAGATTTGGGGGTGGGTACCAGGGATTGAACTCAGGGTGCTCAACCACTGAGCCACATCCAGAGCCCTATGTTATATTTTATTTAGAGACAGGGTTTCACTGTGTTGCTTAGTGCCTCACTGTTGCTGAGGCTGGCTTTGAACTCTCAATCCTTCTGTCTCCCCCTCTGGAGCTGCTGGAATGAGGAAGTGAACTAAGTGATTAGTCTTTTTGGCTCTAGTACATCAAACCATAGCTCTTTATTCTCTGAGACTATCTCTTAATTCCTTTACATGGCCATCTAAATAGGAGAGACTAAAAATATAAGTTGCCTTATTTAAAAAAAAAAAAAAATTTTGCAGTTCTGGAGATAAAACCCAGGGCCTCTCACATTTTAGACAAGTGGTCTGCCACTGAGATACATCTCCAACCCACCTCGTAGATTTTATTGCTGTGGTTAAAAAACATCCCTTGAAAAATGCCAAGCTACATGAAGTTACTCTTAACAACCAGCAATAGTTACAGGAGAGAAGGGGTTATACCAACCATAGTTTTAAGAAGTCTATTGTTGGGCTGGGGCTGTAGCTCAATGGCAGTGCCCTTGCTCGCATATATGAGGCACTGGGTTCAATCCTTAGCACCACATAAAAAAATAAACAAATAAAATAAAGGTATCATGTTCATCTACAACTAAAAAATAATAAAAAAGTAAATTTTAAAAAATTAGTCTATTGTTGATCTTCCTTTATGAAAATACTGATAGATTAGGCTGATGGATCCGTGGTCATAGTTGCCTCTTCTGAGTTATAGCTGATTGTGAAGAAGCATATGTAGAAGCGTAAGTCCAATTCTTCTTAGTGTAAATTCTTCTTAGTGTAAATTTACCTTCTTCTAGAATCTCCCATTTTCTCCTCTCTACTATTTTCCTCTACTATTCTCTTCTTGATTTTATAGCTAGGCAATTATGAGATCCTTCTTGCTCTCTTGGCAGTTGAAGTAAGACTAGGGTATTTCAAATTCAGCATTTAGACACTTCAAACTTTAGTCTCTGCCCAAGAACAATCATGAGTCAATCCTACTTTTTGGTAACAGATTAGTAAGATATAAAAAAGGTATATATTCACATGTAGATTTTAAAGTATAGATATAGATATTTTATCTATCCATTATTCTGTCCTGATGCTATCATTTGGACCATAAGTATCCCCCAAAGGCCTATAAGTGTTAAAGGCTTAGTCTCCAACATGGTGCTATTGAGAGGTGGTGAAACTTTTAAGTAGGGCTTGATGAGGAGTCTTCTGGTCATTAGGTGTGTGTCCTTGAAGAGGATATTGGAACCCCATCCTCTCCTTCTTTTTCTCTTTCTGACAGGAAGTGAATGATTTTTTCTTTCTCCTGCTATGTGCTCCCACCATGATGTGCTGCCTTGCCACAGGCCTAAAGCAATCATGGATGGAAGCCTCTAAAACTGTGAGTCACAATTAACCTTTTCTCTGTATAAGCTCACTATTTCAGGTACATATTATAATTCACTTGACTCCTTTTTTAGTCTAAAACATGTCTGGTTCTTGTTAAATAAATACTTGTATGGCTTAAATCATTATACACATCTGACAGCTCTTATTCTATGTAAACTTAGGTGGAAAGATAAGTTGAAAAAGACACTCTAAAGTTTCTTCTAATGCAAAGAAATGACAACTGCCTCTCAATAAGTAAATTCAGATTTCTATGCAGAAAATTCTGACAAGCTAAAGAAGAGTCTAACAGAAAAGATAGCATTTGCAATGAAGAGACAATCTTTTCAAGTGAAACAATTCTTTCTCCTCCATCTTCTTACAGTCTCCCTAAAAGTTTATTTATACCTTTCTCTTTCCCATGGCTGCTACTCTCTTTAAAATGATATGAGCATTCTTTGGTACTTTAACAGGAACTTCCAACCACAGCTTGACTTGTAAAGATGGCTAATGCTACTACTTGCATGACTTAACATAGAGGGAGAGAGAGATGATAGAAATTCAGTTGTAAGTGGACAGATAACCACACAAAGAAGAATTTTCCACTCTTCATAGGGAACTCCAGAAATTCTCATGGATGGAAGAAGGCAGGCCAGAAATTAAAGACCTTGCAGCTTTATTGTCTTTTCCCTAAACACTAGTATAACCTATCTAATCAAGTAGAGATGCTAATACCAAAAAGAGTTACACAAACTTGACCATTTATTAATAAGAGTACTATGAAAATCTAAACACATTGCAATTTATTAATAATCATGAGCATCCTAGAGCTGTATCTAGAATCTCTAAGGCAGCATATATCATACTGGACTCCTGTGAGGGTCAGGGAAATGTGCTAAGGATGTGACAAATCTCTAACGGAATTAAAATCTGTTTTTTTTCCACTTTTGATTATTAAAAAAAGTAATATGATCATATTCTGGCTCATTTGTGTCCAGAACTGCCACAGCATTCCGTTCCATGGCTGTATTTATGAGGGTACAAAATAAGAACAGAAAATAAAAGCAATACTTATTAATGATGCATCTTAAAAATAGAAGTCCACTGATATGCCCTATAACCATGAGTTCACACACATGAAAAACTCTGGCCAAGGATAATTAATTTCATAAGTTTTGCAAAAGCTGCCTACTCCCCCCAAAATTCCATTGACAGTTTGCTGGTACTTACAATCTTTCTAGTAGAATTGAATTCTTAGAGTGGGGCTTCAATTCCTATTGAAAATTAAATGATATCTGTCTTATAATTAAATTCAATTATTCAAAAGGTTAGACATTTTATTGTTTCATTATTAACAATAATGAAAATATAATCTGCAATTGCTGACAACAGTAAAAATTCACTCTTACAATCTTAGTAGAAGACTCATTTTTATAAAATGAGAGCAAAGAACTGGAAACATGGAATGACACTTGAGACTCCATGTAATTTTACTGATTTTATTAATACTTAACTCATAATTAAGAGGGACAGAAAAATATTTGCTATTTCTAGAAATATAAGAATTCAGATAGAGAAAACTTTAGTCATCACTTGTCTAAGCTTCTCAGATCACTGGGAAAGAAACTGAGGCTCTGTGAGTTATGCTCAGGAAGTTAGTTGAGAAACCAAAGCAAGAAGTCAAGTCTTTGGGTTGGGGGTATAGCTCAGTGGTAGAATATATGTTTGGCATGTGCTAGCCCTGCATTTGACCACCAGTACCAAAAAAGAAAAAAAACAGAAAAGTTGAGTCTTTGAACCCATGGTCATCCATAGGTAAAGAAGTATCTAGTATAATCAGGAGTCATGTGGTAGTTCTTCATGAATCAACTGTCAATTCTCTATGTGTAGGAAACTAATCCTATTCTACTCTAACACTGCTAATAAAATTATATTTTACTAAATGTTATCTGAAATTTGAAAAATTTTAAATTTTCTACCAGATGTGGTGGTATGCACCTCTAATCCTAGCTATTTGGGAGGCTGAGGCAGGAAAATCACTTGAGCCCAAGAGTTAGAGATTAGCTCAGGAAACATATAGGTAAGCCTTTTTCTCAAGAAAAGGAGAGGGGGTCCTGGGAGTGTAGCTCAGTGGTACAGTGCTTGCTTAGCATCTATGAGGCCCTGGGGAACAAAAACAAACAAACAACAAAAATAAAACAACCCTTTTCCTTATTAAATAGAGAATAATACAAAGGAAATGAAAAACAGATGCAAACATTCCCAAAATGTAATATGACTTCTGTGCCTGACTGCAGGCCCAGAGTGTTATAAATAGACAATTATGCTGAGATTCTGAGCATTGCAGAAACCCATTTTCTATAGGAAATCTATCATAACAGAGACATGACACTTGAGATATTGAAGTCAGTTAAAGAACCAAAAGATACAAATGTTTTTTGAACACATCCTCCTTCATCATTGCTCCCTATGCCTTTGTTTAAGTGCCCATGTTGGACCTTCTAAATAAAATGCCTTCCTCTTCCAGCTATGCTGGGCTATGTTGTAACCTGGACTACATCATAACCATTCTGCAAGGACATCATCTTTCCCTCTTCTAAATCCCTAGGCCCAGTCGGGCACGGTGGCGCAAGCCTGTAATCCCAGCACTTAGGGAGGCTGAGACAGGAGAATCACAAGTTCAAAGCCAGCCTCAGCAATGGAGAGGTGCTAAGCAACTCAGTGAGACCCTGTCTCTACATAAAACACAAAATAGGGCTGGGGAGGTGGCTCAGTGGTCGAGTGCCCCTAAGTTCAATCTCCAACACCAATAAATAAATAAATAAATAAATCCCCAGACCCTTTTGTATTTGCTGATAGTTACTATTTTCCCTTTGACATATATTTAGTTGCACATCTGTGTCGTATACTCCTGACAGAAATTCATTATAAGCCTCACAATGCACACAATATATTATTGTTGAATTAAAGCAACAAGTGAAGTCTAGGGCAAAGGTTTCAAAATTTATAATATTGTCTGTTTTCTTCAAAATCTCACCTATTATAATTTTCCTTTAAAGTACATGAAATGACCATATTAAAATGATCACTATGAAGAGTAAGAAGCAACACAGAAAAAATGTTTAAGATAATATTATAAGCTAAAAAAGGAAGAACCAAAATTACCTAAGCTATATTTACTACTTGCAAATATTACACATGCATATGGACAAAAAGTAGAAGGTAAAAGAGAAAGATGAAAACAATTTGTTCTATTGCATGATAAAATTATTGGCTTCTGTTAATGTGCTTATGTTTGCATAATAAACATTGTTTTAAAATGTATACACATGCAGTAATTAGTAATATTCATACTGGATACTGGTACTAATATTTCTGAGCTATATGAAAAGCATATGTAGCTGTCCTATGTGTAGTGCCTTTCAGTTATCTGAGCTGCATGGACACCTTCAAAGAACTTTTGCCACTTGCTAGCTATCAGAATTGGAGACTTGGCAACTATAAGATTGGAAAGTTAGCCCAACAAGTCAAAATAAGCATGTGAAATTTTTTTAAAAGACTGAAAAATTTATCATCCATTAAAATTGAAAGCACAGCAAAAATTGTATTTCTTTAGGAACAGCAACAGAGCCTTATGTTCCTTAAAATACAAAAGTATTCTGTAAGTTCACAGTTTTATATTCCTATCCAAAGGCAAACATTTCCAAATGTTTATTCTATAAGCATATTATTTCTAAATGGGCATATTTTGTTTCCTATTTGTGCCTTTATCCTCTAAATAGACTTAAATTGATATTTTAAGATATATTGTTTCTGCTTATCCATTTCATTTTTAAAAACAAATTATTATGGGGAATATTATTATCATCTTTCCTGGAAAATCAAATTACAAGTGAAAATTAGCAGTCTATTTTTTGAGCATATGAACTTATACATATTCTTTCTATGAATACATATGTATATTATCACCAAAAACAACTGCCCAGATCATTAACAAGTTAGTAAATGCTAGATGCCCCAAGGATCTCCAATTTGGTATCATTCACTGGGTTGATTTGGAACTATTCCCTTGCATTAAAAAAAAAAATCAAACTCACTTTCTTACTGTTGAATTTTGTGACTTTACCAACATAATGATGATTTAAAATGAAGAAACTAATTTGGCATGATGTTTAAGAAAAATAGCAGGTTCACTAATTTAAGATTTTTTTAAGTGGAGATATTTAAAATTATTTTCATAATTCAATAAATTCTATTTATTGAGTGAGAAACTCAAATATCATACAGGACAGGAACAAAAGAAGCTGATTTATTAAATATATGCCAAGCTGAAGGAATTTCTTAGAATTCTTGGTTAGGCTGTGATAAGAACACAAATTTTTCTAAGTATGCTGAACAATGCTTCAGGGCATACTTAAAGAAGATGCTATAAAAAAAAGCTTTATTGCATCACACACATGGAACCAGATTCTCCCTCTCATGGGCTGTATCCAGCATGAAGTTCACACTACATTAATTTGCACTTGTCGATATGCTGTTTTGCAAGTATTCTTAAGACATGTTCAAATGTGTATTCTGACTTCTCAACTAGAATATAAACTCCCTAAGGGCAGGACCTGGTCTTCTAGTTCTTACCCTCCATCTTCATCCCAGTGTCTAGAATACTGGCCTGGGAAAGCCAAGCCCTTGGGAACTACTGTCATCTGAGTGAGGATCAGGGACAGGAATGTGCTAAATCTACACCACTGAAAGAGAGTGTGAAGAACACTGGAGAGCAGCTCTGTCATCACCAGGACCAAGTGATTACATGTGCCAAAGGCATGCCCAAGTGGCCCCCTCCCAGTCATTTTGTAGAGAGAGAAGTGAGACTGCAGGTGGTAGCTGGATAAGTCTCTGAAATCTAGCTCTTGAGAATCCATCCATTAACTCAGCCTTGTGAACAGAGGATATAGCTTTACAGACACAAAGCAGAGAACAAAACTGAATAAGATTTTACTCTAATCTGTAGGTGCTAGTTACAAGTAGAAAAGACTAACACTGCTATTATCCATGTTTAACAGGATGATCTATTGCTAGAATATTTCTAGAATCAAATAGAAGACAATGGACATCAGAAGTCCATTAGCTGGGTCTTTAGGTAAATCATACTGTTGCTAATATTTAAAATAAAAAATTTTTCAGGGAAGAAAGTCCCATGGCCTGAGGCAGCAATCTCTTTCAATCTTCTCACTGTCAGAAAAGGCTTATTTCAGACTATTGTGGTTTCCAGGTACTGTGATTAAATTGCTTTGTTCTTGTTCTTTCCATATTGAAGATCAAGATCAGGTGTTTTTCTCCTTGAAAGAATCTGTCAAATCCTTGAAGACAGTGAAGCAGTGTTTCAGTCTTTTCTAAGTAAAAGAGTATAATTCTTCAACTTTATTCCTTTTATTTCTCTGGCCTGAAATAGGACTAACTTTTAGAACTTGCAGGGTTTCCTCTCATCTTTACACAAAGCCATACAAAGTAATGTACTTCTTCCAAAAGTCCAATAAGTCCACTGAATTTAGGCAATAATGCCTGTGTTGATACATCACATACCTGAAGTCAGTATTAAAATGCTGCATCATACTGATTTAGATATGAGCAACTCTCAAATCCTTTTAGGCCATAATTTTTCCAGGAAAATTTTTCTGATCTATTTCTTTTGTATATGTGCTCCACTCTTAAATATTTTCTTTTGACTACTCTATGAAGATAACTTTGAACTTAAGTGCTTCCTACTCAATGATTGCTGCATCTCCATGTTATAACATATATGACACTAGTTAGAAAAGCTGTATCAGTCTTACCTCTGAAAAATGAAGTTGATAACCTAAAAATAAAATTGTAAATTAAAAATAATAATGTACTTTATAACCTCTTCTAAACCATGTACACATTAAGCCATGTGTTGTTAATAAGATAATGACATGACAGTCAGTGATATACTCAGTTGGTAATGCCATTAGAAGATTAAGAGACCAGGGTTGTAGCACATTTGTTGTACTGCAAAACATTCTAAAACCATCAAGTTACAATTTAAGACTGATGGGTCTTCAAACGCAAAGCTTGGCATTCTAGTAAGGCAGAGAAAACTTTAAAAATAGTTGTATTTCCATACCTAGAGAAGGGATTAGCAAACTTTTTTTTGTAAAGGGTTAGATAATAAATGTTTCAGGCTTTGTGGGCTATATGGTCTCTGCCACATACCCTTAACTCTGCTGTTCTATCAGGAAAGCAGCAACAGGCACTAAGTAAACAATGTAGCTGTTCTAATAAAACCTGTTTGTAAAAACAGGTAACAAGCCAGATTTGGCCTGTTGGCTGTAGTTAACTCACCCTCCTTTAAAGATGCATGGCATGTTAAATAGATATAGATGTCTGAATATGTAAATGGGAGTATATCTAAGTGCATTACTATACCAAATCTGCCTCTCCCTATAGTCATGACAGCTTCCTGGGCACATGATCAATGCCATCACACTGGCACTGTTTAGAAGGGCTCTACACTTAGAGCTTATGTCTCTGTGGTCAATGACTTGAAATTCTTGTGATTTTATCTTGGCATGTGATTTGTCACAGTCTGATGGAACAATGGGACCTCAGCTCACATGTGTGGTCTCTTTCCCCTTGCCTCACTATAGCTCTAAGTCAGACCTTACAAATATGTTCCCTCTATTTCCTCTTTCTTTCCTTCCTCTGCATTGCTCCTGATGCTGCCCTCCATCCAGGGTGGGACCAGGTCATGTCAGTGGAGGAGGCATATGTTCTGTTGTTGCCGCTCTCAGCAGTCTGGATTTGAGCCTCCCCCTGGGGCAGGGTGATGGTTTAAATGTATACACATTGGCACACTATCCCTTTTCCCAGCCTGGCAGCACCACACACAATTAGTGGACTCAGTGCAGAACCTCTTGCCTATCCCTGATCCAGGAACTACATGTGTTCCAGTACGGAGGTTGCAATCTGTGGTGGGTTGCCTGTCTGACCTCCCTGTAATAGGGAGATTAATTTCCCCCATTCCACACTAGGCTGGAGGAAAGCAAAAGCCCTAAACTTATTTGCCACATATGTGTCTCGCAGTCACAGGGCACCTGCAAGAGTCTGCACTCCCCTATATGTATCCCTGTACTGGAGAAAGCCTAAAATTAAACAGCACATAAGAAACCAGATGATCGTGAAATCTGAAGAAGAAAAAAAGTTTTATATTTTAGTGACTTTAACATCACTTTTTCCTGCTTTCTAAACAAAGAGCCTTGTATTTTCACCTTGCATCAGGCCCTGATAAAAGATTTGGGACTATAAAAGATTACCTTTGAGATTCATCTGCTGAAATGGAAACTGACACAGAAAATTCCACTTCAACATTCCTCATTTCAGATCAGTCCATCCCTACGATGCCATGGCTTCCTGCAATACTCCTAAATCTTAACTATAAAGGCTCTGAAATTATGTATTTTGGGTTTTAGACTCAAAGTTTTCGGACATGAACATGAATGCTGCATGGTAGCCATTTCCTCAAATAGTTTTCTAGTGGATTAATTCATATTCCTTAATAATAATAATAAGTCCTTTTATAAGTATAAAGCAAAGTCAAATGTTATGTATGAAGTTTATTTAAACAACAAAGAAAGTTTAAATTTTACTCACAGTTCCCTTTAATTCCCTCTAAAGAGGACAGTACTATGGCATTTACATATATAAAAACATGCCTGTTTTCCTGATTTAAATAAAATCTTTTTGAGGAAAATAAATTTAAATATGAACTGTACATTATTTGATATTAAGGGCTGTAATAATGCCAGAATGATTATATAAAAAATATCCTTAATGCACACTAATGTATTTGTGGGTGAAATAATAAATACAGTGTCTGAGATTCACTTTAAATACTTCTGCAAAAGGAGAGAAAGGGGTGGAGAAAGAAGACAGGGAAGAAGAGGAAGAGGAGATGGAAAAGAAAGTGATGGTGACAAAAGATGAAGGTGGGGACAACAAACACAAAGGAATTAAGGGGAAAAAAATCTGAAATAGATGGAATGGGGTTGGTAAATGATAAACATGGGTGATGGAAATGCAGGGATTCATTCTAATATTCCCTTTGCCTTCATTTGTTTTAAAATTCCCATGAAGGTGTGTGTGTATGTACCTATTGCCTATGAAAAGTTCTGATAAAAATCTAAAAACCAAGTCACAGACTTCTCATTTTCCTCTATACCAACTGTTCTTTTTGTTGTGGTGGTGGTGGTGATAGTGGTAGTGTTTTTGTGTGTGTGTGTATGTATGTTTGTTTTTGGTGTAAGAAACATCTTCTGAGTCTGACAGTTCTCTAAGCTGCAGAGATGCAAAGAAGATAAGAAGGATAATCTGCCCATGGTTTGTGACACAATATAAAAAAGAAAAGAAGAAAGCAGGTGGAAGAAACTGTCATTGTTACTCTCCTAAACTTTCATTCTAATTATGCCAAAGTCAAGACTCAGGTCACAAGAAAAATTATTTTGGTGGTCAACCATTTGTCCTATTTTGTAGACATTCAAAAAGCTCTTGTTCTCACTACATTCCAATCTCACAGTTTTCTACCTACTTTAAAAACCTATCAAGTGGCCAGATTAACTAGAATAGGAATAAAATGATTAAATTATGAAGACACCTGTTTGCAAGTTAAGAGATGGTCTTGTTGTGCTGAATTGTATGATACACAATACTTTAAAATTAAATATAATTTATATTATTCTAGGTATTTCAGATAAATGCTCAACATGTCCAGCTTTTAAAAGTTAAATGTAAATTTCTCTCTTGAGTGCAGATGGTGGCCAAGCAAAATAGCTCTTTGGTCTTACAGACAGAAGGTCAGGTCATGGCTGAAAGACCAAAGAACAATTGCTGCTTTGCAACTCCAAATCATCCATGGAATGAGACACTGCTACTCTCTTTTCTAAACTGTCTGTTCGATACAAATAGTTACAAAGAGTACCTATCAGATTTCCTTAAATTCTGTCCCAGAAAAAAATGGTAACAAGTGCACCACATTACAAATATCTTATTCCTAGCAATATACCTTCTAAAAAGGTATATCTCCATCTAAAAATATATCTATGAAAATTATTTTTATCATTATGAAAACTAATAGTTCGCTATTATCAGAAAATATTTATAAATAAAAACTCCCAAGAAATCCTGCAAATTTTAGCCTTTATATTATCACTGGTTAATTAGAATGAGATATAGTGATAAAAGACAAATATTACAAATACTTTAAAACAAGTTATTCATGTACAGGTAATATTTTGCTTGTATGACTTTTTTTTTCCCCTCTAAAACATAATGCAATTTTAAAAAAAAACTCAGAGACTCATTGCTATTGTATTTTCCCAGTTAGTTCAAAATGTTATGCTGGCAGAATACTCCATTATATAGAAGGTATTTCGTAATGCTAGTAAGTATGTTAATATAACTTAAAAATTATAGTACATTAGGAAAGAAAGTTCTCTCTTTCTGACTCAGTAATCCAAGGCCTTCAGTCCCTAATAGAAAGTATTTTCCATTCCACTATCAGGTACGCCCTCAACTGGATGAAATAAAATAGTTGCTTTATTTGTACATGTTAATAATGAAAAATCCTCTGGACATGTAAAACTTGTTATAACACTTTGAATATAGTGGTAAAAAAGAAGAATTTAATTTTGGTTGTTTGTATTTTAATGTATTACTAAGAATTTCAATCATGACTTAAAAATTTTTTGTACTAAATTTCATTATCACTTTCATTTTTCAATACTCAACTGTTGTATCATTTGTCATAGTTAATTGGGCTGAAAGGGAAAATATGATAAAAGCCTTGAGTTAGAAATGTATTTGAAAAAACTTACTTGGAGCTACATACTTCTAAATTGTAGTGATTTAAGATATTGACAGTAAGAACTCAAACTTATTTTCTAATAGAACAAATTAAGCCTGATTTCATTGGATATAAGGAATACAAGTTTTAAATGTTCTTTACTACACCATGAAAATAGAAAATCAAAAGCCAGCTTATTAGAACTGCCACTCGAAAAACTTTATCCACATTGTCAGTTAAAATTGGAGTCTCTGTATGATCTCAACAAAGTTATAATGTAAAACATCTGTTCAAACTGAAATTGAAGTAAGTGGCACCCCCACCCAACATTTCCAATTTTACTGTATTTAGGCTTCCTGAGCAAACGTATTCATGGTTATCTTATTTAAAACTGGATTCACTCTGCCAACAATCAATTTGATTGACATATTTACATATCAACTCATCTCATCTTACAAATTTTAAACTTTTTCATTTAAAATTGGATGCAAGTTGGCATCTTTCAAGAACTTTATGTACGTATATTTTAGGTTGAAACTATGCATTAGAACATTTCTTAAACTTTTGTAAGTAATAGATACTCATATCCAAATGTATATTTATGACCTGTCAGATTGGAATTTTATATGCATGCAGTTGTATTCTCACCACTTCATGTGAAAGGTGATAATTTTAGGCTACTATAAATGAATTTCTTTTAATAGTATAAACTGGATCATTGCATTAGTTAGAAACAATGTAACAGAAATAATTTAAGGATAACACCCATAAACTTCAGAAAGAATGTTAGTTATAACTTTAATTGCTGCTTATGCTTGTGTCATCTCTTACCTGATCTTTAGTTTCAAGATCCCTTTTAGTTTTTGCTCTGTACTCTCTGTGTTCCTTTTCTGCATCATCTTTCTCCATTTTGGTTTTATTCAATTGAAAACGCATTTCTCCACACACCTGTTAGATTGTAAAACCTAAATCAATAGCTGTTGGAATTTTTCAGGCAATGCCTGGAATTAGATCTTTTGATGCCCCCTAGAGGCAATAGAGATAAAATGCAATAGAACTTTTCTAAAAATGACATTTTTATTAGAATATTCAGTATAGCCTGCTAAATTTCATATAATTCAGCCTAACAAGAAGACCATCTCTTAGCTTCCTAATATTTCTATTAGAATACTCAGTATTTTCTGCTAATATTTAGAGACAATTCAGGTATTATTCAGATTAACAGTTTAAAATTAAAGAAATATAAGTGCATAAATAATGAATTTAAATAGTGTGCTCAAGATTATTTTTGGTAAAATAACAGTTTTAACAGAATATTATAAATTAAAATGCACTATCATCTAACTTTTAACTAGGTAAAATAAGTAATTAAAACATTGAGCTATATTATTTACTCAACAAATTCTGGCTAAATATTCCTTTATATTATAAAATTTTTCTTTTAAAGAATTCATCAAGCTTTTATTTAAGGACATTTTAAAGGATGTTTTTCTCTCTACTGATATACTATATTATTGATATTCAGGTGTAAAATACCCACTATTTAACTTTTTAGATAATATCAATCTTAACTGTAGTAATTGTAGAATACTACTCAAGGGATATTTTCTCTCAAAAGTCATACTGGAACTAAACATACATAAAAGGAAAATGAACATTTAAATGCAATGACTTTAATATATTGATAAACAATAAACATGCATAGTATCTTAAAAGTGTTGTATATCATTCTTTATACAATTCAGATTTTTTCCCCAATTTATAGTCTCTACAGACATAGAAATATACTTAGAAAATGAAGCTAGTAGGTAAATCTAAATAAATTATAGGCCTTTTGAGATAACTGAGAACCTGTAAAGCAAGTGATTAAATTACAAGTCTGTCTAATATAAAATAGAGGTTTTTAATGATCATATATTATCTAATGGTAATACTTGCATGAAACTTCCATTGTGGTATTGCTCCAAAACTAATAATTTTAGAAACTTTAGAAATTAGGTTCATCATTATTGAGTTATTAGAATATACTAAAATATAAAACATGTTTCCTATATTCAAATTTAAAATATTTCAAAAAATAAACTAATGTAAGTTCATACTTACACTGATAAGATAAAAAAAAAAAGTCAATAAGCTCTTCCCTAGTGGCACTCAGAAAGATAAAATAGAAAGGAAATTATAAAAAAAAAATTTACTAGAGATTCAGTTGCCTTCAATATGTGAGAGTTGCTTCTCTCCATTTCAAAAAATTATAAATTTACAAAAAGCTTTTAATTATAAAACTAAATAAAATTTAAAAATTAAGAGTGAGTGACAAAAAAATGACAGGTGTTATAACTTATTTTCTCTTTCAATTCTTCACTATTTTAATCTACTTGGTTTATGTCTATGAATGAAGTCAAAAAATCTCAAACTAAAATAATAATAATTATACAATAATGATGTTTAAAGTCCAACATCTGTATAAGCTCAATATGTAATAAATGTATAAGCATCAGGTCCTATTTAAAATTATTTTGTTTCTTAATGTTATTTTTTAATTCCCTTACAACTTTCAGTTTAGTGTTTGTTATATTTATCCATACATTTAAATTTCATCTGGAATAAGTCAACAAATTAAACTGAACCAGAGTTATATTACCTCACGGTTGAAAGCAATCTCAAGCCCATTTATTCTAATCACTTCTTAGGTTTATGTTTTTTTGGATAGCTCTAGAGCCAAAAATTCATTCTTTACATTACCATATTTCAGCAGAAATTTCTCTCCCTATAAGGAACTAAAAATAATCAACAAAGATTTCACCCATAAATCTAATTTACATATTAAGTTTTTCCATTATTTTTATAATTAAGAATTTTCATTATTTCTATGCCTCTGCATTGATTGCTTTACCTCCACTCCTATCTCCATATAAACACATGGGAGTATACTGGCAAATATAAGCTCTTTAAATTTCTACATAAGCTAGTTTGAGTTCTAGAAAGCAAATGGAGAATTACAGAAAATAAAGAAAAAAGGGGAAATGGCTCTCTTTTTTAATATATAAGTTAAAATAAATTATAATTACTGAATAGTAAAGCAAAAATGGCATAACAATGTGTTAACAATTAAGGAAAATATAAAAAGGTTGTGCATTTTAAACAAGTTATCTGTGTATTTTGTGGTGAAAAATAAGTTGATTTATTATATTATGCATGCCCATATTTAGTTTCTTAGCTTGAAAGAAACTGACTTGAAATTTAGAACTGCTAGCAGTTCTTAAAATAGGGATCTTGCTAACCTTAGCCAGTTAAAACCACTAAGCAATTTAGTTCTGGGTTCATAAGTTAATGATGCCCATAGCACAGATGCTGGGAAATCTGAATGTATAAACTTAAATATCAATAAAATAAGAACTTGTGATGCAGAATCTTCACTTTGGAAGCCAGGGAATAGGAGAATTTTTTATGTTATGTACACTTTTCAAGTTACAAATGGATATCTTTGAAAATTATTGTGAAAAAAAATCTTATGCTCTCTAGACAAAAAAAATCACTTCTAATTAATACAAGTTTTATCAAATATGTAATAATTAAAGTAATATAACTCTTATTTACAAGTCTTAACTCTTAAGTTCTTTGAGGACATTAGTTATATCTAATTCATCTTAGAATTTGTAGTACCAGTAAAGAGGCTGAATATAGTTAAGTAAATGTTTGCCAAATGACCATTAAGTAGACTTTTAACATTCTTGAAATAACAAAATTTCAAGACTTCTTCCTAATAACAAAAATAGATTTGCACATTAAGAAAAAATATTTCAAAGAAAATATTTACTTCTGTAAAAAATTAAACTAAAACCTCTTTTTGTACCTTGGTGACATCCATTTCCTGAGAAGCAAACTGGGTTTGAATTTCTTCTAGTAGATTAATAGCTGAAATCTTCTCCCTTGTAACCTTTTCCACCTGAGCCTCAAGTTGGGCAATATTCTGAGACAGGATCAACATCTATAAGAAGAAACAAAAATTCTAATACCAAAATCATTTGATAAAATAATATTTCATTAATAGAGTCTTGGCATAGCCACAGAGATCTCTTTAAGTTACTTCCGTGGGGACTGGATACATCTACTTCTCTACATCTTCGATTTATCCTGAAGTTTAAATATGCATTTCCTTCCTATTAATTCCCCTGAGCTCTTATCTTGTAACACGTGAAAGATGATAAAAACAATTTTGGTTAAAATCCCAAGATGACAGATATCAGACACACAAGTAAGTTATGGACAGTAAGTTATGAATATGTTTATTGCCATAAACAGATTCAGAGGTGGTATGGAGGAATCAGGAAATTCTTAGATCCTTCTCCCGCATGGAGGGCATAAAAGGATTGATCATATGAGTTAAAGAGGAAGATAACTTTAGAGAGAACTATGACTTCTACTTCCCTCTCCCAAAACCAACAAAGAGAAGGCTTTTTGCAGTTTCTTTTGTTAGTAAAACTCCACCTGCCCGCTCATTTTCCAGCACTCCCCAAACCTTCCCAAAGAATTCAGTTCACTCATTATCACCTTGCCTTCTGGAAGCCTTCCTTGACCTGCAGTTCCCAGCACAAAACAGGAAAGCCTTCACAGACTTAGGGCTGATGTCCAGTCAGTGTGGACTGGAAAGCTCATGCCTATTGTTTTTGACCTGCATCCATTCTCAGACTACTGCCCATGCTGCACTTGTTGTGTAATATTTTGTATGTCACTCTGGTGTGTACTCCTATAACAACCTCAGTATACACACCTTCATAACCTCAACCTTTGTATACATCTATCCCAGTACACTGATTTTAGTTGTCTCCTTGTTTCTTCATTTGACTAGAAGTTCCTCAAGGGCATATTCATTAAAAGAAACCAAATATTTGATGAACAGATAAGAAATTAGTGAGAAAAAATACCTTTTCAAAGGGACTTTGTAAATATTGGTCTTAGATTTCATTCTCAGGATTAAAAATACTTTCTATAGTTTAGAATTAATTACATATTTTTATTTATAATTATGTTTTGTTCTGCTCCAGTGAGTCAAACTTTTCTAGGTCTTAGTTGAATTAGCACTTTTAAAATGAAGGAATGCTACCTTAACTCCAGAAAAATATATGAGGTACCTGAGTTTTATGTGTTAAAATAAAAAATGGCAATGAATTGGATATTGTGATACTTGAAATTTAACATTGTACACTGACATGTGTGAATTTAGTTCTATAAATGAAACCAATAATTAAAATCTTACGATTAAAAATCAACATAGAGAGGCTGGAGGCACTGGATTCTATCCTCAGTACCAACCACATAAAATTAAATAAATAAAATAAAGGTATTGTGTTCATCTACAACTAAAAAAATATTATTAAAAGAAATCAATGTTGAACCAGAGTTTTGATAAAGAGCTTTCTTGCAATAAAACTAAGACATGTATCTGTCTTTACATTAAATAGCTAAAATTGACCCTTGTGAAAATAATGAGCCCTGGTTGTTATTTTACAATTTAGGTAATGAATTAATTAACTTTTCTGAAGATTGTGAAGCATTATATTTGACTTATGGTTGTTTACATGTCCTTATTATCAAAAGATAGTCTACAAATCTAATTTACACATAAAATTGGCTTCACTAATAACACACTACAAAGAATCTTTGAATATATTACAATCTGAACCTAAAATTAAAGGTCAAAAGCAGATAAATAGAACAAAATTTATTTATTACACATTTATTATGAAATGTGTAATGACAGGTTTTCTGAAACCATGTGACAGCAACAAATTTCAGTGACCCACTATTTAAAACCACATATTATATATTTACGTGAAGATAAATCTTAATGGTAAACATATTAACATTGTATAGTTTTGAAGCAAATATGTAGACATTTATTTTTGCCAACTGTAAATTCTGAATCAGTTTCTATAATAAAACATGCTAACAAATCTCTCCCCTTCCTTAGGACTCATCTCCCTCTGCCACCCATCACTTCTTTCTTCTGCCTACTACCTGTCTCTGCCTCCTGTCACCCACTTCCTGAGGTTTTCCCTCCTGTTGTCACACCTTCTTTTTCCCCATGCCCACCATCTGGAAGTCAGCATTACACTGCAGGAGCTTCTCCATCCACATCTGTTGCAGAGCCAGAAGTAACACAGACACAGCTGCAACACTGCTGGGTGTCCAATACATTGACATCAGGTAAGTCCTTTAAACTTTGACAGGTGCAAGGAAGGGACAAGGACACCCAGGTCTGGGAGAGATCAACAAAAATTTCTGCAAAGTAGTCCCTCGTGTATTGAATAAGGTACAAAATAGAAATTCCCATACATGAGATATAAGAATTAAGGATTCTAGCAATGGGATATTATCAAGGGAACCAATTAAGAAAATGTGTGGACCATGGGGTTTGCTCAAGTAAATACATGATGAATGATTGAATGAACTAACAAATCGGAGAGTCTCAGTGCAACCAAGGACTGTTATGGAAGGCAAAAAACACTTAGAAAGTAATGTTCATGGAAGAATGATTAAAAACTGTCTACATAGAAGGCACCTATCCTGCTAGAGCTTCCAACACAATGGAGTTTTAAAAGAGAGAGAAAATAAAAAGAAACAGATAAAGAAAGAAAGCCTCTAAAAGTTTTTAAGTATTCATACTGTTAGGAAAGCAGGGAGGGCTGCTATAGCACTCACTTTTAAATACGTAGCACTTATACTGTTATGTTTAGTTGTCCTACTATACTATGTTCCTCTGCTAAGCAGTGTCATATATGTTCTCTTTCCTTTAAATTCCTTTAGAGAAGAAATCATTATTTTCTTACTTTTTTATTTTTGGAGAAGAAATTTTATTGGATTTTCAGTTCAGCTGAAATGAGATTAAAAAAAAAAAAAGAAAGAGACTAAGTAATTTACCAAAGTTCATTCAAGAGAGAAAAAAAAGGTAAACCTGGACTTAATTTTTTATTTAAAAACATTTTTTTTTTGTACTTGGGATTGAATCAGGGGTGCTTTACACTGAGCTACATCCCAGCCACTTTTTATTTTTTTTATTTTGAGACAGGGTATTGCCAAGTTTTTGAGGGCCTCACTAAATTGCTGAAGCTGGCCTTGAACCTGTGATTCTCCTGCCTCAGTCTCCTGAGTCACTGGGGTACCAGTGTGTATCTCCATGCCTGGCTGGTAAAGATAGGCCTTAAATTCAAGTCTATCTGCTTTTACTAACATGAAGGTCCAAGAAAGCCATTCAATAAGTCTACTTCTTTCTCTAAATTAAGTATAATAGCCACAAGCTAAACTTTATTCATTTCCTACCATAAAACAGGCATTATGATATTTTCAAAATCTCATCTCATTTAATTCCATCAAGTACTTTAGGTAAGCATTATCAACCTTATTCTTTACTCCTGAAATGTAGAGAGGTTTAAAAATTGCCAAGGTCAGATTAGGGAAAGGTCAAATTAGGGTTGACTAAATCCTTTTTTCTCCAAAGCTACTTTCCTTGCTGAGAGCATTTAACCTCGGCGCTAGGATCAATGTTGGCTCTTTATTTAGGATAGGATATTGATATCAAATGTTGGCCAAAGCTTTCTGGGGGAAAAAAAACTTAAATAGCTCAAGTTCCAAAATAAACTGTATTTCTGTTACCATTCTTATTCATGAAATAATTGTTAGCCTTAGTAAAAAGTTCTCTTACATATGAACACACCTGGCATACTGCCAGGCCCATTTCAGCCTTCCTTCTTCCTTTCTTATCAGGAATTATTATCAAATCAACATATTTTTTGAATAGTAGAACTACCCAGCAAGGTAAATGGTTTCCATTAAGTAATCCACCAAATAAAAATCGCCTAAGTGTGAACAATAGCTGGTCTTTACTATTGATACCATTCTCACACACACTAGTTAATTCACAACTTTACCTCCCTTCATGCCTTGTGATGGGTTCTAGCATTTTAGTTCTATCTTTCCAATTGCATGGGAACCCCACTCCCCTTACATGCCATTCATTCATTTATTCACTCAATAATAACAAATTTTAAGCAAATTTTAATGTGACAGGAATAAATCAAACAATGAGTATCATACATGAAAGAGTCTGAGTAAATCAGGGAAAGCAAAAAATTCTAACAGAATTTGCAATAAATTGTATTTCTAGAACTTGGTGATGAGATGTAAAGTGTGAGGGCAGAGACAAGGATGAAAACAAGATTTCTATGGTGTGCAACCATAGGAATAGTGGTTCCACTGGGACAAGGAAGATGGAAAGTAAGCCTGATTTGGGATCTCGTAGAAAATTAAAGATTTGGAAATCAATACTATATATGGAATTAAAGCCACAGTAGTGATAAAGATACCTCAATCCATATCTCTCTTCTAAACTCTAGAACTTTCTATTAAGCAGCTTTCTGAATGTGTCTCCTTCACTATCCCAAAGTGAAGATATCATTCTCCCAAATAAAACATGGATTCAAAGAAATCCAGGAAAGAACATCTTTCAAGAATATGAACTAAAAAGTTCAGTAAATATAGTACAGGGAGGTCTTTAATAAGCATAGCAACAGTAATCTTACTGGCTATGAGTACAAAAGCTGAATTGGACTGTGCTGAAGAGTAAATAGAAAGTAAGAAAATAAAGATATGTTTGGACAATCTTTCAAGGAACTTAACTATTAAGGGAATGAGTAAGGAGAGATATAGAATTACTAAGGTAGCTTTCAATCTTGGCTGCATATTGGAATCAACTAGGCAACTTGAAAAAAAAAAAAATACTGACCCCAGAAGGTGTCGGTGCATACCTATAATCCCAGCAACTCAGGAGACTGAATCAGGAGGATTCCAATTTTTAGGCCAGTTTCAGCAACTTAATGAGGCCCTAAGAATTTAGCAATACCCTGTCTCAAAATAAAAAATAAAAAGGGCTAGGGATTTAACGCAGTGAAAAGCACCCTTGGGTTCAATCCCCAGTACCCAAACAAACAAACCACATTTCCCCCCCTCCAAAAATATTTAATTGGTTTGGTATATTTTGGGCAATGAGACTTTTAGAACTTTTATAGTAGTAAAGAACAAGATGTTTTTTTAACAGGTGAGAAAAAATTTGAGAGTATTTTCCTAATGGTAAGAAAGAAGGAAAAGTTTGATGACTCAGAAGAGAGGGGTGAACAAATGGAATAAACTCTTTGAGGTGGGAAAGGGGCTAGAATATAGGTGAATGGATGAGGACAGGATTAAACCTTGCCCATCCTGACTTATTTGGGCTGTAGGTGAAAGTTTGTTTAATGGTAGAGGTGAGAGAATAAGTAGTTGGGATGGATATTACCTGATGGTTTCAATCTTCTTTATTATTTCCTTTATTATTCTCTATTAAAGCCCTCTGCTGAGAATGAAGGAGAAAGTGGTATGGCAGAGAATTTGAGGAGAGCAAAAGTGATGTGAAATGATCGTGGAAAAATGGGTCTAAGGTATCATCATTCATTTCCCACCTGGACTACTCTAACCTGATCTCTCCACATCTATTCTGGTTCTCTTTCCAATCTATCGACAAAATGATTTTTCTCAAATATAAACGGTATCACAACACTGTCCAAAAGCTAGTCAATGGTTTTTCATTACTTTTTGAATAAAATTTAAAATCTTTCACAAGGAATTTAAGGTCATTCAGGATTTGGCCTCTGAACAGTTCTCCAAACTCCATTATTCTGTCCCTCACTCCTTATGTTCTAGTCATCTGGGCATTTCTTAAATACCTAGAAAGTCCAGTGCTTTTTCAGCTTCAGAGTCTTGGGTGTATTATTTTCCTGGACCTGAAACTCTTCCCATCAACTCTTCACCTGACCATTCTTCTTACCCTTTTCAGGTCTCATTTAAAAATTTTTTTCTTATGAAAAGTCTCATGACTGCCTAGACTAGGTCAGAGTCGCCTGGTGTACTCTCTGTTGAGCCTTTAATGCTTTATAACAATCATAGTTAAAAAATAATTTATGAAAATATTTGTTTAATGCCTACTTCTCCTAAGAGTCTATAAGCTTCATGAGGGAATTTCATTGGTCCTGAGACTACCACATCCCCAGTCTTTC
This sequence comes from Geosciurus inauris, assembly GCA_004024805.1. Taxonomy (NCBI): domain Eukaryota; kingdom Metazoa; phylum Chordata; class Mammalia; order Rodentia; family Sciuridae; genus Geosciurus; species Geosciurus inauris. Next base: position 213,410 of record PVHX01000179.1, on the reverse strand, counting down.
TAATTAATGTCTGTTGATTGTTGAAAGAATGAGAATAAAAGGAATGCATAGGAGGACTGATACACCCCAAGTATAACAAGGTACCATCTATTGCAGGATTTTCACCAGCTGAGATGACCAACCCAAGGCAGAGAGGTAGTCAGACTGACCTACAGTAAGGTTTTATTTTAAATATATTTTTTAGTTGTTGATGGAACTTTATTTAATTTATTTATTTACATGTGGTGCTGAGAATTGAACTCTATTTCACACATCCTAGGCAAGCGCTCTACCACTGAGCCACAACCCCAGCCCTACAGGCACATTTTTTTTCTTTCAAAAAGAGTAAGAAGAGAATGGAGTTTATAGTAAATGCTTCAGTTTACCCAGAAGACTTAAAACTCACTGGGCATAAATTGTGACTTTTCTCTTTTTATATACATTAGGCTGTACATTGCCTTGCACATAGCAAATACACAGTAGGTATTTGCTATATGAGTTAATTATTACACACTGGAGTATTACAGTATTTAGGGCACAAACTTTGAGTCCACTTTTTAAAAAAGAAGCATGTAACAGTTGTTTTGGTTACTTCTTGCTCAATTTTATTATTGTTGCAACTTTAAAATTAGGTTCCCCTCAACTCTGTATTCCAATTTGTTACTATTTTTCAAATACTGTTTTTCAAATTCCATGTTATTTGTTCCTTTTGCCTATAACTTCTCCCTTCCAGTTATTCATCTGGTTATGGTCATTATTGGTCATGTAGTTTGTTAGAACTGATTTCACACAATTTGTATAATCACTTTTTCTTGGTTACTCTGTTTCTTACAAATTTTATCGTATGCATGTTTAATTTGGAGAAGGGGATAAAATGGGGGAATCATTTCTCCTTAATTTAGGCAGGGTTAAAATAAAATCTAGTATTTTTGGGAGCAATCTCCTTTAAAAAACATGAGGGGAAGAAGGGGAGAGGGAGAGAGTATCAAACTGAATGGCAGGATTTAAGTAAATTCCTAATTTCATAATATGGAAGTAAATTGATTATTTTATTTGAAAAGGTCAGAGAATAAACTTCATTGAGAAATATAAAGCAAAAATAAAACATTTTAATGAAATCTTAAATTATAAGAAATTTACTTATAAAGGTTTTAAAATTTAAAATCCATTCAAGAATGACAGTCTATAGGCACATAAGCACAAACATTTCTTCAGCAGTGGGCATAACAATTTAAGTACCTTTGATTCCATGTCCTCCCTTTCTTTTGTTATTTCTTTTTTCATCATCTCTTTCTCAAAGGCCCTTTTCTCTTGCTGAGATGCAAGTTCTTTTTCAAGTCTTTCTGTCTGCCTGTCCAGTTCATTCTTCAACTGCTCACATTGGATTAGAGCCTGCCAGAATAAGAAAGTAAAATGGGAGGTTAGCACTTAAGGAAAAAAATACAGAAAAAATGAGTCAATTAAGCTTTACTTTTACCTAAAGTAGTTAAAATTCACTAGGAAGTCCATTAGAATAATTTTGTTTATTGAAACCATTTACTGATCTAAAATAGTAGGCAAATGTTACATTTACTCACATATTTCACTAATCACAGTTAAGGTTAATCAACTAAAAAATTCAGGTAACAGACCTTGATGAGGGCCATAGATGAGTCAGAATTTAAAAACATGGATCAGAAAAACCATGTGTTTTAGTATTTTAAATTATATATCATGTTAATACTATATGATTATACAAATTTTACTAATTTCTCATTTCCTTGTTAAAAATTTGAATATTTTAAATGACAAATGGATACAAATTTTAAATGAGATGTTAAATACTGTATTTCATGACACACAGACATCTATTGTGTAATGCTATATTTCTAAAATTTCCTTAACTATAATTAAATTTAGTTCCTTACCCTTAAACATACAACTAATGTAAACATTAGGTAATAATCAAAAAGTTAAAATGGCAAAAGAGTCAAACAATTCACTATCTAATTTAATAATGATTATGATCAAAATTGTCCTTTAGTCTAAATTTCTCATTCTGTATTTCTAGAAATAAAGAATCCCTAACTTCCTTTTGGCTACATTTATAATACCTTTATGGATAACACCCAAAAATAAAATATGACTTCGAAATCAATTTTTAAAACTCCAATAAAATTAAGGTTTTAATCCATCTTGGTCTTATCCCAGTTGCTCTTATCTACAATATCTACCTCATCCAATCTTTATTTTCCCCTGAAACTGTTAAAAGAAACCCAAGGGGCTAGGGATATAGCTCGGTAGGCTGAGTGCTTGCCTCGCATGCACAAGGCCCTGGGTTCAATTTCCAGGAACAAAACAAAAAAGAAAAGAAAAAAAAAAGAAATCTAAGTCTTTTATGATTACTGGGTGATTATAAATTTAATAGTCACATTTGTTGGTAATAGAAATAGAAATAGTCGCAGCATATGTATTATGTATTAGTATACTTTGCTTTGGTGAAAGCTATAATAAATATAGACAGTAAATATCTAGGGGCTGGTAGGGGCTGGGGGCAGTGGGTTATGTTGGTAATCCCAGCTACTTTGGAGGAGGGGCAGGAGGATTTCAAGCTCCACACTAGCTTGGGCAATTTAGCAAGACCCTCTCTGAAAATTTAAAAATTAATTTCTTTTTGCACTCTACCACTGTGCCACTCAAAATAAAACTCCAGCCCCTCAAAATAAAAAAATTTAAAAAGGGTTGGGGTAATAGCCGTGGTAGAGTGCTCCTGGGTTCTATTCCCGTAACTGCCAAAGATAAAATACATAAATAAATAAATATCTAGGATATGTGAATTTTCTTTCTTCATCCAAAAAGCATTAAGCTTAGTAACACTTGGAAGTAGAAACCTGATTTAATCTTTCTTAAAATGTCTTTTTAAAAAATATTTCTTAGATGTGGATGGACCTTATTTTATTCATTTATTTATATGCAGTGCTGAGAATCGAACCCAGTGCCTCACATATGCTAGTCAAGTGCTCTACCACTGAGCCACAACTCCAGCCCCTTAAAATGTCTTTCTAACAACCAACACCTCATTAAAAGACTTGGGTCTTCTAAACAAATATTGATAGATATTTTCACTGCAGTTCTCGCTTTTAATTCTGGGACTCCCTCACTTATTTTCCAGAATGTTAGCTTACTTGGTATCTCCTGATTATACTCACATAACCATTGACTAAAGACATAAGAAGTGATTTCTCAAAGGTAGGTCAGTAAGCTGGCAATTAAAATTAAATGACAGATCTTCATAGATGATCAAGTTAATGTGCGTCCTGCACTGCCATTTCTCCCAGGAATCCTAAAGGGAGTGGCTTCTTTTCAGGGCCTTGGTGGAAATGGCTCAGGTCTTGAGGAGCTGGGGAATTACACTTTCCTCCTATCCAGCAGATTCAATGCTCAAGGGCCCTTTTCTTTTCTGGGAAATTTCCTTATTTGTGGTTGTTCTATGATGACCCATCAATGCTTGTTTCAAAACATAATTTATTAGGATTGACTATTTCTAGTCCAATTTTATTAAACTAAATGATATGCATCACTATCTTAGAGTCAAAATATTTTTTCACAATGAAATTTGTATCTGCTCAATTAATTTGTAAAATAAGAAAGCTATTTTAGGATATAAGAAGTCCTTATATATGACTGCTAGGGTTGGTTTCCTAGAAATTCTAGTGATAGAACAATTCATGACTAAAGAATTAACCTGTTGTAAGAAATGTATTTGTTCTTATAGAACAAATTTTAGAATTTATTAATGTGTTTTTATTTTTATGAAATAAAGCCCATAGCTGGGCATGGTGGTGCAATCCTGTAATCCCAGCAACTTAGGAGGCTGAGGCAGGAGGATTGCAAGTTTGAGACCAGTCCCAACAATTTAGCAAAGCCCTAAGCAACTCAGCAAGACTCTACCTCAAAATAAAAAATAAAAAGGGCTGGGGATGTGACTCAATGGTTAATTTCAGCAGTTATTTGCCCTTGGGTTCAATCCTCAGTACCAAAAAACAAAATAAAATGAAAGAAAGAAAGCCCATAAAATAAAAATGATTATCAACACATTTCAAGCACATAACTTGTAGATAATGTAAACTTTTTAATTTATAAAAATACTTACTTATCAAAAACTTATTAATCAGTCTATCTCTATCTTTAGTTTTCAAGATAGCATAGTTTAATGACAATGACATTCTGAGAAATGCATCATTAGGCAATTTCATCATGAAAATATTGTAAAGTGTACTTACATAAACCTAGATGTTATAGGTCAATCATGTGACATTGCCTCTTGATGCAATCAAGACACATAAAATATGAGATGTATGAGGCTGCTGCTAGTATAACAGGACATACTATTTTACAGTAAATGTCTTTCATAAGTAGAAGGAACATACTCTATAATAATGATAAATAGTATGGCAGAGTTAATATATAAGTGAGTAACACTCATTTATTATCATTATCAAACATGTATAAACATAATTGTGATGTGATATACCTTTATATGACTAACAGCATAGTAAGTTTACACCTGTATCAACACAAACACATGAGTAACATGTTTTACTATGTCCTTACAATGACAATGATATTGGCCACAGGGAATTTTTCAGTCCCATTATAATCTTATAAGGCCAATGTCATATATTTGGTCTATCCCCGATTAAAATGTCATTATGCAACATTGAATATAATTTGTTTTTGTTATGCAGCAGAAAATATGAATATCAAGAAGTGTTATTTTTTTATGCCTGTGACATCAAATGCTCAATGCTTTTCTAATTTTTGTTTTACCCCAGGTTTCTAATTCCTTTCTGATTTTACCATAATTCAAGATGCAGAATGAGTTGAATATTTGAAAAGAAAAAAACAAAGTTTGTGGACACATATATTCAACCAACCTGGTTGGTATTTTTTTCTAAAACTCTTTTCTTTATTAGGGTTATTTTGGCCCAGCAAGGTGGTATACATCTGTAATCCCAGGGACTTGGGAGGCTGAGGCAAGAGGATCAAGGCCAGCCTTAGCAACTTAGTGAGGCCCTAAGCAATTCTGCAAGCCTTTGTTTCAAAATAAAAATAAAATAAAATAAACAGCTGGGGAGAAAAGGTGGGGTGGAATCTCCTTTCAGATATGCTTGAGATAACTTCATTCCAAAGCCTGCAGGCCCTCCAGTATACACTGCCCAACAATTTCCCCTCCAAGACAAGCAGGCAGGTCTAAGATCTGTTAACCTTTACATCTGCTTCTTGTAGCTTTACTGACAAGCTTTACACTGTGAAAGCCTCTATTCTTGCACTCTCGTTTATTCCCAGATAAATATTCTTCTGTTTTAAAATTATCCCTACTTGTAATAACTTGAAATTTTCAAACAAAAATATTCATAGAGCACTTAACACTTGACATATATTTTACTAAATGCCTTATATGGATTAATTTACTTAATTCCCTCAAGAAATTTTAAGCAGTTCTTATCACTCAGTTGAAGAAACGTTGGGGTTTTCAGACACTGAATAACTTGCCCAAATCACAGACTTAAAAAGCAAAAGAGAAGAGATTTGATTCAAGATTATTGAGATTGTAATCTCCTCATGTTATACATTTATTTTCTTATAGAATTCTCAGGGATATTCACTGCCATTCTAAGTGTAAATAACTTATTTAGCATGCAATACACAAACAGCACACTAGATGGCAACAAAGGTCAAGGAACTAAAGAACAAAAATCTTTCCTACTTAATAAAAGTAGTTGGCTTTAAAATTAAAATATCACTGTCCTCTGACTTTTTAATACTCTTAGAAGCAAAATTCATGTTATAATACAATGCAATTTCTATGTAAAAGCTCCTAGACCCTTAGTACATTTTAGAAATTGCTTAGTAATCAATTTGTATTCATTATTACTAACTCTGTGAAAATGCTAGATTCATAACACACAATACCTTCTTGTGTTAAATTTTGTAAAAAAACACTAATGATAAAACTTCACATTAATATTTGAAACTAATTACTGACTTCAACAAATGCTAATTGTGCAATTAATATGAGGAATACAAGTAAGGAATACGATGAGAAACATTATAGACCTGACTTTCATGGTCTTGGAGGAGCAAGCTACATAAACATCCCCCCAAATTTTACACAACATCAGTGGGAAAATAGATGAGGAAGAGATTAATCCAATTAAGAAGAGGCTGGGGAAAACTTCTGGGAAAGCTGCCACCTGAGTTGAACTTCATCTGTTGAATAGATATTTCACAGATGAACACAGGGTAGAAAAGCATTAACATAAGCAAATTCGTGAAAATGTTCATTCATAGTTGAGATTCTAGAAAAAGCATAGCTTATATGAAAGACTGTAGCGAAAAATAAGCCTAGAAAAGTTAAAGCAGGCCCAGACTGTGAAAAATATAGAAGGTCATGGTAAAGAATTATCTTTAATTCTACTGCAACAGGGGAACAGGCTGAATAGGGAGATTTATAATTCAGGAAGCCCGAGACAGCCATTTGAAAGACATGCTGGAAATGGAAGAAACCAGAGAGAAACCAACTATTACAACAGCCTGTAAATAGTGGACTCACGGGAGATAAAGCTTGGCAAATGATTGGATGTAAAGAATAAGTGACTGGGCTGGCAACAATGATGCATTACTGTAATCCCAGCAACTCAGGAGACTGAGGCAGGCCATCACAAGTTTGAGGCCAGCCTCAAAACAATTGCCAGACCTTGTCTTAAAATAAAAAATAAAAAGGGGTTGGGGATGTAGCTCAGTAGTAGAACTTCGCTGGATTCAATCCCCAGTTAGTATAAACAAACAAACAAATAAAAAAGAGTAAATGATGAGGAAGAACCAAAATATTTAAAATAATCTGATATAGAGCTGTTGGTAAGCTAGTGATGGTTTATTTGAAAAGAAAATAGTAGAAGGAAAAGAAGTAGTAGACAGGAAGATGGAAAAAATTAATAATTTGGTTGTGTAGTAGATGCCAGTGGAATATCATCCGTATAATGAGGTCTAGTAGAAGCAAGAAATATAGGCCTGGGGCTCAAGAGAGCAGGTAGTGCTAAAAGCACAAGGCTGGGGTGGTTCAAACCAAGAAAATTTTAACCATGAGAGGAGATATGAATCCCAGGAAATCAGGGCAACATGGGAGGAGGGATAGGAACTAGTTCTGAATAATGTGTATAGTTATCTGTTTTGCAGTTTTTGCTCACTGACTATGCCTGAACCAGCAAAGTCCACTCCGTTGCTGAAGAAGGGCTCCAAGAAGGAAGGAAGTAAACTGCAGAAGAATGACTGTAAGAAGCACAAGTGCAGCCACCAGGAGGGCTACTCCAAATACAACAATGAAACAACAGTAACCTCCTGTTATTCAAAGTTCATAGATATGAACACTCTCTGAACACTGTTTACTACTGTCATTACCATTATTATCAAATATGTTTGATTTAGCTTACAATGGCTCCTAACTCATAGCTAAAGATGCTACAAAATATTATTATCTACATATATTATCTTTGCCCTACTCACATTGTAAAAAATTTCCATGTCTAGAGAAAAAACATGTGTCTTTAGCCATATGTGAATATATGCATATGAGTGACTATAAGTGTTAAGATTTTCACAGCATTAAAAACTATCAGCAAATAAAAAATTAAGCATACAAGTCTCTCAAAGTATGTCACCATATTGCACTGCAATCTCTGAATAGTGATATAACAAGAGCATTTGCAGAGGAAAAAGAATCCTTCAAATAGCAAATCTGTTTAATTTAGAAAAGTCAACATTAACAGATTCACTTTGTGTTTGGAAAGAGTTTAGTTATGCAAGAATAATCAAAGAAATAGGGGAAGAAACAGGAGTAATTCTGCATTGCCTTTATTTTCATCTTATTAGACTTGCCTTGGTCTTTTCAAAATTGGCTTCCTCAGTCATATGCACAGCTTGTTTCACCTGTTCATAGGCACTTGCTTCTCTTTGCTGCACATCTCCCAAGCTGCTTCTTACAGAAACTAGTGCAGACATTAAGTCATCTCTTTCTCTGTTAACACAAAAAGAACAATCAAAACAAGAAATGATCAAATGAGCATGTACTCCCAAGTCAGGAGGAAAAAAAGCATTAGTATGTATTAGACGAAGGCCAGCTCAACACACTGAAGCACACCCCAGAGAAAGGCCTGCCCTTTGTCCTCACTTGGCGAGTGGCAGGCAAAGCAACCAGAGGGCCTGAGAGCACTCATGACAGGGCTGCATCCGCCATAGTACAATAATCTATTGTGGAAAGGGCTGGCACACTGAGGACTGCCTCCCAAAGAGAAAATTAATTAGGAAAAAGTAGTGGAGCTGAAAAGGAAAAAAAAAACAAAAAACAAAAAACCAACAACAAAGTAGGGAAGTATATCTCAAAAGAGGAATCAACATTTTTAAGAAAGGAAAAAACTAAGCCTGTTTATATCACTGATTCTTCTCATTCACTGGAACAAAAATATGGCCTTTCCTTTTCATCTTCTCCCCAATCTTCCTTTTCACCCTTTCTTTCAATAAAATTCATCCACCTATCTATGAACACATTATTTCAATGGGCAGTACTATGGAAACTCTCGATACCCCTGGTCACACACACAACAAAATTTAACAAAACTATCTCACTGGGTTTGATCATGGCCACACCTACCTCCTCTTCAGCAATTCTCAGAAGGCTCCTGGGCAAAGCTGTTTATTGGGGATAGAAGTGAACAGAATGCCAAAATTCTTTGGCATAGAAAATAGTAAGGATGCAATCTCATTGGTTAAATAAATCCCATATCAAAATCCAGGATATTTGGAACTTATGGAATGAATAAAAATGCCCAGTAAGACCAAAGACAAAGACAAAGTGAGGTGGGAAACTTTTTAAATACACAAAGCAGAAAAAAAAAAAAAAAAAAAAAGGATGCTGGACATTTACATATATGTGATCTTATGCTTTGTTAAAGAGTTCCAAGTTTTAAACTGTGGTTTCAAATTCAGTTGAGATGCTTGCAGTTTCCTTTTTATTGCCAAGTTCTGAGCTATCAGAAAAGAACTGTAATTTTTTTTTATTTAGCAAACTTTTAGAGTCACAGAAAATTATAAATGCTGAGTTGAATTGCTTCTGAATCAACCAATGACTCCATTTAAAAAAATTCTCTTGAAGATAAAATAAATTTTAACTATTTCCATTATTTAAAAAGGAGATATGTTTTTAAAACATCTTATTGAACAAAGAATTATTAGCAGTTTCGTAAAAGCTCTTTTTGTTAAAAGATAATAAATTGCTATAAGTATTCATGGAAACAAGGTGATCTTTACTTTAGAATTTCTTGATTTATTTGCTTTAAAGTGAAAAACGTATTTTAATTTTTTTATTCTGAAGGAAATTAAAAATGTAATAATTGTTTTGATTAAATATAATCAAGCACAATAATTACATGAAAAGTGAAAGAATCAAAGGAAGATTAAATTTTTCCATTATAAGTAAAAAAATTCAATATAAGCAAAATTGAATTTGTTATTTGCATTTCAAAAAAAATCCATATAACAAAATGGAATTAGGTTCTTTGAGGATGTAATCTAATAGGATTTATGATTCTAGAAGAATATAAAAATTCATTCTTTAAGGATAGCAAGTCAATATAAACATCAGATAGTCACCTATCTTAAATTTTAAGATCTACTGAAAAGCAGAAGTTACTCTTCAATGATCTTATCTGTTCTTGATAACATGCCATCATCAAAGGAAAAGTTCCAAATAATAAGAATTGATTAAAAACCTCAATGTTTATAAGTGTGCTAATAGATCACAATAGGTCAAAAATCTAACAGATTGGCTTCTTTCTTATGGGAGACTTATATTTAATCTACTTACTTTCTTTTTAGGACAACCTTTTGTTATTAATAGTGTTTATTACACAATAGATGCTCAACAAAATAAATGACAAAAGAATAAATGAATGAATAAATGCTATAGATGGCATCAAAACAGGTGAATTAAAGTTTCTTACCAGTTCTACTATTCATGATGTAAACTGAAAAGTCATCTGACTACTTACAGTTGGAAAGTAAACAGTTTAATTTACTAAACTGATTCAAAACATTCTGATTCAAAAACATTTCAGAATATAAACTCACCAACTTTAGACTGTTGAACCACAGAAAATCATTACAGATAGACCTCAAAATACAGATGTCTGGCTAAACTCATCATGTGACAGACTGCAAAATGATTATATTAAACATTTATGCAACCATTGGATTGATACTTCAATTTTCTGTAAAACAAATGTACTATGTGCTATTCTGTAAAACAAATATTCTATGTACTATGTACTAGGTGGCCCTCAGATCATCTGGGAAGCTTGTAGGGAACTGTTTTGGCAATTTTAAATTATCCACTCAGTCACTACATTTTGGCTTTGGCTTTGTTTTAATTAGGCCAGCCCCCATATATCAAATAGCAAACACTCAAAAAAGCAAGCCTCTGGGCTGGGTGTGTCTTCTTATCAATACTAGGCCTTGCTTCCTGCTTCATTCTTATGTTCATCTGACTGTAGCCTTCCTGATTGATCTACCATTTTTCAACCCCACACTCATCCCTTGGATCTAACAGTGCTACTGGTTATCTTACTCTTTGGAGACAGGCAACTGCAGCTAGCCAGAATAACTATCCATCAGTTGCAGTCCTGCTGCAGAACAGGACCCCAAGTCCACAGGGCCAGCCTGGGGCCAGGCATGAGAGAAGCTTTCACAATGGGAAGTAATATAGACACATGTGATACATCCACGTGAGTGTGAGGGGGAAGAAGCTCCAAAGTACCATCCTCCAAGGCAAAAGTTCACTGAGTGCTTAAAAACATCATGTGAATGTTTTGATTTAAGTGATTAAGGAGTACCTCAAAGCAAAGCAAGCAACATAGTGTTAACTTCACAACATTCCATGATCCTGATGAAAGGCAGCTGAGGCAGATAGATGACATAAAGAGCAAGAGTGTCAATTCTGAGGTTGAAAAAGCATGTTGTTGAGCACATTAATGAGGAAGTAATATTTAAGGAACTTAGTGCAAAAATCAGAGCAGAGTAAAACTGAGAAAATCTCTTAATCTCAGCCAAGTTTTTAAAATAGGCAAAGGAGAGAGTTGGTCTGATATATATATTCACAAATTTTCATCTTGAAACAGGGAGTACCTAAGAAATGGCTTATAATTCCTAAACTATTGCACAGTTATCAATTTTAAGGATTATTACTAGTATTTTTAAAAAGAAAGTCTAGAAGGCTGACAAAACATTTCTTTGTTACTCATTTCTGGGAAGTTCCTGTTGTAGTCTCTCAAAGCCAACTATTCAGAACACTGCCAATGATCCTCTTTGAAATCAAAAGCGGAACTAAAGTACAAGGATACTACTATGGTAATCATTTCTCTTTTTCTTTAAAAAAAAAAAACTTGGAGAAGTTTCAGTGTACTTTGAGCTAAAGAAAGGAATTTAATATAAAGCAGTGTCATCTTGATTACCATTAAAGGTATTTGGATTCTTTAGCAAAAAAAAAAAAACAAAACCAAAAGCTAGGTACAGTGGCTCATACCTATAATTTGGGAGTCTGAGACAGGAGGATGGCAAATTCAAGGACAGCCTCAGCAACTTAGTGAGACCCTGTCTCAAAATAAAAAAAAATAAAAAGGGCTGAGGATGTAGGTTAGTTGTAAAGCTCCCCTGAGTTCAATCCCTGATACCAAAAAACAAAAAGAAGTTGCTAGCCAGGCACCATGGCGCAAGCCTGTAATCCCAGCACTTAGGGAGGCTCAGACAGGAGAATTATGAGTTCAAAGCCAGCCTCAGCAACAGCGAGGCGCTAAGCAACTCAGTGAGACCCTGTCTCTACATAAAACACAAAATAGGGCTGGGGATGTGGCTCAGTGGTTGAGTGCCCCTGAGTTCAATTTCCAGCACAAAAAAAAAAAAAAAAAGTTGCTTGTACCTGCCTTTTATCATAAAGTGGCCTGATGGAAGGGCAGTTCAGAAACATTAAAGACTTTAAATCAACTTTGAAAATGTTTCCAGCATTAACAGTTGTTAAGCATACTCTCCAAAAAGTCCCTGAGGTCCTAACAAAATACCTCAAATACATAGATGGTCTGATCTCCAAATTGTGCCTTATATTCTCCTTGATAACTGCTTACATATTTGTTGTTGTGGTGGTTTGTTGTTAGTTTTTTGTTGTTGTTGTTGTTTTTGGTCAGTGCTGGGAATTAAACCCAGTGCCTGGTGCATGCTAAATGTATGCTTTACCAATGAACGACACCTTTAGCTCACAAGTCATTCTTCTGTCATATATTCAAAACAGTACATGCCAAATAGTGAAACAAGGTAGTTTAAAAATAGTCTCACAATGCTACATTTCCAAAAGAGGTCAGTAAACTTTTTCAGTTTACTACAGTTAAGTAACAATTTTTTAAAATTCCATGTGAAAACCATACAGGAAATCCTACTATATCAGATTATTGAGAGGTCAGGCTTTTAATCACTTAAAGCTAGAAATCTAAACTTTAAAAGTCTTGGCCATGCTACAAAATCAGCATGAATAAGTTGGAAGAAGTTGAATGCCAGCCCATGTTTAGGGAATCATAATTTTCATTGGCAATAAAAACAGAAACCTTTCACTCTATTCTGTTATTAAACCACAATATGAGACAATAATATGCTGACAAAGCAGAAAATTAAACTAAGTAAGTTAATGTTTACTTTAAGAAGCTGAGATCAAATTTAGGATAGAGATAAAAGAATACATAACTGAGCAAGAATACAATTTCTAAATGTCTGCTAGACTTAGAATCAATGTAAACATTGTAGCTTTCTTTTAAAATATTTTTCTCATGACCCAAAAGGATAATAAGAAAGGTAGTATAAGAAGTGGGGGGAGGGGGAACCCACTATATTTTATTTGTTGGTTTTGCTAGGTTGGTTTTAACCTTTGCCTCTTCTTTTAAAAATATATATATTTAGTTTTAGTTGTAGGTGGACAGAATATTTTATTTTTATGTGGTGCTGAGGATTGTGGTGCTCAGTGCCTCACACCTGCTAGGCGAGCACTTTACCACTGAGCCATAACCCCAGCCCCTGCCTTTTTTTATCAGCATAACGTAGAACATGCTTTTTTCTTTTTCTGAGGTGAGTACCAATGGTTGAACTCAGGGGCACTTAACCACTGAGCCACATTCCCAGCCCTATTTTGTATTTTATTAGAGATAGGGTCTCATTGAGTTGCTTAGCACCTCGCTGTTGCTGAGGCTGGCTTTGAACTCATGATCCTCCTGCCTCAGCCTTCTGAGCCACTGGGATTATAGACGTGTGCCACTGAGCCTGGCTGGTTTTCCCTTTTAAAAAATTCTTTTTTTCAGTACAGTTTTCTTGCAAAATTAGTTACCATGTGGTAAAAACCTATGTGACACAAGTTTTCAATAGCATTTCCTTTTTCCATAGCTCCAGAAGCAATCACTGTTGAATATTTGGTATTTATTCTTTCAAATCTTTTATTATGAATACGTATGAACCTAGAGAAAATAGTATAATTGTGTGTATGGACCTAGAAAATACAAATGGTTTCACACTGGTTTTCTGTTTAGTTATTTTGTCTAGCTTTAATAATACATATTGGAATTAGTCCTACATTAGTACACATAAATCTACTTTAATTCATTTTTCTACTGTCCATAAAATATTAGTTCATCCAAATCATAGTTTAATTAGTCTCTCTCTCTCTTTCTCTCTCTCTCTCTCATAATTAGTCTTTTTTGAAGATATTTAGGTCATTCACTCTATTATAAACAGTGCTGTAAAACACATTTCCTATAAGTGCCACATTATGTATGTGCATGAGCTTTTTCTCTAAGGTAGATTTTAAAAAGTGTCATGCACAATTTAAATATTAACAGATAATGCTAAACTGCTCTCCAAAGTAGTTGTACCAACTTATAGTTCCCCAGCAAGATAGAAAAATACTTATGAACATTATAAACTCTTGGAATTATCAATCTTCTTTAATTTTTGTCTGATGGGTTAGTTTTTTCCTTAGATTCAATTTCCTTGAATACAAATACAATGAATAACTTCTCATGTACTTACATCTTCCTTTGTTGCTTACCAATTCCTTTACTCATTGTTCAACTGGGCAGTTTGTTGTTTTTGTTTGTTTCAAAGCAAATTCTTTTATTATACCACTCTTTCAATAAAAATGGCAAACATTTTCCCAGTCTTTTAACTAATTTTAAATACTTTATCATAAGGGAAATTGTTCCTTAATGAAGTCAAATGTGTCATTTTTTAATGACTTCCACTTTTCATGTTATGCTTAGCACAAAGATACTTTTCCATATTTATTTTTAATACTTTTATACTCTGAATTATATTTGGCTTTCTAAACTATCCTGAATTTTGCAAGGTCGTGTTCTACTCTTTTTTTTAAATATAAATAGACAAAATTTTACCTTCTTCAAGTTTCAGTTTCCATAGGTATAAAATAGGGGTAATCCTAACTATCTCACAAAATGTCTTATTAAAATTAGAAGAGGGCTGTGGTTGTAGCTCAGTAGTAATGTGCTTGCCTAGTATGTGAGGCACAGGGTTCAATTCTCAGTACCATAAAAAAAAAAAGGAAGAAAGAAATAAAAATAAATAAATATATTGCATCCACCTACAACTAAAAATATTTTTAAAAAGATTAGAAGAGATTATGTTTTTAAATTGGTAGAGTTCTTGCAAATAATAAACATTCACCACTTGTTAGTTGGATGTGAAAATAAATTTAATATATGTAATACTTATATTGAATATATAGGAATAATTTTAAAAACATGTTTAATAATATTTAACAACAACAACAAAAAACCCAGAACCATTGGGTAGATCACAAAAACTATAAGTCAGTCCATACTAGAGATTCAGTTTTTATATAGCAACTTGTAGGTTGGTCATGTGTAGAAACCACAGCTACAAGGTATATTGAATGTCCTTGAAGTCTGGAAGGTACAGAGTGATTTTGCTATTTACTGAGCATTTACTATAGGTCGGAAGTGTTTTAAACACTAAATAGTTAACTAATTCTCAATTACCCTTCAAAATGCCCTATGTGTTAGATACTTTTATCATCATTTTTAAAATGAGGGAATTGAGGCACAAAAAGGTTGAATAGCTTTAGTAAAAGAACATAGCAATTTAATGATAGAATTAGCATATGAACCTAGACAATCTGCTTCCAAAGCCAGTACTACTGATCAAGGCTAAACTGACTGAGTAAAATACCAAGAGGTAAGTATTATATCTCTAAGCAGCAGAAGACTCCAGATTCAGAGAACTAGTTTGTCTAAAGGTCAAGACATAAAGCAAGATCAGTCTGACTTTAATGATCATAGTCATTCCACTCTTCTACACCAATTGTAACTGGAGGAATTCTGATAACTAAACAATAAATGCCTTGCCATATGAACAGCAAACACACACTAAGTGTCTACCACAGGCCCAGGTACCAGATACTTTGCTGACCTATAGCAAATGCTCAAAAAATACTGATGCCCCTCTGTAGCTTCCAGACTCCAAGGACATTCAATATATCTGGTAGTTGATGCTTAACCTGTAGAGAGCTATGTGTGGACTGTTGCACATTGTAGCCTATTAAATAGGAGAATCTGGTGTCTGGGAATGACCAGTGGACATTTCCTCTGGTTGACTGCCCTGACTCATTGTGAGCCCTATTCAGCTCTGCCAAAGGTTCTACACAGCCCTAGGGATGGGGTGTCCTGCTACAACCACCTAGCTGCACAGCCCCTCTGAGATGGGAGTGACCTGTCAAGATGCCAATCAACCTGCTGAATGCAAGACATCATGAAGCAAGGCACCATCACTGTAGCCTTATCCCTCCCCTTTAATGTACCCACTTAAATAAACTATGGAGTCATTTTCTAGTTGTCTAGCTCCGGCTCCTGTGTGGACTGGATCTATCAGGGGCTCCAACTTTTGAAACTATCTTTTCTAACTTTGTCTTTTGTTCTTCACTAATTATTCTAGACTTTAATTTCTCAGGTGGCTTACATCCTCCTTGGCAGAAAGAAGAACCCCCAACAAGACGCTGGCCATCCCCCTATACTAACCTGCTGATTGCTGCCTCCAAGTATATGCAATATATTATAAAATCACAGAAGAAAGGAATCTAAAGCAGCTGAGGATGAAAATGGGACAGGGCTAGTGAAAGAATAGTTCTAAAAGGAAGAGAAGGCTTGGGCTACCAAAATGAGCAGAGCAGACAGAGCATCTTCGAAAACAGAAAAAGTAGGGAGCATGGGAAAACGTACACTTCAAACCAATACTGAATTCTGTGATAAATAATAATTCTCAACTTTTTTTTTTTTTTGGTACTGGAGATTGAACTCAGGGGCACTCGACCGCTGAGCCATATCCTCAGCCCTATTTTTTGTGTTTTATGTAGAGACAGGGTCTCACTGAGTTGCTTAGCGCCTCGCCATTGCTGAGGCTGGCTTTGAACTCGCTATTCTCCTGTCTCAGCCTCCCTAAGTGCTGGGATTACAAGCTTGTGCCACCGCGCCTGGCTAATTTTCAACTTTCAATGAATAAAATTTTCACAGGAAAAGGCTTCCTCTGGAAGAGTGTACATGGAATAAAAGAGACACACAGAGAGAATTATAGTATTTCAGCCTCAGTGCAAACTTTGACAACATTAAGCTCATTTGTAATTTGTCCTTAGTCAATTCCCAAATATTAATACTACAATATATTGGGTCCTTCTCCCATTGTGCTCATAATATTCTTCACAACAGGCATATGAGGAACATGTAGTAATAACTCATTCTACCTAAACTATACTAGGGGAATCCAAGTTGTGGCAAAAATAAAGGAATTCCTATCATACTTGGTTTTGTTAAGAATAGTGCTATAGTGGCACCTCCTCCTCCACAGAAAATCTTAATTAAGCTTCTCTAGAAATCTTTACCATAATTGATCTTAGGACAATCAGCAAAAGAGTCTCTACAAAAGAGTTCAGTGTAGTTAAAGTTCCTATTTCCTCTTGCTCTATCTTAGTTGGCCACTGGCCTGAAAGAGATCAACACTCCAGATGCTGAACGCTCCCTTTACTAGTTTTTCACAAACATTTAAGGACTATCTAGTGTAGTGACAATAAAATAGCTTATAGAATATGTTTGCAAATGCAGAGTGTGGGAGAAAAGACAGGTCAAGGTCTCTGGCCTTGAGCCTGAGCTTGACAGAGATGTTTACATTTCAAAGATAAGAGCAGATGTTACTAATTGGTCTCAAGGGTAACAGCTGGCAGGGGGTGGAAAGAAAGGCTAGAAGAAGCTCTCCTTTTCTCAGGTGCTGTCCTTGAAGTGTTAACTTGCCCACAACAGTGAAAGAAAAAGCTGCTTTTGTGTGAACTTCTGTAGACTGTGAACTTCTGAGTCCCTCCCCTTATACTCTGGGTATAAAGTTCTGAAACTGCCTGAATTCAGGGTTCAGGGGAATTGATTGTTTACAGTGAAAACTTTGCCCTCTGAACCAGCTGCAGCCAAATAAACCTGCTTCCTGTTTCCTATCCATGTCTTGCCTTGTCTGTCCCTACAACAGTCTGTGTTTGTTTAATATAGGGTAACAGAACTGGACAGAATTGTAAAGATTACCTAGTTCCACTCAAGATGAGACTGAATTCAAAAGATCAAATAATTTTTTCAAAGTGACATGGTTACTCACAGTTGGCAGAACTTTCCATTCTTTCTTCAAGAAAGCCACGTTGAGGGAATCTTTTAAAATCCACTGTATTTGAGGCTTAACACTAATCATGTGTGATTTAGCACAAGGATAAAAGAACACATAATTTTCTATGTTGCCAAAGACTTTGCACATGTAAGCATACTTACTTAGTCAGTCTTTCGATGGTTTGGATGTGTACATTATTATGGGTTTGGGAAAGAACAGCTTCATGCTGAGCACACTTCAAACAAAGACCACCAACATGGTTAGAAATATTGGCAGCAAGAAGAGACTCTTTATGCTTTAGTCGCTCTTTAAGATCTTCACAGTTTTTCTGATATTCAGCTAAGTCTTTCCTAAAAACAAGGGGAAAAAATTCTAGGAAATGGCCCAGAAAAAGTATTCTACTTTCAAGTCAGTCATCATTATGAATTACTACCATCATTTATGGGTGTTTACCTTACGAGGTGCTTTGCATGTTCTTACCACAGCCCTGAAATGTAGGTATGATTATTCTGATGCAGTGATTATTAGCTTGAATATATTAATTAGCTCAAGTTCATGTAAGATTTTAATACAGATTAGAGTATACCCTGTAATAGAATTTTACCTCCATTAACATATTACCTACAAAACAAAAATAAAACTCTAAATATAAACCTTAAATAGTTTCTCTTTAAAGGGTGGAGGTGATATAACATAACGTCCTTAAAATAGGGGAAATACCTTATTTTCAGGTGTTGGGCTTATAAAATTTATAGAGAATATCTCAAAAGTTCAACAAAGAACATGGATTTTATCCATGACTAATTTATTATTTATTGTCCATTCTCTTTAAGAGGAAAACATAAAAAGATTATCTAACCAGAAAGTTCTTCAAAGAGTTGTTTCAAAAGAAAGTGGGCCACAGAAAGAAATTACAGAGAACTTGCCAGTCAAGAACTCAAAAGTAGTAGCTATTAGCTGGAAATATGCAGCTTGCTAAAGAAAAAGCTAGGGAATTTTCTCTCTCTCTCTCTCTCTGTGTGTGTGTGTGTGTGTGTGTGTGTGAGAGAGAGAGAGAGAGAGAGAGATGGATTTTTGTTTGCTTTTACTTTATGGGATCACCTCTGGATGAGGTTTTTCTCTAAGTTGATATTTTAAGAATTAAGTGACTAGTAAGTACATGGGTTGCATTTTTTCAATTTCTCCCTCATCTCTAGTGAAGCTTTGGTAAGTCAAAACTGAGCAATTGAGCTTTATTATCCAGATGTCCTTTTCCATAAGTGTATACATATATACATCTATGGGTCTCACTATTGCCCAGGCTAGCCTCAAAGTTGCAATCCTCCTGCCTTAGACTCCTAAGTGGCTGAAATGACAGGATTGTGCCATCCTACCATATATATTTTTTTAAAGCCAACTCCTAAGCTTAGCAAGGAGATAATGCCATAAGTTCTTGGACTATCGAAGGTATACACTCTCTCTACTACTGTATCCTGCTCGGTCTAGACTACCAAAGGTATACACTCAGTCTACTGCTATCTCCTGCTCAGTCTACTCCCTGTTGTTGGCGTTTCTATGCTTGGGGACTATAACTATCTTAACTTGCTCAATGTTATGGTTTGGATCTGAAATGTTTCCCAAAGTTTAATGTATTGAAGGCTTGGTCCCCAGTGCAGCCTGTGGGGCTCTTGGGAAGTGATTGGGTTATGAGGGATTGACTTTATAATGGATTAATCCATTGATCAGTTCATAGCTAATGGAATTTTTGGAGGTGGTGGAAAGTGTAGGGGGTGAGGTCCAGTTGAAGGAAGTAGGTCACTGAGGTCATGCCCTAGAAGGGTATATCATGGCTCTGGCCTTTTTCTCTCTCTGTATCTCTCTGAGTCCCTACTGCCATGAGGTAAGCAGCTCTGTTACACTCTCCCACCATATTCTTTCTGCCTGGCCTTAGGCCTCAAGCAATGGAGCCAGCAGACCTTCAACTAAAACTTCTAAAACTGTGAGCCAAAATAAATCTTTCTGGCTTTTAAGCTGTTCATATTGGGTGGTTTATCATTGCAATCAAAAGCTGACTAATACACTCACTGTTGCAGAGGAAACGCCAACAACCACTCCACCCGGCTGAAATATACTTCTTCAACTCTTGAGATTTGGGGACTCTCAAGCAGCCCAAAGGTGCTGGAGAAATTTATAGAATGTCTAAGGATTAAAAAAAAAGTTAATCTAATGGTAGTTTAAAATTGAGAGGGACCAAAAAAAAAAAAAAAAAAAAAGGAGCTGCTTATACCCTCTCTCCAAGATGGCATCTCTAATATTATATTTCATTTTCAGTATCACATAGAGAAAATTTGAATTTCAAAGGCTTTATAAAAAGAATTTTGAAAGCACATTCCAAAGTCAAAGGGTCCCATTACTAACTTCTGTCAGATTCAAACTCAAAACACTCACGTAGATTTGGTTACTGGAAATGGCAAAAGAGAACACTTAAAAGGAATTTCTGAATAGTGATTTTATTTCTTTGTTTCAGAAAAAAATGCCTCTTTAAATAATCTTAAATTAGGCTAAAAGAAAATTAAGAAACAGAAGAATGCCAAGAACAAAGTCTAATTCATTGCAACTTTGTATTTTAATGTAATTAAAGATGGTATAGTTGAATTCTGAGTGAGACTAAATAAGTCACATTCTCATAAGATTAACACTTAGAAATGTATTACTTCAAAAACTGAAGAATCAAATCACGATAGAAATCAAAACATAAAAAAGTAAGATAAAAAGTAGGAAAGCAAATATTAGACTATTTTTAAACGTTAGAGCTCTTTGTGAAAAACTAAAAATCTCTATAGAAATCCTAAAACTTACCAGGTAAGCTATCAAAAGTCTAAGAGTAAATTAAAAATAAGCAATAGCATGTCCAATGAAAGCCATCAGTTCTGGTTCTTGGTATTACTCTAGTTAAGTCTAGTTGGTACATGAGCTAGAAGATTTTCCAACTTATTTCAAATTGAACTTAGTAAAATAAAATTTAAAAAATATTTTAAAATTCACTCAATTTGAAAACACTTATTACCACTATTTCAAGTAATCTTTTATCACAAATTAATTCCTGGTGATGTCTTTTTCTACTTATACATATACAAGTAATGGTTAATCTATTAGTCAAAGTTTTAGTGGGATCTATAACATAGACTTTATAAAAAGGAGATGAACATTCACCAAACATACTTAAATTCATCATGCATACAAATATTCAAATTATTATACTGTTATAAGTTTAAAATTAGATGAGCATCTACAGAGAAAAAAATACTTGCTTATAATTTTAAAACTTAAGTGTTTTATTTTTCACTACTTAACTATAAAAGCATAATTTATAAGAACACCTCATAATCCTTATTTCTATAAAAAACACAAATACCTTACAACTGATGAAGAGGGAAAATTTATAATTTGACTCACAGAAATGTTTTTGGAAAAGGACTCACAATTTTATGTTTTTTCACCCTTTAGTAATGTGAGAAAAATTGCATATAAATTATATTGTTTATAAAATATTACTAAGTAATTCTGATATTGAGTCAAACTGGTAGTTCATCAAATACTCAAAAATATTTTAAAGTCATTATTCTTTTGCTGTGACTATAAAGGATTCAAACATACTTAATTATATTGACTATAATTTCACTTTACCTCAAAAACGTCAATTGAGATTCCAGGATTTCACTCTTTGCCTCATATGTAAGTTTTAACCTCTCCTACAGAATAAGAAAAAGAAAAACATTTTTTTCATGTCTTGTGGTTTATAATCACATTTAAAATATTAATATTAAACTTAATACTTTCTTTCCTTTACAAACACAAACAACTGTTTCCTTTTAGAAAACATTTTCTCTAGCTCACCCATTTTTTTATTTGTCTTTCAAAATCACACACATCAGATCTTACCCTTCTAAGTGTGACTCTGAGAAAAATTCATTGTTAAATTATTAGATCCATGAGGACAAAGTTCAAATATTATTGGAAAATCAGTATTCTGACTCAAGCATATTTGACATAGAATAAATGTGTGCTGGATGAAGGATAAAAAGTAAAGTAATAAATCACATGATAATAGGCCAAAATGGTACATTGTCTACAAGCTTTAGTTGGTATCCAATTGTTCTTTTATCTAACAAGTATTTACTGGATGTCTAAGACGAAGGTGCCTCAAACCTCAAAGACCCTTATGCTCTAGGAAGGAATAGAAAGATCATCAATCTCAATATACATAATTGTTTTAGTGAGGTATGCAGAAGGTAAAATGGAAAAGAAGCAGGACCTCCTGATTGAGCCAAAAATAAAGAAATTTACATAGAGGAAATGCTAAGACTAGAAATATAATTTTCAGTAAAGCAAAAGCAAAAGCCACAGAGGCAAAAGAAAACACACTCCAACTTTATTTAGATGGTATACAGATCATTTATCACCAGAATGTAAAATACCAGGTGGAAGAGTGGTTGAAGACAAATTAAATAGATAAAGTTGGACCATGAAAAGAATGAAAATATTAAGACCTTCATTTACACAACTTTTGTAGTAAACCCACTGGATAGTCATTGAAAACTTTTGATTTCATTGAATCTTTTTTTTTTTGTTTCATTGATTAATTTTATAGAACATTTAAGGAAGAGTTAATGCCAATCTTTACAATAATCGTCTCAGAAAACAGATGAGAAAAAAACATTTCCCAAATTATCACCCTGATATGAAAACCAGACAAAAACATTACAAGCAAACAAAATAACCAATATTTCTCAAACACAGACACAAAGGTCCTTAACAAAATGTGAGCATATTAAATCTAGCAATACATGCAAAGAATTCATTATGGTCAAGTGGGATTCATCCCAGGAATGCTAGGTGGCTTCATATTCAACATTCAACCAATATAATTTATCACATTAATAGAATGATAAATAAAAATATTGTGATCATATCAATAGAGAGAAAGCATTTACATACATCATATATTTATATGAAAACAAAACTCTTAATCAACTAGAGCTAAAAGGAAACTCCCTCAACCTGCTGAAAAGTCATCTACTATGGCTTTCTCACTTAGTAGTGAAAGATCAAACACTTTCCTTCTAAGGTTAGGAATAAGTCAAGGATGCTCACTCCTATCACCTTTGTTAGACTTTGTTACTGAAGATGTTGGCTGTCATTAGGAAAAAAATATATATATATATACACAATATAAATATACATATATGATGTATATATGTGTATATACACATGTATATGTGAGGCACACATTATAGATTGACAAATAGATATCTGTGGGTTCCACATCCACAGATTCAGCCAACTGTGGATGGAAAATTTCGGGGGAAAATGGTTTCTGTACTGAACATGTACATACTTGTATTTCTAGTTATTATTTCCAAAATAATACAGTATAACAACTATTGACCTATCATTTACATTGTCTTAGGTACTATAAGTAATCTAGAGATGATTTAAAGTATAAGAAAAGATGAGTATGGCTGTGGCTGAGGTAAGATTACTTAGACCCAGGGGTTTGAGAGGAGACTGGGCAACATAGTCAGAACCTATATTAAAGGGGGGAAAAAAACATACAAGAGAATATGGGTAGGTTACATGTAAATACTTTGCCATTTTATGTAAGGGAACTGAGCATCTTCAGATTTTGGTATCCAAGGGGGGTCCTATAAAAAAGTATAATTATCTTTAATCATAGATGACATGATCATATACATGGAAAATCCTAAGGAATTTATATTCATAGACTCTTTATCTTCTGTTGGTGCTGGAGATTGAACCCAGTGCATGCTAAGAATGTGCTCTACTACTGAGCTATACCTATAGCCCAATGGAACTGAATTTTAACAGAAGTGTCAAGGTAATTCAGTGAGGAAGAGAATGATTTTTTTAACAGATGGTGCCAGAACAATAGGATGTACACATGGAGAAAAATGAACTTCAACCTATATCACAAAAACAAATCAATTCAAAATACACCATAGATTTGCATGTAAGAACTAAATCAACAGAACTTTTAAAATTAAACATAGGAGAAAATCTTCATGACATTGGGGAAGCAAAAGTTTCTTAGGGTATTAAAATCTCAAGCCATCAAACATAAAATTTATCTTCAAAAGATGATTAAGAAAATGAATATGCAAATGACAGTAGGAAAAGTTATTTTTGATGAATGTTCTGACAAAGACTTATTCAAATGTATGTGATAACTTGCAAATTAATAAAAGATGACAAATAACCATGTGAAAGCATGGGCACCATTAGTTATCAGGAAATGCAAACCAAAAGTACAATGGGTATTACTCCACTCCTGTCAGAAGGATTAAAATTTAAAAGGCTGATTATATCAAGGGTTGGGGAGGATGTGGAGCATCCTGATAAAGGAAGTGAGAGGACAAGACCGACACCATTTTGTGACTCTGAGCCTTTGTCCTCAACTCAGCAGCCCCTGCCCAGATCCTGAAAAATTACGACACACTTAATGGCACACTGCTCTGGCGCCAGTGAGTCGGTTCGCAATCTGGGCCAACCAATCAGGAAATTAAGCGTTGGGCCCACCATAGCCAAACCTATCAGCCTAAAGGTCAACTGACCTCATACTGACCACACTCACCCTTACCCAATCCTGTAGTGACAAGACCAGTCCCCCTGCGTGCTCTTTCCCTTACCCAATCCTGTGTCCCCCTGCGTGCGCTTTCCCTTACCCAATCCTGTAGCAATAAGATCACTGTCCCCTTGCACACGCATTCCCTTACCCAATCATGTAACACCAAGGCATGTATTCTCCTGCTTGTGATTGTAATCCATAAAAATCCCTGCTCCCCTAGACTCGGGGCCGTACCTCCCTCGATTTCATTGAATCTTAAGTCAGAAGTATGGAGAAAAGGAAAGCAGTAAAGAAGTCATTGCAAATACACAGGTAAGAGATAATCATGTGAACAAAAGCAATCAAGCTGTAAGGATCAAAAAGAAAAAATTTAGTCAGGTGTGGCAGCACAGCAAAAACAAGGTGCTAAGCAACTCAGTGAGACTCTGCCTCTAAATAAAATACAAAATAAGGCTGGGGATATGCCTCAGTGGCCGAGTGCCACTGAGTTCAATCCCTGCCCACCACCTACAGGAATAAAAAAAGGAAAAAAAAAAAAAGAAAAGAAAGGATTTAGACCCACCACTAACCCATCTCCAACACAGCATCTTCCATCTTGGTACACTACCACCACCGCCATGGGAAGGTGCAGTAGCTTCCATCTTGGGACACAGGCCAGGGCCTGGAAGTCCAATATCAAGGTGTCTGAAGGTATGCTGCCACTGCCACCATCTCAGGATGCAGCCACCTCGATCTAGGGACATTGCCCAGGGTTTGGAAGTCCATTATCAAGGTATCTACATTTGGTGACACTTGAGGCCTTCCTACTGGGTGTGCTAGTAGCCACCATCTTCCTGCAGACTAGGGAGAAAGCCGGGCTCTTTCCAGCTCTGCAAGTCCTAAAGTGCGTGGAGACAGATGGGGCTGCCTACAGTGGGTCGGAACGATAGAAGAGGGTGTGATGACCTCTTACTCTCAGTTCACCCAGCCAGCTGGTCTCAGCCCTGCTGGGATCCTGGGGACCATGTGGGCTGTCACTTGCTGGGTATCTGCACCAGCCAGGTGGCTGACTCCATCTGCAGTCCAGCATCCACAGATCCCCTAGTCCTGCCAGGTCCAGCATCAGTCCAGCACTCAATAGGGCCAACCAGCTCCCAACCCTTCCCTAGTCACCAACCTGGCCAGTGCTCACAGCTAAGTGTCCAGGCCACAGCTCCCAGTGCCTGGTTCTGATCCACCTGATACAGAACACCTCTCCATGACAGGCACACAGGTCCCAGCACTATCCCTAAGGAATGCCTGGAATAAAAGTGCCTGATGTCTTAATAGGAACTATTTGGTTTAAGGCTGTATACTGTTTGCATTGGGTACTGTTAATATTGACCTCCCTTTTAAACACAAGGTATTGGAAACTGGGCTGGGGTTGTGGCTCAGTGGTACAGCACTTACTTGGCATGTGTGAGGCACTGAGTTCAATTCTCAGCACTGCATATAAATAAATGAATAAAATAAAGGTCGATCAACAACTAAAAAAAAATTTTCTTAAAAAAAAAAAGGGTACTGGAAACTTCAGGGACACTATAAATCTACAGGGTAGAAACTGTGGTTCCTCGGATCCACATTGCTAGATGGAAAGACACATGAAGAACATGAAAAACACAAGGGAACAAACTGCCCCCAAAACCAAGATGCTCTTATAATAGAATCCATTGACAACACAGTAGAAAAGATGCCCAATAGGGAGTTTAGAATGTACATATTTACTGATTCACGACATAAAGCATGATGTACGGAGTGAAATGTCAGATGAAGTTCAGGAGGTAAAAGATCACTTTAATAAACAGAGATTATAAAAAGAAATCAAGCAGAAATCCTCAAAATGAAGAAAGCAATAAACCAAATTAAAAATTCAATGGGAAGTACCATCAACAGACTAGACCACTTGGAAGACAGAACCTCAGGCAACAAAGGCACAATACATAATCTTGAAAATAAAGTTGATTACACAGAGAAGATGGTAAGAAACCATGAACAGAACTTCCCAGAATTATGGGATAACATAAAGGGACCAAATTTAAGATTTATTGGGATAGAGGAAGGTGCAGAGATAAAAACCAGAAGTGTACAATGTTTCAATAAAATAATATCAGAAAATTTCCCAAACCTGAAAACTGAATTGAAAAATCAAATACAGAGGCTTGCAGGACTCCAAATGTACAAAATTACAACAGACCCATAACATGGCACATTATAATGAAAATGAATAGCATACCTAATAAGGACAGAATTTGAAAGGCTGCAAAAGAAAAGTATCAGATTACATATAGGGAGAAACCAATATGAATCTCAGCTTATTTCACAACCCAAACCCTCAAAGCTAGGAGGTCCTGGAACAACATAGACGAAGCTATGAAGACAACAGATGCCAACTAAGAATTTTATATCCAGCAAAATTAAGTTTCAGATGTGAAGATGAAATAAAACCTATCCATGATAAACAAAAGTTAAAAGAATCAACAACTAGAAAGCCTACACTACAAAAAAAATTGTCAGCAAAATATTCCATGAAGAGGAAATGGAAAAAAAAAAAAGGAAGCCAGCAAAAGGAGGAACTAGACTCAAGGAAGACCCAATCAAAGGAGAAACTACTTCAAATTAAAAACCAGAAATAAACCAAATGAACAGAAATACAGACCATATCTCAATAATAACCCTGAATGCTAATGGCCTAAACTCATCAATTAGAAGACATTGATTGGCAGATTAGATTATAAAACAAAACCCAACAATATGCTGTCAAGAAGAGACTCACCGCATAGGCAAAGACATCCATAGACTGAAGGTGAAAGGATGGGAAAAAACATATCACGCACATGGACTGTGTAAACAAGCAGAGGTTTCCATCCTCATGTCAGATATAGTGGACTTCAAGCCAAAAGTAGTCAGAAGGGACAAAGAAAGATATTTCATATTGCTGAAGGGAATTATACATCAACAAGACATAACAATCATAAATATTTATGCCCCAAACAATGGAGCATCTACATACATCAAACAAACCCTTCTCAATTTCAAGAATCAAAAAGACCACAACGCAATAAACTGGGTGACTTGAACACACCTCTTCCACTACTGGATAGATCTTCCAAATAAAAACTAAACAAAGAAACTAACAAAATAACAAAATCAATAATTTGGACTCGACAGACATATATGTAGAGTATTTCATCTGTCAATGAGCGAATACACTTTCTTCTTAGCAGCACATGGATCCTTCTCTAAAACAGACCATATCTTCAACCTCAAAGGAACTCTTAGAAAATACAAATAAACAGAGATACCACCCTGCATTCTATCAGATCATAATGGAATGAAATTAGAAATCAACAAAAATAAAAAAATAAAATAAAAAATGGAAGCTATTCTAATACCTGGAGACTACATAATACGCTACTGAATGATGACGAATGGGTAACAGAAGAAATCAGGAATGAAATAAAAAATACTTAGAGTTAAATGAGAACATTGATACAACATATAAAAATCTCTGGGACACTAGCAAGGCAGTGCTAAGAGGAAAGTTCATTGCACTGAGCTCATTTATTAAAATAATAGAAAGTCAATGGATAAATGACCTAACATTACATCTCAAAGCCCTAGAAAAAGAACATATAAACACCAAAAGCAGTAGAAGACAGAAAATAATTCCAATCAGAGCTGAAATCAATGAAATTGAAACAAAAAACAATTCAAAAAACTGAGAAAACAAAAAGTCGGTTCTTTGAAAGAATAAATAAAATCAATAAACCCTTAGCCATGCTAATAAAGAGAAAGAGAGAGAAAACTCAAATTTCCAAAATTCATGATGAAAAAGAAAATATCATGACAGACACTATTGAAATACAGAAGATAATTAGAAACTAGTTTCAAAGTTTCTCCAATAAAACAGAAAATCTTGAAGACGTCAACAAATTTCTACAGACATATAACCTACCCAAACTGAATCAGGAGGACATAGATAATTTGAACAGATAATTTCAAACAATGAAATAGAAGATGCCATCAAAAGCCTACCAACCAAGAAAAGCCCAGGATCAGATGGATTCTCAGCTGAGTTCTATAAGACCTGCAAAGAATAATTAACACCAATACCCCTCAAATTATTCTATGAAATAGAAACAGAGGGAACCCTTCAAAACTCATTCTATGAGGCTAGTATCACCCTGATACCAAAACCAGACCAAGACACATCAAGGGAAGAAAACTTCAGATCAACATCCCTGATAAATATAGATACAAAAATTCTCAATAAAATTCTGGCAAATCACATACAAAAACATATTAAATGATAGTGCACCATGATCAAGTGAGATTCATCCCAGGGATGCAACATTGTTTTAACATATGGAAATCAATAAACACAATTCATCATATTAGTAGACTTAAAGACAAGAATCATATGATCATCTCAATAGATGCAGAAAAAGCATTTGACAAAATATAGCCTCATTTCATATTCAAAACACTAGAAAAACTAGGGATAGTAGGAACATACATCAACGTTGTAAAAGCTACCAATGCTAAACCCAAGGCCAACATCATTCTCAATAGAGAAAAACTGAAAGCATTCCTTCAAAAAATTGGAACAAGCCAAGTGCAGTGGCACACGCCTGTAATCCCAGCACTTTGGGAGGCTGAGACAGGAGAATCATGAGTTCAAAGCCAGGCTCAGCAATGGCTAGGCACTAAGCAACTCAGTGAGACCCTGTCTCTAAATAAAACACAGAATAGCACTGGGGATGTGGTTCAATTGTTAAGTGCCCCTGAGTTCAATCCCCGGTACAAAAAAAAAAAAAATGGAACAAGACAAAGATGCCCTCTATCACACTTCTATACAACATAGTCCTGGAAACATTAGCCAGAGCAATTTGACAGACACTGTTGCTGAGGCTGAGTTTGAACCTGTGTTCCTCCTGCCTCAGCCTCCTGAGCCACTGGGATTATAGGCATGCACCACTGTGCCCAGCTCTATCACTACTTCTTTTCTACATACTCCTGGAAACTCTAGCCAGAACAATTGGACAGAAGAAAGAAATTAAAGGGATATGAATAGGAAAAGAAGAACTCAAACTATCACTAGTTGCAAATGACATTATCTATATCTAGAAGATCCAAAAATTCCACCATAAAACTTCTAGAACTAATAAATGAATTCAGCAAAATAGAAAGATATACAATCAATACCCATAAATCAATTGCATTCCTATACATCAGTGATGAATCCACTGAAAGAGAAATTAGGAAAACTACTCCCTTCACAATAGCCTCAACAAAACAACAAAAAACTTGGGAATCAATCTAACACAAGAGGTGAAAGACCTCTACAATGAAAACTGCGAAACACTTAAAAAGAAATTTAAAAATACCTTAGAAGAAGGAAAGATGTCCCATGCTCTTGGATAGGTGGAATTAATGTTGCCAAAATGGCCATACTACCAAAAGCGCTATACAGATTTAATGCAATTCTGATTAAAATCCCAATGAGAATCTTCACAGGAATAGAAAAGGCAATTATGAAATTCATTTGGAGAAATAAGAGAACCAAAATAGCCAAAGCAATCCTTAGCAAGAAAAGTGAAGCAGGAGGCATCACAATCCCAGACTTCAAACTATATTACAGAGTCCTAGTAACAAAAATGACATGGTATTGGCACCAAAACAGACATGTAGATCAATGGTATTGAATTGAAGACACAGAGACAAACTCACATAAATACAGTTATCTCATACTAGACAAAAGCACAAAAAACATTCATTGGAGAAAAGACAGCTTCTTTAACAAATGGTGCTGGGAAAACTGGAAATCCATATGTAACAAAATTAAATTAAACCCCTGTCTCTCACCCTGCACAAAACTCAACTCAAAGTGGATCAAAGATTTATGCACTAGAACAAATACTCTGCACCTAATAGAAGAAGTAGGCCCAAATCTTCACCATTTCAGCTTAGGAACTGACTTCCTTAACAAGACTCCTAAAGCACAAGGAGTAAAATCTAGAATCAGTAAATGGGATGGATTTAAACTAAAAAGCTTCTTCTCAGCAAAGGAAACAACCAATAACTTGAGGATAGAGCCTATAGAATAGGAGAAAATCTTTACCAAACGCACCTCAGATAAAGCATTAATCTCCAGGGTATATAAAGAACTCAAAAAACTTAACAACAAAAAATCAAATAACCCAATCAATAAATGGGCTAAGGAACTGAACAGGCATTTCACAGAAGAAATATAATTGATCAATAAATAATATGAAAAAATATACAATATCTCTAGCAACTAGAGAAATGCAAATCAAAACTAAGATTTCATCTCATTCAGAATGGCAATTATGAAGAATATAAGCAACAGTAAATGTTGACAATGATATGAGGGGAAAGGTACACTCATACATTGCTGGTGGGACTGCAACTAGGTGCAACCATTATGGAAAGCTATATGGTGATTCCTCAGAAAACTTGGAATGCAACCACCATTTGACCCAGCTCCCACTCCTTGGTTTATACCCAACAGACTAAAAATCAATATGCTACATGATACAGCCACATCAATGTTCATAGCAGCCCAATTCACAGTAGCCAAACTATGGAACTAACCTAGATGCTCTTCAACAGATGAATGGATAAATAAAATGTGGTACATATACACAATGGAATATCATTTAGCCTTAAAGAAGAATGAAATTATGGCATTTGCTGGTAAAAGGATGGAGCTGGAGAATATCATGCTAAGCAAAATATGCCAAACCCACAAAACCAAAGGGTGAATATTTTCTATGATATGTGGTTGCTAATTCACATTAAGGGATGGGGTTAGAGAAAAAATGTAGTTTGGATTAGGCAGATAGGAGTGAAGGGAGGGAATGGGGTATGAGAGTAGGAAGGATAGTAGAATGAATTAGACATTATTGCCATATATGATTACATGACAGGTGTGATTCTACAACATGTACAACCAAAGAATGAGCAGTAATACTCCATTTATGTATGATATGTCAAAATGCATTCTACTGTCATGTATAACTAATTAAAATAAATCAAAAAATATAAAAAAGAAAGGATTTTTTATGAGTTATTTAAGATTTAAAGAGACACTTAAAATAATCTCAGGTATCTGAATTCAGCAACCAAGTGAATGCTGGTACTAAAGGTTATCAGATCAATTAGAGAAGATTAAGGGAAATACTACAATTAATTAATTCAAAAGAAGGGAAAATAATAGAAGAGTAAAAAGAAGTCAAATAGCAAGCTGATTAAATTTAGTTAAACTATATCAATAATCCCATTAAATGCCAATTATGTGGACATTCATTTTAAAATGCAAATATTTTCAGAATAGATAAAAAAGCAAAACTCAACTATATGTGTTCTAAAAGAAACCCGCTTCAAATATAAAAGTCCAAAGAGGTTAAATGCAGCAGAATAGAAAAAATAAATCACACTAACACTAGTTAAAAGAAGTTGGGTTTAGTCAAAATACAAAAATTACATGATCTTTTCTATATCAGTAATGAGTTAGAAAATGAAAATTCAAAAACATGTCATTCATGATAGCATTAAAAATAACAAGCTACAAATAATTCTAATGAAGGATATACAAAAAATTGGGCATGATGGTGTATATCTATAGTCCCAGTGACTCAGGAGGATGAGGCAGGAGGATTGCAAATTGAAGGCCAGCCTCAGCAACACAGCAAGACTCTTAGCAATGCAGCAAGACCTTGTCTCAAAAATAAAAATGAGGGCTAGTGTTGTAGCTCTGGGATAGAACATTTACCTAACACATATGAAGCACTGGGTTTGATCCTCAGCACCACACATAAATAGATAGATAGATAGATAGATAGATAGATAGATAGATAGATAAATTGTACTCTATCCATCTACAACTAAAAAAGTATTTTAAAAAATTTAAAATGACTGAGGATGTAGCTTGGTGGTAAAGCAATCCTGGGTTCAATCCCCAGTACACCACTTCTAAAGAAAAAAAGAAAAAGAAAGCCAAAACAAACAAGTATGCAATATTTTAATATTTTATTCAGAAAATTACAAAGATTATTGACAAAAGTATGACCTAAATAAACTATGATATGCAATTTATGTGGATTGAACGATAGAATACCAGAAAGATCTTAATTCTTGAATGATCTATAATTTAAATGCAATTAAAATCAAAATCCCATAATGACATTTTGCAATTGAGTAATTTCAAAATATATTTGGAAATACAAAAGACAAAAAAGAGTGAAGACATTCTTAAGGACAAAGTATGATATTCTGGAAGGCACGGTCTAGTAGAACAATTGAGATGGTACCATACAAGTACAATTAAAGAAAACACAGATTCAGAAACAGACTCACAACTAATTTATGACAAAGGCAAAGAGTTATCTTTCCAACAAATGGCACTTGTATATATAAATAAATGTAGGAAAAAAGAACAAAAGATGACCCGTATACTTCACATCACATACAAAAATTGATTCTAGGTAGACTGTAAATGTAAACATAAAAAGCAAAATTATGCTTTTTGGAAGATAATTTAGGAGAACATCCTCATGACTTTGGGGTAGGAAAAGACAGTTTAAACAGGACACAAAAATGCTACACAATTAAGGAATTAAAACAAATTCTAGTCATCAAAACAAGAAAGCAAAGAAACTATTAAACTATCAAGAGAATTATAAGACAAGCCACTGAGCGGGAATATATATTTACAATATAAATATAAAAATATGTATGTGTGTGTGTGTGTGTGTGTATTCTATAAGTCCTGGCAAAGGACTTGTACCCAGAATATATTAAGGACTCCCCAAACTCAACATGTCAGATACCTAAATAAATGAGCAAAATATTTGAAGAGGCACTTACAAAAGAGGACATAAAATGCCTAACAAACATATGAAAAGATATTCAAATCCATCAGAAATCAGGGAAATGCAAATAAAAATCACAAGATGGTACTACAAGTCCATTAGAAAAATTGACAATACCACATGTTGGCAAGGACATGGGGTAATAGTACAAATCATATGCTCTGGTAGGAGTGTAAATTGATAAAACTGCCTTGGAAAGTTGTCATTACCCTATTTATGTTGAACATGGACATATTCTAAGATCACAATCCTTTCCACCAAAGGATATACACAATATAAATGTATGCAATACACCAATAGACATAAAAAAGAATGTTCATTATATCAATGTTCACATTGGGTCCAAACTTGAAACAATATAAATGGTCATTAACAGTGGATGAATAAATAAGCTATGGTATATTCATACAGTAGACCCATCAATGAAAATGCATAAACTTCTGCCATATGCAATGACATAGATGAATCTAAGAAATATAATAGTGAATAAAAGAAGCCAGACACACAAAAATACATACTACTATGATTCCACTTACATTTTTTTATAAAACAGAATTCAAAAAGAATGTTTAGCATACATAGTTGCAAAATTTTCATAAAAATCAGGATAGTTATTAGCTTAAGGGAATGAAAGAGCAGTGATTGGTAAGGGATACAAAGACTATGGAACATGATAATGTTATACATCTTGGTCTAGATTAAAAAAAAACACATGAGTGCTCTTTTAGAGACAAATCTAATCTTTGTTTTGTGCACTTTATTGAATTGTGTCAACATGTACAGGAGGGCCTTATCAACTAATGTATATATTATAAAAAACTGCTGCATGGGGAAGGTCATTGACAACCTTAAGAACAGCAGGCTGGTGGGGCACACCTGCAATCCTAGCAACTCAGGAGGCTGTGGAAGAAAACCTCAAGTTCAAAGCCAGCCTTAGTAAGACCCTGTCTCAAAAAATAAAAAGGACTGGGGATGCTTACTCATTGATTAGCATCTCTGGGTTTGATCCAGACTGAATGGACAATCAGGAACTGAAGTTCAATTGAAGTATGTTGAAACAAGAATAGAAAATATGGAATGGAGACATGAATACTGACAACAGTTTGGAAAAATTTGGTTGTGAAGGAAAGCAAAGATGTAGGGTAATAGTTGGAATGGAATTTAATATCATGAACAAGAAAAACTGACATAACTATCCTTAAGAAACCACAGATACCAGACTTTCCAGGTGAAGACTTTAAAATGTCTTAAATACACTCAGAGATAAGAGAAAAACACGGACAAAGAACTAAAGGAAATCAGGAAAACAAATTATAATAAGGAATCATACAGAAACTCTTGAGCAGAAAAGTACAATAACAGACTTGAAAAATTCATTAGAGGGGTTTAAGAGCAGATGTGAGAGGGCAAAATAAAAAATATTTAATTTGAAGACAGGACAATATCAAATTATCAAGTCTAAAAAACAGAATAAAAAAAAGAATCAGTGTATGATCCAACAAGTCCATTCTGCATACACACTCAAAGAATTAAAAGAGGAACTCAAAAAGATGTTTATATACCACTGTTTATTACAAAATTATTCATAATGGCCAAAAGGTGGAACATATAATGAAACAGGCAAACCTAAAAGGAAGTGAAATTCTGGTGCATGTTATGATATGATCAAACCTTGAAAAAATTATGCTAAATGAAATAAGCCAGACACAAAAAATAAATGTTGTTTGATTTCACTAATGTGAGATACATAGAATAAGCAAATTCATAAAGACAGAAAGTAGACT
The DNA here is from genome assembly GCA_004024805.1 of Geosciurus inauris. Taxonomy (NCBI): domain Eukaryota; kingdom Metazoa; phylum Chordata; class Mammalia; order Rodentia; family Sciuridae; genus Geosciurus; species Geosciurus inauris. Next base: position 178,320 of record PVHX01000179.1, on the reverse strand, counting down.
ACAGGGAGGAAGAAGAAAATGGAAGTTTATGGGTATAGAGTTTTTGTTTGAGATGATGAAAAAGTTCTGGAAATGGATGGAATTGATAGTTGTACAACATTGTGAATGTATATAATGCAGAAAAATGATATTAAAAAGGGTTTAAATGACAAACTTTATATTATGTATATTTATACTAGAATTTTCAAAAGTAGAAAAAGAAAAAACAAAAGCAAATAAATAAGAGAAAAGCACCTAAATACTCACCAGTTCTAGCTTCCATTTTTCAGCCTCTCCAACAGTTACAGATTTGCCAATATCTTCATCACCACGGGAAAATGGTTTCTTGGCAGCTTCATTCACCCTGGAGTCATCACCTGTTATAACCCAAGAATTCTGCATGTTTCCCTAAAATAAAATTTGTCAATAATTGCAATTGGCATTCAACTTTAAATAAGCATGCATACTTTATAAATGTTGATTCATATTCATGATGAAAGGGGGAAACATGCTTTTAAAGTCAAGAATCGTCTTATGTTTTCAAGCTATGAGGGTCATATTTCATAAAAGGTGTTACAAAGTCAAACTCCTGTAGGTATAGGCAATAACCCAAATGTGAGCAAAGAGGCCTAGATATCAGTATATTTAGCAAATGGAATTATCCCTCCCTCATCTGAAGACATGTACTCTTGAAACACATAGACCTCTGTGGATTTGTTAATTTTCCATACTTCACAGATGCGTGGCTAAGAACAACAATCATTACAAACACACGTGGTGTTTACTATGTGCCAGACACAATTTTATCAGTTTCATATGACTTGTTAATGGCCACAGAGTTAGAAAACAGCTAATAAATGGCAAATCAGGATCTGAACCTTGGCGGTCTATATCCAGAGTCCATACCTGTGACATAGTAAGAAATATATTATTTGGTTTCTGCCCCAGGTTCTTGATACAGAATTTTGAAAATTCTTATACTTTTCTGTGTGATAGAGCATCTTTTGATATAATATTTGGTTTTAGGATCTGGTTCCTGATGTAAGAGCATCTAAGACCTTCAGTATCCCAGAATGATAAAAGTATTTTTATGCTAATGAAACGATTGGTGGCTGAAGTCCTTAGATAGCTTTAGGACAGGGGCTGGTCACCTGAAAAACCAAGGCAAGATTAGAGGACCAGAACTTTTAGCCCCACCCCAGATCTTTGAGGAGAGGCTGGAGACTGATTTAATCACCAATGGCCGATGATGTGATCAATCATGCCTATGTAATGAAGCCTCCATAAAATCCTACATGATGGCATTCAGAGAATTTCTAGGTTGATTAATACATACATATGCCAAGAGAATGGTACACTCCAACTCCATGGGGACAGAAGTTCCTACACTTGGAGCCATCCTGAACCTTGCCTTGCATACCTCTTTATCTGGTTTTCATTTGACTCTTTTGTAATATACTATATAATAAACTAGTAATAATAAGTAAAGTGTTTCATTAAGATTTTTAAGCTGCTGAAACAAATATCAAATATAAAAAATAGGCTGTGGAAACTCTCAGTTTGTAATCAAATCAGAGAAAATTATGGACAATCTAGAAATCCACCACTTGTGATTGGAATCTGAAGAACAGGGCAATCTTGTGGGATAGAGCCCTTAACCCATGGGTATAATACCAACTGTGGGTAGGTAGTCTCAGAATTTAATTGAGGCATTGGATACCCAGTTGGTAGCCACAGAGAAATGGAGAATGGCCTGGTATGGAGGAAAACATTCTCAAACATTTGGTGTCAGAAATGTTACAAGGAGAAAAACAGGAATAGTTTTTCTTTTCATTTAGTACCCCAAGCCATTATGCTCTTATCCATTTACAAAACAAAAGATTATCCTCAAAAGAAAAGGAATGCACATGTAGTTATAAACAGAAGTGATATGCAGCCTGCATGTCAGGGATTCAAAAAGGAGTGGTAGGGATAATGACAAATCATAGAAATGTGTCCCATGCAAAGGACACAGCCACTGCTAAGTCGCAGTCAATCTCTGCCACATAGGAATGGAAATTCATATTATCCGAAAATCTTCGGATTTTCTTTTGAAAGATTAGCCAAATTCTGGTTCTTCATTTGAAACATTGTTGAATATTGTCTCAGAGTTTACCAAACCAATGAAATATATTTGTGAGTTGTTCAGCATACCATCATCAGTTTGCAACTTCTGCCCCTAACATTTAATGAAATAAGCAACACAAAAATCTGAGAAATTTATGCTAGTTTAATTCAACAAATAATTATTGAATTCTTGCTAAGGGCCAAAGGATTTGGTACTCACATATTGCAATGCCATATCATGCCAGAATGTGGTAAACTGAATTCTTATAGAGTAGCATTCTAAGATTCTATTCCATATTCCTCTGGAAGTTCATTTTAGTGCAAACATTTGCATAGCACCTACTATGTTCAGACACTGTACTAAGGGCTTTGAAGACAAAAATAAACACGACTACATTTTAGCTAAATTAAATTAAATTTAGTTTTAATTTAACCTAAATTAAATTAAATTAAATTTAGCTAAATTTAGGAATTTATAGTCTAATGAGGGAGACAAACACCAAACAGACAATTTCAATTTAATAAGGTGAGTACTAAGCTAGCGGTGTGCCTGGGGAATTATGCCATAACAGAGGAAGGATATTAAGGGAAAACATAAATTTGAAGGTTTTGTGCACAAGTTTATCCATAGTATGATACCTAAATGGGAAAAGCATAGAATGGAAGAGGGAGCTCATGAGAAAAATCACAGATGTGTGGAGAAGCATGGTGCCTGCAGAGGAAATTCACAATTACTAATGGTAAAGGTAAAATGTGATGCATGACAGAAGATGAATTTAGATAATCTATTTGTCTTGTGCACAGTATAGCATGCCATGCTAATGAGCTTATACTCAATTCTGTAGGTAGGGCCAATTCTCTGAAGCTCTGACTGCATTCAAAGTTGACTTTGAGATCAATGAAGGAAGGAGGGAGGCACTTATTTTCTATGGAGAAATCAGAGGAATCATGTGGACCACAGATTGCTGGCTTATGGTCTAAAATACCATCGTTCTTTGGAAATAAGTACTAGTTTAATGGACACTTTGTTCTTCCAGGGATAGCTTTTAAAAACTTGAATGGTAATTAACCAAGATTAAAAAACATCTCCATATATTAAACCCCTGAACATCTTTAAAAACCTTTTATTTCTTAATTGAGGGGAGTGTTGGTATTGAAGGGGGTGAGAACAAACATAGAAAGAATTATATCAGAAATTTTCCATTAAAATTATATTAAAAATTTTCTAGCATGTGTGCTAGATCTTTGAGTACACATGCCAAAATTTCTAATACATAACATTTTAATATTATTATATTTTTTGAACTCTAGAGGAGGTTTTCCAGGAAGAGAAATTTTATGAGAGCAAAACATGATGGAAAATGAAAGTAGAAATAAAATATACTTTAAAAAGCATTATTTAAAAAATTATCTGCTTGAGCTGGGGTTGTGGTTCAGTGGTAGAGTGCTTGCCTAGCATGTGTGAGGCACTAGGTTTGATTCTCAGCACTGCATATAAATAAATAAAATAAACATTCATTGACAACTGAAAAAATATATTTAAAAAAAATCATCCGCTTCCTTCTTCAACATGTAGGTCATAAACTAGGCCAAAATCTAAAAGTCTTGTTGGCTATCACTCAAGTGAGAGACTCTGAAAAGGAGAAACTTCTAGTCTCTACAAACAAAAACGTTTTGGTTCAAAACTGACAAGCTCTTTCTAAATTATGCAGAAAAACAGCATAATTTGGTGTTAAGTAAACAAATTTTAGAAGTCAGAAAGTTCTGGGTTTAAGACCTTGCTTTGATATTTCATAGCTCTGTGACATTAGACCAGTTTCTTGTTACTTAACCACTTCATACTTTAATCTTATCTTCTGAAAATAAAATAACACCTGCCTTGTGTAACTACTGTGAAACTGAAATCATACAAAGTGCTTGATACAGTGCCCAGCACATTATAACAATGTAGTGATCATTAGATATTAGTTATTACTATGTAACTGTTTCAATTATTTTATTAATTTTTTTTAGTTGTAGATGGATACAAAACCTCTATTTATTTATTTATTTTTATGTGGTGGTAAGGATCGAACCCAGTGCCTCACCTGTGCTAGGCAAGTGCTCTACTGCTGAGCCACAACCCCAGCCCTCAATTATTATTTAAAATAAACATTAAACACTGAAAATCAATAGTCTAAGCAGCCAATTGTGTTGGCAAAACCTAGCATCAACATTTTAATTAACTCATTAATAAAATTTTCCTCCCTGCCAAAGAAGATAATATTTCTTGATCTGTTTACATTTAAGCAATTCTAAAAAGTGTTATTCATATTAAAACTCCCAGGGAAACACCATGCATGCATGCTGAAATGCCTCAATTCATCCACACAAGTGAAAAGTAGAGCAATAATTTTATACCAGTAAATAACACAGCTGGGTGTGGTGGTGCATGCCTGTAATCCCAGCAGCTTGGGAAGCTGAGGCAGGAGGATTGAGAGTTCAAAGCCATCCTCAACAAAAGTGAGGCACTAAGCAACTCAGTGAGAACTTGTCTCTAAATAAAATACAAAACAGAGCTGGGGATGTGACTCGATGGTCAAGTGCCCCTGAGTTCAATCCCCAATACTCAAAAAACAAAAAAGCAAACAAAACCACAGAAGTATAGTATTAAAATAGATGTCAAGATCACCACATACATCTGTAACAATCATTTCAATATTTGCATTACATATTAGCTTGTGAGAATGCTTAAAGATGATAAAACTCCTCTTTAACTTTGCCTGTTCTATGATAATGACTCCAGTTTTCTTGAGCAAATTCTTTGCTTGCACTGTAAGGCATGTGTTCTTTCAGCATCATTTCCTTCCCCTTTTGCATTACTCACTTCTCTTGCCTTCTGATTCACTGGTATGCCTAATTTCCTTTCTCAGTACACTTCCCTTTCTTTGTCATTATATAAATATTGAAGACTATAAATAATTGGCTCATTGAATGCTAAGTGACTACAATTTAGAAGGAAAGCAAAAGAATACATTCATTTTTTAGATGAGCTACATCTAAGTTCTTTTGGGGTGGTGATGTCTTCTTCAAATTGACATTAAAATAATAAGTAACTAAGATGAAATTTTTGAAAACTAATATTAGCAATTACATAAATCTTCAGAAAAGATGTTAAATAGTGAGGGAAAAATAACTGATCACAAACTTAAATGTAATTGCAGAAATATATTAATACTAATGAACTGTTTAGTATCATTAATAATACTAAGTGAAATACTAATCAGCCTACTTCATTTTTCAGAATTAACATAATCATATATTTCTTCATAGCAAATTCTAACACAAACATCTGAAGAATTAGAAATGAAATACCAAAAAAACAAAATACAATTTCAAAAACAAAAGAATACATAGGTAAAACATCAAGACTCATTTTTCTCTTAACAGAACTGATTTATAAATGATGACTAAGTTAAAACCATCAAAGCTGAAACAGGCAAGTATTAAAACTTCCCCATGGAAAGTTGGAATTGTCTCAAAAAATAGAACAAGCAGTGACTATGTCCTAAAATAAAAGAATAAAAACCATTTTTAGTGCAAAAGTACATCCAAGTTACAAGAAGGTATTAATTTTAAACACTACTTAAATATCACAAGAATTTTGTCACAAAACTATAGAAATCATTTGATCCATCGTTCTTTAAACTGTGGGCCACTGATATTAGAATCACTTAGGTCTTGATAAAAATTCATATTCCTAGGACCCAATAGAACCAACTATCAGAGTCTCAGGGGATAGAGCCCAGGAATCTGCATTCTCTACTCGACATAGGTGAATCTTCTAAAATTATCAATACAGGAATTACCCATGAAGTTAAGTCAGGCAAAGCCCTACAAAACTACTTGCTAAATACCTGGCTCCTAAGGGACAACTGAAAGACTAATTTGATTCTTGGGCCCTTAATTAATAATACCATATTGTTAATTAGACTTCTTAGATTTTAGAGCTCAAGGAAAATTCACAGTAATCCAACAAGATCTAAGGTAAGATTATGAACAGTTTCTAGAATTAACAACGTCTTCCTATATAACATACTTCCTGCTTTCAGATCCAGTCTTTCCATATGGAAAAAGCATAAATGATATGTTCAGAGAAGAACTGGAGTAAATATTTTGCATTGCTACATTATTTCATTTGAGAAAAATAATACTTCCATCTCAGTAAATTCTAATTTCTGAGACATCAAAATATCAGTATAGTACTTTAGCCAAACTTCAAGGAAAGAATCTAAGCAGTTCAGAAGGCTAAGGTAAAGGTAAAAAGGGCATGTTCAAGCTAAAACAGAATTTATAGTTTTTAAAAAATTCTTACAGATGCATCCAGAAGTGTTTGTTCCCTCATTGTCTCCTCTTGTTTTTGAGATTTCAGCTCTTGTTGCAGTCTTTCATTTTCAAGCACAACTACTTGTACCCTATTTTTCATTCCAGAGAGTTCCTCCTATAAACAGAAACCAAAAAGATTGAACATTTTTAAACAATGCTTTTATTTATTTATCACTAAAGGATCCAGAATGATATACAATATAGAAGATTTATGTTCTCTTAATTTCCTGAAACACTATAATTATAATTAGAAAATAAAGGTAACCCAAACATTAGCTAACAAAGAGAAAGTTGAGAATGTATAGTTGAAGGCCTATTGATAGCCATATCACAATGTGTAGTTTCTGACAATTTTTTTTCTCCCAAGGGATAGAGGTTTATAGAAAGGCCTTAATTAAAATAGTTATCAAAGAGATTTTTAAGAATGACATTAACTGCTGAAAATAAGGTAAGATATTATTAACAATAAAATGTCAATAACCTGTGCAGACTAAATGGGGGAGACTTGGAGACAAAGGGATAGAAAGATGCAATGATTATCTATGAATTGGTAGCCATACGGAAGTGAATTGTGAGTAAAGCAATGTGGTAGGGTTTCTTTGGCCTTGCAGGGTATAAGGAATTATAATAAATGACAATACAATAGCTCTTGAGTGGCACCTGAAAAAATATATCAAAATTATTGATATATCAATGGGGTAATAATTATTATCCTAATAATATTCATTACTAGTGTAATCAAGAATTAATATATAACATATGCAAATTCCTTTCAATTATTTTATTCAGAAAAAGCAAAGCTGTAATCAAAAACATTTTTAGATTTCTAATTTTAATCTTATATGCAATGAATTTAGAAGACATCAATCCCATCTTTAAAACAAACAAACAAAAAAGTTGCACACCCTAATAAAACTCTTCTTAAACCCATCTGAGAATTAAAGTCACAGGGAACACTGATGTCCCAAAATTGGACAAAAAGGCAAATATTGAGCAGAAACTGATGAGAAGAAACTTCAGTAGAAACCAGTGCTTGGGTAGGAAAAACTAAGCTATCATCAATGAATTGCTCAAAGCTCAGTGTAGACAAGTTCAAGGGTTAACCATTCTAGATAGAACCCAGTCTTAGAAGGACCCTCCCTCCCTACACACACAATACACACGCTTTTATGAATTTTGTCTCCAGGATTCTACCAGGTTCTCACATAAATGGTAGAGAAAAAACAATTCTCCTATGCTAGGGAAGGGAAAAATAGTCATTTTGAAATATGCCCAGATTCTGATCTGTAACAAGTCCTGCCTTAAGGAAAATTATTTTACCAAAGTCTAATAAAATATGGTTTTATTGCAACTTAAATGATGTGGGGAATGAGAAATGCCTAATTCCAGTCTCCTGACACTCTTCCCTCTAACTTAAAGGGGAAGAGGAGATTGAAAAGCACTTGTGAAAGTCACTGCCCTTGTAGAGGGGCACAGGCTTACTGAAGGACTGAGACCTAGTCTTATAAGATTATAGCAGAAGAATTCAGCTGAAAGAACTACATATCTCACACTGTATTTAAGAAGAATTCTCTAAGGAAACACAAAGACCACAAAGGAGACAAAAACCAGGACACTGGAAGAAATCTTAAATGCTGACATGTATAGCAAAAGCAAACAGTCAAAACAGCCTAACTTCTGGACATATAAATAGGAAAATTCATATTAAAGTTCTACTTAAGTCAGTTCCTATTACCTAGTACCTCATGTCCAACATTCAACTAAAATTTTCCAAGCATACTAAGGGACTTAAAACGTAGTTTGAAGAAAATGAATAATCATCCTGTCTCAGATATGGCACAGATGCTGGAATCACCAGGTCAGAAAATAATTAAGATTACTATGCTAAGATCCTTTTTCTTCGTCCCTCCCTCCCTCCCTCCCTTCCTTCCTTCCTTCCTTTACTGGGGATTAAATCCTGGGGCACTGAGCTACATCCTCAATCCTTTTTCTTTTTCTTTTAAGATGGGGTCTCATTAAGTTGCTGAGGATCTTGCTAAGTTACTGAGATTGGCCTCAAACTTGTGATCCTCTTGTCTCAGCCTCCCAAGTTATTGGGATTACAGGCATGGGCCACCACACCTGGCTGCTAATATCTTTAATGGGAAAAGTTGACTACATGCAAGAATAAATGGGTGATGTCAGTGTGGATATGGAAACTTTAAGAAAGAATTATAAGTAAATATTAGAAGTCAAGAACACTAACAGACATGAAGAATGTCAATAGACTGGACATAGCCAAGGAAGACAATTACTAACCTGGAAGAACTGGCAATAAAAAATTCTAAAACACAAATGAAGCAAAAAAGAGAGAAAAATTAAAAACAAAAAACCCCCAAAGAAAGAAAAGAATATCTAAAAACTGCAGTACAATTATAAAAGGTATGATATGTGTGTAATGGGCATAAAAAAAAGAAGAGAAAAATGAATGAAAGAAGTATTTGCGTCAACAGTGACTGAAAATTTTCCTAAATTAATGATAGGCCCCAAACCATAGATCCAGGAAGCTCAGATAGCATCAGGTAGGATAAAAACCAAAAATATCTACACCTAGGAATATTATATTCAAACTGTAGAAAATCAAAGGCAAAGAGAGATCTCAAAAGAAACTAAAGTAAAAATGCAAAACAAACACCACCAACAACAACTATAAATCTTTACCTATAAAGAAGCAAGAATAAAATTACACAGGATCTCTTCTTTTCAAAACTATGTAAACAAAAAGAGAGTGCAGAATAAAATTTTTAAAGTGCTTAAAGAAAAAAAAATCCCTCTAACTTAGAATTTTGTATCCAACAAAATTAACCTTCAAAAGAGAAGGAAAAATAAAGACTTTCTCAGACAACAATTGTGAGAGAGTTTGTTAATAATACACCTGCCTTGTAAGAAATGTTAAAAGATATTCTTCAGAAAGAAGAAAAATAATATAGGTCAGAAACATATAATTTATGTGGAGAAAGAAAGATCATGAGAGAGTAATAAGTGGAGATAAAAAATATTTTAGTTTTCTCATCAATTTTTCAGGTAACTGTTTGTTCAACATCAGGAAAGCAACAGTGAATGTGGTAATTATAGCTTACAAAGAACTGAAATGAATGATAGCAATGTTTTAAAAGACAGGAGGGAGAAATTGGGACTATTTAGTTATCAGGGACTTACATTTCCTATGAGGTAGACATGTGGATTATTTGCAAGTGCATATTGCAAACTCTAGAGCAACCACTAAAAAAAATAAGATAAAAAGGAAAAAAAAGGTATAATTAAAAGATTTGCAAAGACAGGATTTAAAAAGACAATCATATTAAACAAGCAATTACAACCAATGAAGACATGAAAAGGGTTGAAAAAAAGAAACAAAGAAGGGAATTTAAGTGAGCAGTAACAAATGTTAGATATTAACCTAACTATATCAATAATTATTTTAAATCTCAATGGTCTAAGTATAACAATTTAAAGACAGACATATCAGAAGAGATTAAAAAAATTCCTCAAGTATATATAGCTTTCAAGAAGGCCAGTGTAAATATAATGACATGAATTGGTAGAGGGCAGGATAGAGGTACCTAGCAGAGGCACCTCTGCTCCTTCAAAGGATAGAACCATAGCAACAGATGGTGGGTGGCCATGAGTTAGCATTGGAAATTGACAGCAGAGACTGGGGAAAACAACAAAACAAGAGAAGCAGAATATCCCAGGATTTGGTGTCCAGTACCTCAGTCAGGGGCAGGAGACTCTTCAAGGGGGTTCAGATGAAAGAGAAAGAATCACAATCACAGGGTGGTGCAGAAGGCTGAAGACAAGCAGATTAAATACATAAATGACCTAAAGTCTGCACAGCAAGACAGCTTTAGAGAAGAAATGCACTGTATCTAGCAGTAAACTCTCAGAATGCTATAGCCAGGAACCAGAGGGCATAATCACATCTCAGAGTCCTTGTGGACATTTGGCCCCATTTATTGGACAGGTAGCAAGCACCTGAGACAATCTTGGCTTGAGGGAGCTTCTCTTGACACAAACCCCATGATGAGAGTTTTATGCAACAGGGAGCATGGGCTGCAAAGAGGAGGGGAGTAGACCTCGGGAATCAGTGATTCAGGGAGTGATTCAGGGAGCCCACTCTCTTGTGACCAGGAGTGATATCAGTGGCATGTGGTCATGTAGGGACCAGGTTTGAAGGTGTCATGATTCAGGGTAGTAGATCACTGGGTTCCTGCAAAACCTCCTCCAGCAAAGAGCTTGGTAGTCCAATTCCCCCTCCTACCCTCTGGAGGCACCAGGGGATTCCCCTGGCTTAGACATTTGTGTCCGCCACACTCCTCACCCCAGGACGGGCAGACTCAGTTCAGCATTATTTCCATTATTTCTATGAGATACACTTCATGGTAGAAGATAGGAGAGATGTCTCATGAGGCCTACAAACAAGCCATATTAATCCTAAATATATAATTGTTACTGTTCTTTACAAAACTTTTTCTTTTCCCTTCTGATGATCTAGATGGTTTCCTTTAATGAATGATTCAAGATCTACCTCTCCCATAAAAAACATCCCCTAAGACATGAGCTTTTTGCAACCTTATTCTCATATAGTAAATAAAGTTTATACCATGAAGTGAAGGACTATATATATTCTCTATTATGCTGCTATGGTGCTCACAGGCAAGTTTTTTCTTCTCAATTAGATGGCAAATTTATTATTGTTTATGTATTCTAAATTTTATCCATAGCATCTTTAGTTATCAAGAGATTCTTGCTGGAGCTGGGGTCGTGGCTCAGTAGTAGAGCGCTTGCCTCACACGCATGAGGCACTGGGATCAATCCTCAGCACCACATACAAAATACAGAAATAAATAAAATAAAGGTTTTTTTTTTTTTTAAAAAAAGAGATTCTTGCTAAGGAAATAATTATTATAATTTTTTTTAGTTTTACTGATTATCCAAGAGTACCTGAATATTAATGATTATGTCCTCCAAGAGCAAAGAAAAAACCAAAAGTTAAGATCAGGAACTCCTTTGCAAAATCATGATCATTAATCATCTAAAACCTCCTTAAGTTACATACTGGTCTTACTAGGTATGATGGTACACACCAGTAATCCCAGCCACTTGGAAGGCTGAGGCAAGAGGACTACCAAATTCAAGGCCAGCCTTAGCAACTTAGACTCTCAGAAGCTTAGTGAGATCTTGGCTCAAAAACAAAAAGTAAAATGTCTCAGGATGTAGCTCAGTGGTACAGTGCCCCTGGGTTCAATCCCCAATATCAAAAAATAATGGTACCAGCTTAGAATTCCCAATTATTTAACCCCAGCTTCAATAAGTTGACAAGTGTGGGAGAATGATTGATATTAGTATTCCAAAGTATTTGCCATCTGGTAGGCTAAAGTAAATGGAGTGGAAAGGAAGAATTCTGAAACATGAGAGCATATTGTGAAATCATTAGACATAGTAATGGACTACTGGGAAATTAAGCAATCAGAAATGGTATGGTCAAGAATATCATCCTCAAGTGTAATAAGTTCCTGTACCACATCAGTCTTTCAATAATGTAAGAACAGCGATTGGCCAATGGACTGCTACAAACATGAAAACTAATGACAGCAAATTCTTATTTAAGGCATAATTGACATAAACTTTAATTCATGTAAGATTAAATTCCTAATGAAAAACTTACCTTGCAGAACTTGACTTCAGCCTCTAAATGATGAATATATTGAGACTGGTCATTAATGATAGGAACAAGGTTGTGCACAGTAGGCATAGTTTCCTCATATTCTGATGATCTCTAAAACAAAAAAAAGGTAAATTAAGCATGTTTGGATTTTGGAAAAAATCAGCTGATACCCTCTCCAGACTCAATTCAGCACTGATTTGACATAAACATAGGTCAAAGTGTAACTAATAGTATTTATTTCTCTGTTCTGTAAATTAAATATATAAGACTTGGGAATATGAATATCATTTTTCACAGACAGAAAGTAAAGATTGTTATAAAAAGCAATGGGAAGTGGAAAGATGCTAGGATCGAATAATTGTCTTGGAATGAACTGTCTATTTGAACTGAGTGCATCATCCCATTCAGTAATGCTGTGATATAAGGGACAACTCTCTCCAAGAACCTAGGGGTGGAAGAGAACTGCTACCTGAAACTGTAGATTAGCTCACTGAAGAGATTCTTTAGATAAATGTTTGAGGTCAAATGTGTGTCAATAAAGTGAAATTCCATTTCAAAAAGGGTACTTCAGAAAAACATTTATTCAAAAAAAAATTTTGACTCTAGTACTCAGGCAATTCTAAACTGCTTTTTTTGGAGTACAGAACCTCCAAGACTAGAGCCCTAAAGCAGAGACACAAAACAGGGATAAACTGCACTGAGGAGTGCAATGAAGAGATTCCAGAAAAGTTGTAATACCATTTAGCTCTGCAGCATTCCAGCTGCTGACTTTTAATGTATATCTTAGCTTATTTTAAACTGACTATTATAAAATGTCATAACTTTTTTAAAGAAGAAACCAGGGAAAGGAAAAACGAAGTTCAACTAGTTAAACAAGAAGAAAGTTTGAGATGAGACAGTCTCTATTTCTCAATCATCCTGTTTTTCAGTCCAACAAAAATTATAAACAATGAAAAGACCAGCTCTCAAGGCATATAGTTAAAAAGAGCTTTACTTTTGGGTATATTTAAGAAATTTAAAAACCAAAGTAACTTTATGTATGTGTGTATGTATGTACATATGTATGTATTGTGGTTTTACAGATTGAACTCAGGGCCTCATGAATGCTAAGTAAGAGCTCTGCCATTGAGCTACGTCCCTTGCTCCAAAGTAACTTTATTTATTTATTTATTGGCAGTATTGGGGATTGAACCTAGGGGTGTTCTACCACTAAGCTTTACATCCTCAGTCTTTTTTTATAACTTTATTTTTATTTATTTATTTTTATGTGGTGCTGAGTGTCTCACCCGCGCTAGGTGTATGCTCTACCGCTGAGCCACAACCCCAGCTCCCCAGTCCTTTTTACTATATTATGAGACAGGGTCTCACTAAGTAGCTCAAGATGGCCTTGAACTTGTAATCCTCCTGCCTCAGCCTCCTGAGTCACTTAAATTGGTGTATACCCTCATGCCTAGCCAAAGTAACATTAATTAAATGAACTACCTGTAGTGAGGAGAAAGCTAAATAACTAAAACATCACACTTTTACATTTGTCACATATCTACCAAACATTCATATAATCATTTTATATTAATAGAAACAGGTTCATAATGTAGGTAAATATGAATTAAGTATAGTCCTCCATGTCTGTGGGTTACACATCCATGCAGGATTCAACCAATTGCATATCAAAACTATTTGAAAAAATACTTGACCTGTACTAATTATATGCAAAAGCTTTTTTCTTGTCATTATTCCCTAAACAATATAGCATAAATGCTATTTACATAGCATTACATTGTTTTAGGTACCCCAGAGATGATTTAAAGTATATGGGCAGATGTGCATATGTTATATGAAAATACTATGCCATTTGATATAAGGACTTGAGTTGAGTATCCATGGATTTTGATATCCAAAGAGGGGTCCTGGATCTAATCTCCAAGAATATTGAGGGACAACTGTATTCCTATGCATACATAGGAGAAAGTCAATGTGAAAAATCTTCTAAAAACTCAAGCTAATACTGTATGGAAAATGTTCACAAATAATCTGTACATCCTTTGATGGGCTTATTATAGTTTGAACATCCACATATTAAAATAATAAGTAATAATACCTAGACATACTTTACATCTCAACAATGCCTCAGTTTCACTCTCAATACACCCATATATTTCTGATACATTATATTGGCTATGAAATGGCATTCTAAAGCTACAATCTTAAAAAGCATATTATTATTATATCATTATGGCTTATAATCATTACACATAGACTGAATATAGTTAGAATCTAAGTTCCATTCTTTTATATCTTCATATATACAGACCTGTGTATTTGTAAACAGTTTGTGTACAAAATGGATTCTTTTAATTAAAGTCTTCTGCCTATCCTAATTCACTAAACTCCATAATATCACTGTTTGACTTTATCTTTAAAAAGTGAATAAGCATGTCTGAACATTTAACAGATACAGCAAATTCATCTAATAGATTTAAAAGCATCTCACCCACTGTGTGCTTAAGAGCATTCTAGAAACCAGATGCCAACAGTAATAAATTCAATGAATAATAAAATGTTTTATTAAAACTATAATCTCTATAAATATTGACTATGTATATGAAATACATTTCTCTAAAGTAGGAATTAAGCATATAAGTATGTATCAGGTGGAATGAAGTGCTAATATGGGGGTACTATTATGACATTTTCAGCTGTGAGTAAAGGAAATGACATATCTCTAGTTTCCAGCATGTAGGCTTTGTATTCAACTATTTACACATTGAAAATTCAAGCTGGGCCTGGAGTGAAGGTGCACACCTGCAACCCAGCTACTTGGGAGGATATAGCAGAAGCACTGCAAGTTCAAGGCCAACCTTGAGAACTTACTGACTGGTATTGTAGCTCAGTGGTGGAATGCCCCAGTACCATTGGGGCTGGGAGGACAAG
Source organism: Geosciurus inauris (assembly GCA_004024805.1). Lineage (NCBI taxonomy): Eukaryota > Metazoa > Chordata > Mammalia > Rodentia > Sciuridae > Geosciurus > Geosciurus inauris. Next base: position 163,232 of record PVHX01000179.1, on the reverse strand, counting down.
GTGGTTCTTACTGCATTTATGTCATACTTTATACTTTAACATTCCTAAATAATTCTAACTATATAATCTTATTTTTAAAAAAATATTTGAAATAGGCACAATATTCTTACAGAGAGTATGTAATAGGCCCTATTTAGATCTCAGGTGTAGACATTATTTTGACGTAGTCTTTGTCCTTCCCTCACCCTTATCTCAGCCTTTAGCATATAAAATATTCCAATCAGGAATAATACACTGTACCAAAAAATAAAAATCAATCTCATAATAGAGCATGACTTCTCATATCACATCTTTTATAACTATATATTTTAACATGTAGGTTAACATAACACACTTTATTTTTGACATTCAAAGTGAAAGTATCACAAAAGGGGGTTAAGATCATAAATAACATCTTAAATGATCAAATATAGACATGATTCTCTAATGAAGGAATAACTAAAACATTACACTTTTACATTTGTCATATATATACATTCACATATTCATATATATATACACACACACAAACACACACACACATACATGCTAACAGTTGCAAAATACATTTTCAGCTGTTCTCTTGCTCACATCACCCACTTACCCACCTACCTACCTTCCTTCCTTCCTCCCTTCCTTCCTTCTTCTCCTCCCTCCCTCCTTCTCCCCCCCTCCTCCTTTTCCTCCTCCTTCTTCTTACTATTATTATTATTAATTTTTCAGCACTGGGGATTGAACCTAGAAACACTTTCTCTAAGCTACATCCTCAGCCCTTCTTAATTTTTTATTTTGAGACAGGGTCTTGCTAAGTTGCCTAAGATAGGCTGAAACTTATGATCCTCCTGCCTCAGCCCAAGTCGCTAGGATTACAGGGGCGTACCAATGCACCTGAGTGCACACATTTTTAAGCAAATAATAAATTAGAAATATTAAGTTTCCCTCTGATATGTAAGTCTCTCTTCTTTAGTCAAAATGGTCAGATGGGAAATAATTTATTTGAATGCTTTACACTATAAGCATGATCAGAATTGCTTATAGCATATGCTACTAAAATAATATTGAAATAAAACCAATGTAGAAAACTTTTATCAGGTCGCTAAAGTTAATACTTACCAAAGGGGACATTTTTTGTCTTCTTGATGGCGACATCTCACTTTCCTTACTTGATTGCTGACGCAACAAAGCTTTGAGTTGGTTAACTACAGAGCAAAAGCAAATGGATTTATTGACTTTGAGATCCATGGTTTATGCTATAGTTTAAATCTTATATGTCCCCCAAAGTCCCATGTGTTAAAAACATAGTCCCGAGCTAAGTGCTACTGTAAGGCAGTGGAACCTTTAAGAGGTGGGGCTTAGTAGTAAGTCTTCCTGTCACTGGAGGTTTACCCTTGAAGTGGATAGTGGGACTCAAATTCTTTTCTATTTTTCACTTCCCTGCCATGAGGCAAGCAGGTTTTCCTCTTCCAGGCACTTCTACCTTGATGTCATCACAGGACCAAAACTATGGGGCCAATTAGTCATGGACTGAAACTTCCAAACCCGTGAGCCACAATAAACCTTTTCATTTTACAAGTTGATTTATCTTAGGTATTTGTTATAGTAATGGAAAGCTGACTAATAGTTTATCATCACCCATACATCTTTTCATTCATCCAACAAATATTGCTTAAACTTCTATTGTATATCAAAAACTGTGCTGGGGATAGAAAGACAAACATACCCCTTAGGAGCTAAAATTCAGTGAGCAAAAGAGATCCACTAATAGATATAAAACAATAAAACAAGTTTGGATATAAACTTAGAGCTATGTATAGTGTTACAAGAAGAGGGGACACATAATCATGCCTGTTTTCACAGAGAAGCTAACACTGTCCAGATGAACAGGAGTTCACTGAGAAAGAAAGAGGGAGAAAAGTTCTAGTTAGGAAGTATTACATGTGTAAAAGCACAGAGATGCTTTTAGTTAGGGGGTTGGTACACCTAGAATATGGTTTATGAGAAGGAGGTTAGGATGAAAGGATAAAAAAATGAGACTGGAAATGTAAGTTGCAGTTCTGTAAGCAAAATATTGTTATCTCATCTTAAGAAACTTGGACTTTAGCCTATAGGCATTAAGAAAAAAATTAGTGAAGAAATTGTATTACCTGATTTGTGTTTCAGGAATAATATTCTAGCAGCAGAGTGAAGGACACAATGGAGTCAGTATTTTATAGAGTTTAAAGTACTTACTATGTGACATTTAGGCTAGGACTGACATTCTTACTTACCGGCATGGCTATGTTGCAGTTCATGCCAGGCTATCTCAGTGTCCTCATTTCCTGCTTTGATGCTAAAGGAAGGATCCAGTGCTTCTTCTTCAATGGTGACATCACCTTCTCTCAGGGCACATTTCAGCTGGTGAATGCTTCTGCTGGCCCGTTCTGCAAACACAATTCTGATGAAAGTCAAGGCCGAAAAAATGTGCACAGTCACATAGACACTTGTTCAAGATGGCAGTATTAAAAGGAGAATCAACTCTTTCTGGTACTTAAAGGAAAGAGGAGAGTTTTGTTTCTAGCTTGCTGAAGATTGTGCTGAGGAAGTGAGAGAAGATTAAGTTCATGGATTAAAGGTTAGACTTAGGGGCTGGGGTTATGGCTCGGTGGTAGTGTGCTTGCCTAGCACACGTGAGGTACTGGGTTCGATCCTCAGCACCACATAAAAATAAAATAAAGTTATTCTGTCCACCTACAACTAAAATATAAGTATTTTAAAAAAAAGGTTAGACTTAATGGTCCTTGTCATGGCAATTGTTGATTTCTTTTTGTTGTTGTTGTTTTAATTTTTTTGGTTTTGGGGATAGAACCCAGGGTCTCATGCATATTTGGCAAGTGCTCTATCAGTGAGCTTCACTCCTAGCTCCCTCTGATGTTCATTATATATAGCAGCCCCAGCAAGGAGGGTCGAATGGCAGAGTTTCCCCACTCTTAAGCAATAACCAACTTGGGGATCTGGAGATGTGTTCTCCTTCCTCTCAGTGCTTAAGACTCCCTTACCCTACCTGGAGATAGAAGGGTGAGAGGGCAGAAACAGCCAGAGGGAATCACTAACACCAAGTTCTGACCTAGAGAAGTCCCACTGTCCCTGAAGACCTGATGCCCTTGCCTCACCAAGAGACATAAACTAGCTGGGCATGGTGGCACACACCTATATTCCAAGCTACTCAAGAGGCCAAGGAAGGAGAATCACAAGTTCTAAGGCAAACTTGGGCAACTCAGTGAGATCCTGTCTCAAAATAAAATTTTAAAAGCACTGGGGATGTAGCTCAGTGGTAGAGTGCCCCTGGGTTTAATCCCTAGTATCAACACTACAAAAAAAAAAAAGAAAGAAAAAGAAAAAAAAAGACATTGTACTGCTTATTCCAGTTTCTCAGTTTAAATCAAGATCTGAGCAGTTGAAGTAATTATGGTGGCAGTTCATACTGCATAGTGTTTCTTATGCACTGAAGACTGACTACACATCACATGTAGATTCTTGGTAAATATCATTGATCACCCTTTGAATTGAAGCTTAAACATAGTAGCACATAACATAAACTGCCTAATATGAAGTATTTTAATTTTATTTCTGTGATAATTCATCTCCCTCAAGAACTCAGCCTCATTTCCTTGTGTTCTTATATTTTGAAAATGAGCAGGCCTATAACTTGTATTAACCAGCACAAGTTGTGCCATAGAAGCCTCACGCTCCATCTTTATAAAGGACTAGAGCTGCTGCTATCTCCTCTGTATTGAAATGTTTGATTTTAGGAGCTGTTCAGCTTGCTGAAGAGATCTTAGAAGAGGCCACATGGAAAAAAGTTCTGAGACTACATAGAGAAGGAGAGATGCTCTTCACCACCACCACCCTACCCATCTTCCATCCCAACAGCCCAGTGTAACTGCTAGAGGATGCCAGTGTTGGAGGCTATTTAAGTGCAATGGCAGGGAAAAATCCTGATTCATGTATGAAAGCACATTTATTAATATATATTTTACAGGACCTTAAAAAACAAATTTCATTTTATCTAAGCTCTTTCATTTCCAAGTTTGAAACAGAAAAACATAACAATATTACTTAATGAAGAAGTAATAGAGTTGCTTGACTTACAGCAAGTAATTTTCTACCTTGATTAAACTAAAGAGAACAGGTCTTTCAGGTCTAGGTTAAACAATGAAATTCTATGTATTGATTACACAAGAGACCCAGCGAATTTATCATTATGTTTTGCTCCATACTAATCCTATTTACACAAAGATCTTTTTCTAACACAAACTTGGTGCTGGTCTCCTCTTACTTATTCTGAATTTTAAAAAGTCCAGATAAGAAGTATTCCTGGTTTTGGCAATATAAGGAACAGCAATAGCTTTCCAGTAACTTAGAATTTTATAAAGAGACTCATCAATGGAAAAGGAAAATCAAAGTGTTAAAATGATAAGCAATTTATCTCATGGGGCTTTCAATTCATGCCCTTAAATCTATGAATAAAGCACTTGTTCTTACTGCATCCATTTGAAAGGAAACAGAGGATTTGACTAATATTAAAAGTATGCTCCATGTAGCCATCAAATAACTTCACTTCTAAAACAAAGGATAACTATTTACTTATACCTGGTCTAACCAAAAGCTAATAATCTATATTAGGAAAAAGAATAAAACTCTGAAATAAAAATCACAGAATTGAAAATCTCTACAGGTAGAGCTCTTTGAGATTACAATGATGGCAGTGTTTTAAGGGCCCTTTAAATCTCTTTTCTAATATTCTTGTTTGGTATTTTGAAATTCATAATATCAAAAATGACATCCTAGATTGTACTATGAAAATAATATTATGTAAAATAATGAGATATGGAATTCAACAACTATCCCAAAGAAAAGTAATACACAGTTTTGTTTTGGTTTTTTTGTAACTATTGACTCAGTTATGAGGGTCAGAGAAGAAGAGGAATTTGCAAAGGACTGTGTCCTAAAACTAAGATGTAAATGACACTTTTAAATTATTTAAATACAACATTTTCAAAACGTGTGTGTGTGTGTGTATATATATATATATATATATATATATATATATTTAAAGATTTCACCCAGCTCATTCAACCAGATCTTCTCTTTATTTTGTTTCTTTATTTTTATATGGTGCTGAGGATCAAACCCAGTGCTTCACATGTACGAGGCAAGGGCTCTGCCACTGAGCCACAACCCCCGCCCAAAACATGTATATATTTTAATACATTTTTCAAACATATACACAGTAACATCAATATAATTACAAAGTATGACAAATAGCTAATGCTGAAAAATTGTAACTCAGATGATTCAAAATGGATGAAATTCCATTGCCTGTCTACTGCCATTTTATCTGAAGCCCCCATAATCCTTATTATGAATACTATTCCCCAGATGCAGTTATCTGCTGCTTAGATTTAAGGAAACCAGATTAGGCAGGCAGGCGTTTCCAGTTATCATTTTCTATCCCATGGGGCACAGCTTTATCTAACTGAGATAGGAAGAACACTGACTTCCTCTTCTCTCCTGAGAGGACAGTATGGTATTTCCAAATGATCCTTATTTCTTCTCCCTAGCACCAACCACAGGCTGAATATAAAGTTAATTATAAATACAAAACAAACAAACTCTCTGAATCTTACAGATCACATGAACATAAATGCAAGTAAATAATATTTCTGCTAGTCCATTATCCAAACATAAGCAGAACAATGAACACTTAAAAAGGTTCTTGAGCTGATGACTACAAATTTAATCTGTCTTACTTACTTTCTTAGTCCAATTTTCCTATTTCTATGTTCTAACTCCCAGCTCACCACTGAGCTTCTCTTCTTCAATATGTTTTTGAACAAAATGCAAAAATGTCTCAGTCTGAGAAGATTCTTCAACTATATACATATTATAAATTATTAATTTCTACATTCTCCATCTATCTTGGGAGATGTGTAAGAGAATTACCCTAGTGACAGGGTAATTTCACCCCTGTGAAGTACCCAGCTGTCTCTGAGGAAATACCCAATGAACCATCCCTTAGGCTGAGATATGATACACAGCAATTCCCGCCACAAGCTTAGACAAGGACAGACAGCAGAAAAATGAAACTGTAGCTAGATAACAGAAACATGTGTCTGTCCACACTTGACTGGGGGGCAGCCTAGTTCAGAAGATTGCTGTCACATTTTTCTAAGGGACTGACAGATAGCAAAACCAAGGTAAAAACAGCATAATCCAAAGTCACACAAAGTCAGCTCTGTAAACAGCAATCATGAAAGAGAATATAAGTACTACAAAGAAACAAAAAAGAAATCCTAAAGAAAATATTATCTTAAGACTGTAATAACTGAAAATGAACTTAAAGCGGTTGGCATGGGGAGTAAAAGATAATCTGAACAAGAACATAAAATCTTAAAAAAGTAGTGTCTAGAAGATCATTAATGATGTAGGGCAGTTTGCAAAAAATCCAAGAGATTGGCTGTATCCAATGCCAGATACATCTGGCATTTCTTTGGCACCGAGAAAACTTATCCATCTGTCACTTCCACTGATAAAGAATTCTAGCTAGATTGGCAGAAGAATGTGGATGATATCACCAGCTAATACAATCTGCATCTTTAATTGCAATTACTCCCAACTATAATTCTTGCAGAGCAATGGCTATGAGCAAAGCCTTACTACTTCTAGATTATGGTTTCTCAACCTCAGTTATATTGACATTTTGGCCTTGACAATTCTTTGTTTTAATGAGCTGGTTTATACATGTTTAGCAGTATCCCTGGTTTATATGCACTAAATGCCAGGAGCACTCAACTCTATCCCCAGAAGAAAAAAAAAAAAAAGGTCTCTGGACAATACTAAATGTTTGCTTGGCAGAAAAATTAGCCCTGGCTGAGAATCATTGGTTGAGATCAATAAAACAAGATAGCTAGTGTTCAGTTTTGAGAAGATAATTTCCATTACTGTCACTATATAATTATAACTATAGCTTCCTCTTCGTGAAAAAAAAGGCAGAGAAATCAATTATTTCACCACAGTAGTGGTGGTGGGAAGAGCACAACCAAGACCACCACTGTCATGATGGGATACTTCTTATATAGGTGTCAGGGATAGGTGTTAAATACACTGTAATCAAGTCCAGAATTCATATTAACTTAATTTTGTTTCAAGGCCTAAAACATGATGCAATATTTGCTCTAAGACCATGGCTTTAAATATTCCAGTGGGTCTTAATGAAGTTCCATCATAATCAAGGTTGCTTTGGCACATGCATATGTGCGTTTTGAGCTATCTTCGTTAACTTTGGACTCTCAAAAGTTATCACTAAGTTAAAAGGTGAAAACCTTAGCACAAATTGGGGATGTATTCGAAGCACAAGTCTTTACACATCCAGGGAGAATATAAAGGTTTAAAATAAGGTCAAAGGAGAACAATTAAATGAAACACAATGGAAAACAGAAAATGTTTACTGATCTAAAAGATTAAATAAAATCACTCATATCATTGTGCATATTTTTCTTGCTTCCAAATGAAATGATATTTCTATATCTAAAAGCTCTTCAAACTACCAGTAGTCTGATGAAAATATTTAGGAAGACCAATTCCTTTAATCCTGCAGTTTGAATACTTGGGAATGTTGACAGTTTGTTGCACTACTGACATATGTAGACAATAAATAATAACCCTATAAAGCTTAGAGTCATAAGATTAACTTTCTAATCTTATTGAAAAATCTTCATTTTGCTGCAAGTAATAAGTATAAATAGCAGCTAATGTGCCAAGCACTGATCCTTACTGAATTTTTAATTATAATAACTGAAATATATATACATATAATTTCAATTATAATAATCTATAAATATTTTATTTTCTTTCCCACTAATCCAGAGACTCCATAGACATAGGAACTTGATCTTGTTCCTTACTGCAAATCAGCACCTAGTATGCCTAACACACTGAATTAATATTTTCTGAGTAAATTAGTTTCTAATGCCTTAAATATCTTTGCAAATATTAGTCATGACATAGGAGGTTATGAAAATAGAATGCATTATATCTATTAGAATAAAAATTCTTTAGTGAAATTGTTTTTTTGTTTACATGTATATGACCCACATAATTGTGTGTGTGTGTGTGTGTGTGTGTGTGTGAGTGTGCGCACGGTACTGGGGATGGAACCGAAGGGCTCATGCATACCAGGCAAGCACTCCACCACTGAACCACATCCCCAACCCTGAAAATGTATTTCTTGCTATAGGTAACAATTTTTTAAAAGGTTGAAAATCATTGCTTTACGTGAATTATGTCATTTGCTTCTCATAATAACCTTGCAGGTAATGCTATAACTTCCAAATAACAGAACTGAGATTTCCAGAGGTTGTAGACATTGTGCAAGATTACAGACTGCAAATATGGACAACTCTTTTTTACAGGTAATTGCTTATAAGGTACTGTACTAAGAAAATACACATTAGTTAGTTAAATATGGTTTCAATAACAGTGATTATGACTTGATTAATAAAGAAAAATATAGGCTTTGAAAGCAGACAGCTCTAAATTTAAAACATGGCTCTGCCGTTAACCTGCTGTGTGGGCTTTGAAGGCCTATGTGCTTTGGCCTATAATTTAAACTTTTTGAGCTTCAATTTCCCCATATGTAAAGTAAAGATACACAGATAAGATTATTTTAAGTTTTAAACAATACTGTATGCAAGTGGGCTAGACCAATAAGTAGAAGCTACTGTGATTAAAATAACGTTTAGTGTTTTCTCCCTGGTCCTATAAGTAACAATCAACCCACTACACCATTATTTGAACGTGTAAAAAGTGTGAATCAGGAATATACTGGATTAAACACCAAAGTATGGGAACTGGGCACAAATGGCACAGAGCCATCCAAGAATTTTTGCTGGCACTGATTGAGAAAGATGCCTAAGTCAAGATCAGTCCACTTCGTTGGTTCAGGTAACTACGGGAATCAAAGGAAACAAGGTTGCTAAGCCGTAAAAACAATGTCAAACTATTTCATCCTCCTCAAAGATCAGAGCAACATCCGTCTTCTTCCTCTGCAGCCTGGCTGGAGCCCAAACCAGGTGTTAGGGAAGGCAGCTGGTCTGCTCCCGCCCACTAAGGACCTGGGAACCTAGGGGCTAGGCACAGAGGTTCGGAGCAACTCACCCCTGAGACTCCGTTGATATTGCCCCAGAATTTCCTCCAGGGTAGAGTTCCCTGGGGTGTTCGCCATGCACAGACTCTGGGGCCAGAGATGGGAATTATGCAGGGAAATGTCCAGCGCACTCCCCTCAGAGAACAGGCCTGGCGCCGACTGAACGCCTGCCTACTTCCTGCGGCTGCTGACACTGGGGAGCCTTGGAACCCCGGACGGAGCTCGAGGGGGCTCTTCCTACCCACTGGCCCTCATAGTGAACGTCGGGAATTGTAGTTTATTATAGTCTCAGGGCCCGCCACTTCAAGAACCCTTAGAGCCTTCCACTACACTACAACTCCCAGAGGGCAACGCGCTCTGGGCGCCGGCCTTGGCGGTTAGGCTGCCAGAGTTGGTTGCCAAGAGACGGACTCAGAGGTTCCGCCCTTTTCCTCTAGCCCAGCCTTGTTTAGTCCCTCCTCCTTCCCGTCCTCCTGAGGTCCAGACCATCCAATGAACCAAAAAGCCACCTGAGGCCTTGACACTTCAACATGTATCGTCATGCAGCCGATCCCTCAGCCTTCTCAAGGACACAAATAACAAGCTCTAGGCACCGTTCATTTGCCACAGTGTCCAAAAGTCAAATACATCCACAAGAGAGAGAACCTCAAAAATCTGCCAGCCTATTCTGTTCAGGCAGCCAACACTACATCTCCTAGCATGCCTAGCAACGCGACCTCCACTTGTAGTTGGCGCACCACCGGCTGGGAACTGTAGTCCTTGTAGGTTCCAGCTTGGGCTATTGCCAGGGTCCTCTTCATTGTTCCAGCTGGTCTTAGGGGCACGCCTGCGCACTGGGCAGCCAGGGAAGCGAGTGGGTGAGACCCTCTGCACAACCCTTTTTCATTGTCTGAGCTTGGCGCCTGCGCAGTAAAAAATCGTTGGGACTGGGCTTGAGGGGATAGGGCCTGGCTTCTCGCCCTTTCCCAAGGCGCCTGCGCATTAAGCGCCCGCTCTTGCCGTTACCGCTATGTGTGGGGCGTGTGTAGAATAACGTTATTGCCCAGCGGAGCTGAGGGGGCTGGAGCTCGGCCGCTGCAGCAGCGACGACGACGACGACGACGACAGCGGCGGCGACGACGACGGGGTGGGGGGAGGACGGCGTGCTAGCGACTCACGGGACGCGAAGCGCCCCGCCTCCCCCGTCCGGTCCCTCTCTCTACGGTGAGGGGTAAGTGATGCGTCGGGCAACTGGGTGTCGGCGCCGCCAGAGCCGCCGCAGCGGCTTTTCCACCTCTCGCTCCTCCGATACGCTACAGGGGTTCGGGGCGCGGCCTGCGGCCGAGCCCGTTGCGGGGCCGCCGGCTAAGGGGGTGCTTCCCGGATGCTCAGTGCAGCACCACCGCCCCCGACCTGGGGCTCCCATCCCCCATCCCGCCGCCGCCCCCGGCCTCCAGTTCTGCGGCCCCCGGCTTTCTCTGGCACTTCGCCATGGTCTCTGCTTCCCCTGAGTGTATCGAATCATTTTCAGGTCCCTCCCTTCTTTGTGCAGCCCTCCTCTCCGTCGTAGCAGTTTGCGAAGGGTGTGGGGGGAGCATTGTAGGCAATGGCTGCGCTGCCGCTGGAGAAGGGATTTTTCCTGTGTGCCCATCCCTTTTGTATGGTTGGTTTCGAGGTGTGAGGCGGTTGGGGGAGGTCACACGAGGAGCCTTTTGGACGTGTCAGGAAGGCGTGGAAGACGTGGTGTCACGAACCCAGCCTGGCGACTGCACCCCGCGTAGGCTGAGACTCTGTAGTAAACCCGGTGAAGGAGAGAGTAGCTTTCTGTTGGCTTCATTGTCCTAAGATTCAAATGTAGGATTTTGGTGTGGTTTCCTTACATTTTATACAAGGAGATGGAAGGATATTAGCAGCTGCCAAACACAGGGCGGGAAGATGTGGGATTTATGTATCACATAATCTGTTTTCTGGTGTTCATAAGGGTTTTACTTGTTTTCCCCACCGAAGAATATAGAGACTATACCCGCTGGAGTCCAAGTCTGTCAAGGTGATCAATATAAAATTACTGGGTAACGATGAAGACTGGGCTAGGAAGGGCCTGACAAGGAAGCTGTTGTGTAGCAGGGAAATGAACCAGCAGAATTGTTTTTTCATTAGGTGGGTAATGCATTCATGTTCCTAAGGGAATAGATTAGGATAATCTTTCCGTTTTATTTTTTTTTTAACAAAACAAAAGTCTTGGTATATTGTTTCTGAAATTGTTTATCTTTTATTCTGTTAAATGAAAATTCAGCTATTTGGAAGGAATTTGTTGAAACAGACCATACATTTGGTTGAAAAATGCATCTTTTAAAATGATTTGAATCTTAAGCTTAAACAAGCAGAAGACAGGATGAAGCAGGATGAGGAGGAGCACGTGAAGTAATAGTTACATTGTGAATTACAGTATCTAGATCTTCACTGATATTACCCTACCTTATGCTTCAAAGACTTTGAATTCATCTCTGGAAATAGGGCATTGATGAATAGCAAGTTACAAATCTTTTTTTTTTTTTTTTGCCATTATTTAAGAAAAGAAAATCGAGGCTGCTTCCAGTTTTTTCTGACTTTGTAGATAACTGTAGAATTTTGGTGGTATAAAACAGAAGAGTCATGAGTACGCTTGACAGAGACAGGGGAAGACACAAATTCAAGTGGAAAACAGCCAATTAAAACCAAGATCTATTCTGCAGTGTGGTTTCTCCTATGCCCCCCCCCCCAGCCTCCCACCCTGTGCAAACTTATGGAAAGCTTCTCCACATGCTCTTGGAGTTTGTGTCAATGAATTTGATTTTCACAGTTGGGTTTATTTAGTCGTCTTTGCGATGTAAAAATAGTAATTTTACTGAAATGGAACTTTAGTTTCATAAAGTAACATACTGTGTAAGGAAAGATGCCCTAACATGTGTTTTTCATAAAACGAAAATGTTGGAAATTTTTTCCCAATTCTTTATTATGACATTTTAATATTATTTCTTGAAATTCAGTAGGGTTATCTAATAACATGATAAAGTCAATAAACTTTGTAAAAACAGAATTTCATGTAAAAATGTATGAAGTTTATTTTTCTTTGATTAGTGAATTAGAATTATTTTTCAACTTACACTAGAACTTACCTTTTAAGAAACATTAGCTTGGTTTTTTATTGGGTTAATTTTTATTGCACATTGCTTTCGGTTGCTTTAGAATTTTAATTATTTAATTCTAAACTGTATTTTGTTGGCATTTTCTTTGGAATTTATTTCCCACAAATTTAATCAAATTGTAAGAAAATAATCCATAATTAAACAGTATGTGGAATTATATTCAATCAAACTTTAAATGTAATTTATTGATAACTTTCATGGTGTTCAAAAATTATTTTACATGGAAATAACTAATCTTCATATTTCCTATCTTAGCATTAGAATAATGAAATTTACAATGTAAACATTGGTATTCTGCAAATTTTAATTAATGCAGATATCAAGGTGCTTTTTGAAATTCTATGCTTGGTGATTTGTTTGTTCCTTGTGTTTCTTATTTCTTTTTATCTCTGGAAAAAGTGTTTTATTTTGTATCTGATAGCAATCAGATGAGTACCCATATAGTACTAAGTACTGTATTTGTTTAAGCTTCTTGTCAATATGTTTTTTATTCAGCAAAATTCTTACAGGAAAAAAGAATTTTTTTTTGCTTATAATTAATGTGTAATTATTTTTTCTTTACTTTTAATTTTTATTTATATTTTGGTGGTACTTGAGTTCTTTTTGTTGTTTGAGAAAGGGTCTCGCAAAATTGCCAAGATTGGTTTGGAACTTGCAATTTTCCTGCCTTAGCCTTCTGAGTATGTGGAATTACAGGCATGTGCTATCACACCCTGCTCTTTATTTTAAACACTGGGTTGTTAAACATTGCTAATAAGTATCTAACAGGATGATACTTAATTGCAGACTCAAGTATCTGTATAGTTGCAAATTATTCTAGAAGTATAACAAAAAATCAGTTACTATCTGAAAATGCTTGGTGAGTAGATAATATGTATCATTCTGAGAATGAAGTATAAGAAATAGGTTTACTTTTAATGGGGAGAAATCTCAGATCATGTTTTTTCATTAATCTTTTGTTAATAATGAAGATTTCTAATAACTATTCATGCTGAAATGGATTTTGATTTATTTACTCAGTTATTTCATGAGGAATAAGTTTAATGATGAGTTAGCCATTTTGACACATTAAGAGAATAAGAAAACATCTGTGGTTGATTAAGCTGGGTATATTGTCCAGTTTAGTTGAAATGATTGTGCAACAGTATAAATTTTTTTAGCCAGAGTGCATAATAGCCAGTATTTATAAAGCCTACTTTTACGTAAGCAAAGGTAAAAAAAGAAACCGACAAAAGATTAAAGAAAACCTCATAAAAATTACATTCAAATAGGGATTGGATAGAGTGGAAGAGAATCCCAAGAATGCATTGCTTAGATTTGAAGAACATATGATACATAGCAAAGAACAAGTCATTATTTAAATGTATCAATAAATAACAAATTGCATAGAAAATATTGTTCTTTGGGACATAAAATTTATTAAATGAATAATACCTATCTTATATAGAACACCTGCTAAATGCCAGGCTGTGTATGTGTGTGGGTGTGGGAGGGGATTTGCATTTAATTTATGCAAGTTTTAGTAATTATAAAATACATTTAATTTCACATTTAAAGTGGAAGAATTTGAGGTATAGAGTTAGTATAACTGTTTTTAATGTCATATTACTAAGGGGTAAAACCTATAAATGAACCTTTGGCTTTTTGACAAGCCAAAATTGTTTCTGCTCATCTTTTTGAATTGGAGCTTTACCAGTCATCCATACAATGTGCCACCCACTACTAGTATTCCTTAGATGCTAATGAATCTAGCTCTCCATGAATACTTCCCTGAACATAGAAGAAAGCCCGTTTGCCCTTTAGAAAGTATAATGGAAAGATTTTACAAAAATTGAGCCAATTATCTTCTTTGTTATCTAACTTTTCCCCATTTGTTACAGTGTATCTTTTGGAGTAAGACACTGTGAAGTTTTTCTCAAATTTATTAGCTCTCTGCTGGATTTTATTTTATTCTAAATTAAATGTTTCACTATTTTCAACTTCACATGATATGGTTTCATTTGCCTTTTTCATCTCTGCCAACTGAATTCTGTTAGTCTTATCACTGCTATTCTTTTTCTCCTGATCTAGTTTTGATATTTAATTCTTCAATTATGGTCTGAATGCAGAATGTAGTAAAACTATCCTTTTCCTTATTTCAAGCCATACACTTGTGTTTACAGCCTAAAGTTTTGTCAACTCTTTAACAACATTAATTTCCCTCCCAGATCTAAGCAAAATACACTGAAAGAAAAATGTTATATAGCTTTTAAAGTTATGTTTATGTAACTCAAGGGGTTATATTTGGAGATTCTGTGCTTCTGCCTTTCTAAAATGAAATGATAAAATAGCCTTTCTTTTATGAAATGATATTTTTAGCAGGTACAATAGGTGCTTTTGATAACTGTTGTAGGTTTTTGTTTTGTTTTAGTCTTCTTAATTAACCAATAAAATATTAGCAGCCTTATGTTGGTTCTCTTATTTATTTTTTGGAAAAAATTTGGAAATCACTGATGTGGTGAGCATAAACCAACATCTTCATATTTAGCAAGATCTCTGTCTTTATGTACACATAGATGATGTTTTTGAAGCACTATTTTACCTTACTCAATATTAAATTTCATCTATTTGAGTGTAGCCATAGTTAAAACTTGTTGAGATCTTCTTGAACCATGTCATCCAAGGGATTAATTTCCCTTCCTGGCTTTTTGACATTTATACACTTAATAAGCCAGACCTCTGATATCTTCATCCTGCGCATGTACTAGATATAACCAAGGACAAAGCCATGCAGATTTATAAATAGAATAAATGTTACGTAAACAAAATATGCTGGGGGAAAAGGTGATGAAGACAATTAAATCTACCTGGATAGTATTCTGTTTTTTTTGTTTGTTTTTGTTTTTATTAAAGAGAAAATGGTTATATCCACCAGTAGTAAAGGAATTGGGTGAATTTAAGAGTTTGTGTGATAGGGATAATTTTATAACAAAATGATCTATAGTTAGGATAGTGCTATGAAGAAAATCAGGGTAAAGAGTGAATTATGAAAGACTGGTACTTTTTTTTTTTAATTTTCAAGGAACCAGTACATTCACATTGGTCAAAAAATCAAATAATATTGTTATTGGAGTCCTAAGCCAGAGGCCTGACTCTGGGGGTACCAACAGACCAGATTTGGCCACCTGCTGCCTCAAGAGTTCAGTCAGAGAGCCAACTGATGGTGAAGTTAGAATGGAATTTATTTTTCAGTATGGCCCTACTGGGAAGAATGAGGGATGGGGATGCAGACCAGCATCCTAAGCCCTATCTTGGGTTACTGACAAGAGCTTTGGGTTTATATGGGGGAAGGACAAAAAGCCAGGGGCAAGTATGCCTAGGCAAGTAGTCTTGGTCAAACTGTAGTCTGGTTGGTCATTATCTCATCGGCTTCTGGGAGGTTCTGGCTGGTGCCAGAGAAATCATTATTGCCTGAGGGTGCAGTTATGTTCCTGTCATGAAATGATCACTATTCCACTAGCTGTCATAAAATGATTGCTCTTGCTTGAGGGTGGGGCAGGGCAACCTCAGTTCCTATCATAGGATGTATTGAATTGAAGAGGATGGGGTAGGGGGTGCAGTAGGGAGAGAGAGAACAAGTTAGAAGGACAAAATGGAATTAGGACAACAACTTGGCCTTTTCCAGTATTTCAAAAAGTAAGTATGAAAATTCCTTTTACCCATGTTCTTTGTATGCTGAGTTACCACTTTCCCCCATCTAGTAAAGAAGATTTTCCTTATCCTTCAATTCAAGCAAATAAAAATATGTGTTTTTAGCCCTTCCTCCCTTTCTGACACAAAATATAGCCTCTTTACACACTGCTGTACATCCTGAGGGCTGCTGTTTTTGAGTGGATGGGGAGTTCATCCCCCCCACCCCCTGCATTCTCTCTCTGTGTGATAAAGGAACATTTAGTAGACTTGCGTTAGTTAAAGAAGCAAGCCATTTATGTATTTGGGTAGAGGATACTGTACTCCAGTGCAGTGGTTGTGGGGTGAGTGAATTCAAAGAACAAAGAGGCCACTGAGACTGGAGTTGAGTGAGCAAAGGGAATAGTAGGAGGAATGGATAGATATTTTATTGGTTGGTTTTATTTAGGTGTTGAGGGAGTACATTGGAGAGTTTAATTGTATTTTAAAGGATGGTTTTGGCTCTTTTGTAGATAGGCTAGAGAGGAGCAAGTATGGGAGCAGCAAGATGAGCTAAGAAATGTAATTGGGGTGATCTAGACTAAGGTGTTATTGTTTAGAGTGATAGTGTTGGTATTAGTAAAAGTGAATCAGCTTCTGGTTTAAAAAGTCAAGAATTTTGGACATGTAGGCAAGGGGATATATAGGTCAGGAATTCAGAGGAGAGGTTTGGATTATAAATACCTAAATATTTAAACTTTAACTGTCACCAGTAGACTAGAAGAGATTACTTAGGGAGTTAAACAGATTGAGAAGAGGGCCAAAATTGAGTCCTGATACTCTTAATATTGAAAACTTAGCAAAAGAGAAGGAGCCATCAGGAAAGATGGAAAGTTGTGACTGGGAAGGTATGAGTAAACTAGTTGAGTATGTTGCCCCAGAAGCCAAGGAAAGAGAGTATTTTGAGAGATAAGGAGTGATCCATCACCTATATCACCATTAGTAACCTGAACACTTAAGAAACAAATAATGTTCTCTTGTCAACAGTTTCTGTCTGAGAAGATAGTTTTAGTAGACCTCTCTTCTTTCTGGTTTGTCAATAGGAATGCAGAAATGTTCAAAATTATTCTCCCCTGGAAACTACTAAGTCTAAAGCCCTGAACAAAGTTTTATTCATAAATAGGTCATTGCTGTTTCCTAGGTAAATGGGTGTGGCTACCACAGCAGTTGAGGTTTCAACAGGAGATGCAGTGATGTTCAATAAGAACTTTTCAGGAATTGCCTCAGTGTCACTAATTGTATGATACTAAGTTTGTCACTCAATATCAGAAACTCAGTTTCTTCATCTTTAAAATAAAGCTAGTTATAGACCAACTCAAACCTTAGAGGCTTATTGTGATAACCAAATAAATTATATGTAAAAAGCACATGAAAAGTAAAACCATAGGTAGGGATCTCCTTTCCTAATTGTCTCAAATGTGGTAAGAAAGGAAATATATTAGCTGGGGTGATAGGTGACAAAAATACTTTTTATTTTAGCTCTGTAGGAATAGCTCCCTTTTTTTTGACATTGTGGATTCTATCCCCTTAAGCAATTTGCACATAATTTTACAGTATCCTTGGGGGATAGAGAAAAGGTCGTGATGTTAGGAAAAGAACAGTGAGGCTTTGAGATAATCCTAAATTCATTCTTTAATTCTTAACAAGAGTGTCTAAATAATGAGAATTAAAACAGAAAAAAGAAAGCAAGTAAGCAAATCTACTTTTTTTTTCAGGCCCCAATGAGAATGATCCTCTTTTAACACTTTTTTGTCTGGGAGGCAGTCTACAGGATAAGGCTTGTCACAAGTTACATGGAATTTCTTAGAAAAAGTACAAATTCAAAGATGAGACATTAGTTAGGAGTCTTAAACTCCAGACAGCCAGCTAAAAAACTGATGTGAGGAAACCATAGGATAGGGGAAGTGGAGCCTACTTGATGATGTGCGAGTATCATATATTTATTTTGGTGAAAAAGAAACATTGCAAATAGAGGACATCTGTGGCAAGCTTTTTTGAGGAAGTAGGAGTATAACTTAAAAGTACAGAGTTGTGGGTATAGCTTAATGGTAGATCACATGCTTAGTTAGCATGCATGAAGCCCTGAGTTCAATCCCTATCATTGGAAAAAATAAACCAAACAAAAAAACCCCAGTCTTCTCAATATTCATGGGGAATTGGTTCCAGGACTTCAAATGATACTCAGATCCCTTAAATAAAATTGCATATTTGCATATATCCTTTCCAAGTCTTATATAGTTTGTCATCTCTAAATTCCTGGTAATACCTAATGCAATGCAAAAGCTGTCTAAATAATTGTTGTATTCTGTTGTGCAAGGAATGATGACAAAAAATTCTGCACATGTTCAGTATAGGCACAGTTTTATTCCCCAAATATTTTTGATAACAGTTGGTTGAATTCTGAAATGGAGGACCTTATCCAACCGTGTATATCTTGAGGACTCTGGAAAATATCATTATTTGCCATGATGGCTCAAGAAATACTTCATTGGACAATGATTTTAAACTGAAGGTCACTTTATTTTTTTAATACTTTTAAAATACTTTTTACTTGTTACAAAGCTTATCTTTGTACATTGCAAAAAATTATAGAAAGTACCCTTAACTCGGGCTGTAACGCAGTGGCAGAGCACTTGCCTAGCATGTGTGAGGCATTGGGTTCAATCTTTAGCACTGCATAAAAATAAATAAAGGCATACTGTCTATCTACAACTACAAATTTTTTTTAAAAAAAGAAAATACCAGGCTGGGCTTGGTAAAGCACTTGCCTCACATGTGTGAGGCACTGGGTTTGATTCTTAGCACCACGTAAAGATAAAAGATAAAATAAAGATATTGTGTTGATCTTACAAAAAAGAAAGAAATTTGAGAAAAATTGAGATTTTCAAGTTTAGAAGCACAGTTATATATGTAATTACTTTATGAATTTAAAATATCATGTGTGTGCTTATTTCATTCTAAGCTAAATATGAGTATAGAAAGAATAGTAGAACCTGCCAAGAGTTTATAATACTTTTTTTCCAGTGAACTTTTTGTTTTGGGTACTGGAGATTGAACTCAGGGGCACGCAACCACTGAGCCACATTCCCAGCCCTATTTTGTGTTTTATTTAGAAATGGTCTCACTGAGTTGCTTAGCGCCTCACCATTGCTGAGGCTGGCTTTGAACTTGGGATTCTCCTGTCTCAGCTTCCCAAAGTGCTGGGATTACAGGCGTGCGCCCCCGTGCCCAGCTTCCAGTGAACTTTTTTGGTTTTTCATTTTGGGGTTTATGTTTTTAATTCATTAATTTGTTTTAAAAATCTCTAATACACTATTTGATGACTAATAAGTTTATTTTTTCAGTTTAGCAGAGCATGTCTATAAGGCTATAAATTTTTTTTCTCAGTATAGCTTTGTGCATATCCCTTAGATTTTAGTGTTCTTAGCATTTTTACTTTTTAAGTTATTTGTTGTTTCATTCTCTTTTTTTCAGTGGAGTTAATTTGGGAAATGATTTTGAGGGTTTTTTTTTAATACAAGGGGCTGTAATTGATACATGTTCTAGATTTTTTAAAATGAAATTCTCAAACATGTAGGAAAATTGAAAAACTTTCATAGTAACTACTCGTATATCCACTGTCTTAATTCTACCATAAACACTTATCACCTGTTTAGCCATTTATCCATATCATTATAATTATCAGTCCATCTTTTATTTTGTCATATTTCAAGGTAAATTGTAGATACCAGTATTTGTATATTTAAGAAAAATGCTCTTATTTGAGGTTGTGTTTCAGTTGCAAGTTTTTTTTTTTGAGTGTTTACAGCAATGCTGTTGAAATATTTTCCAAGCAACCCATGTTATATGAAACAAATGACAATTAAAAAAATGAAATTCTCTTTTTTCTATTTCAGTAGTAGTGGTGCATTTAGTGTTTCTATAAATAGCTTGCTGACAAAATTGACACTGATGACATTGAGTTATGCCTTCTTTTGGAGGCAGATGCATATGTATGTGACTGTTTTTAAAGAAAAAAGGGAAAATTGAGTTTTTAAAAAAATTTAATCTGAGGAGCTATTTAAGGAAACATGGTTTATCTAATCAAGAGGTTCTGTTATTTCCTTTAGTACCAAATCCAGGAGTGAACTATTTATTCTAAATTTTACATTTCACTACCTTCTGCTTTCACCATTCCCCTATCCTTTATCTATGAATTCTGTGCTGGGCCTGATTCAATGAAAGTAACAATGCTTAGTTGAGGTGAGAGAACATGATTTTGCCCTGTGATTTTTTTAAAAACATTTATTTTTTAGTTGTAGATGGACAGAATATCTTTATTTTATTTTTATGTGGTGCTGAGGATCGAACCCAGTGCCTCATGCGTGCCAGGTGAGCACGCTACCACTGCGCCATAACCCCAACCCCTTGCCCTGTGATTTTAAGGGGTGCATAATGATTCCAGAATGATAAGGATCTACTGTTATAAATGTAAGGATTAGAAATTTATAAATGTGGAGAAGTAGGAACAAAGAAAGTACAATTAAGCAAAGAGTAAATAAAATTAAATTTAGAACTTTGGGGAGGGTGGCCTGGGGCCAAAAGCATGGGAGAGACTGTTTGGTGGCCAGCAGAAGCAGGTCTAGTGATGATTGTGAATAACAGTCAAAATGTAAATTCATCAAGGAGTCTGACATCTTTTTGCTAATGGATATTAGGTTAATTCCAAGTTAACATCTCCTATCCCTCAAATATATAATATGAAGGGTAGAAATATTTCATCAAAGAATGCTGTCTTGACAACCATTTCTTTCATCTACCTCTCAGGAGTCAGTTTTTGTAACTAGATTTTTTTCCACAGTTTTTAAATTGTTGCATTATAGTTGCATATATGGTAAGTTTTATTGTTACATATTTGTATATACATACAACATAACACTATAATTTGGCCAATATCATTCCCAAGTATTTCTCCCCCACCTCATCCCTCTTCCCTCTCTCTGGTCCTGGTCCCTTTTGTAACTAGAATTTCTAATATCTGACATGTACTTTCCTTTCTCTCCTGTTGAGTGCAATTTGAGCACAATTTGTAGTCCAGTCAAATCTCTACATTCTAAATCAGCACATTGTGTTTTTCTCGTGATCTAGTATCTGTTCTAGTTCGAATCTTTAATCTTCAGGATTGTAGCCCGCTCTCCTTATCCCTAATACTGTCATGTTGTCAACCTATTCAATGCAAGCAGAAGGCATCCAGTTGAGGGACTAGAAAATACATATACATTTTCATGATAAAGCTAAAATAATCTTTTTGTACCTCTTGGAAATGAAAGCTTATAGTACTTATCTTTTTGTGACTGGCTTATTTTACTTAGCATAATATTCTTGAGATTAATCCATGTTATAGCATGGATCAGTTTCCTTCCTTTTAAAGAATGAATAATATATCCTTTTATGTTTGTACCATATTGTGTTTATCTATTCATCAGTCCATGGACACTTAGGATGCTTCCTTGTGTTAGCTATTAACACCAATAATCTCTTATCTATTTTAGCTGCTTTTTTAATCTCAAAATTGCAGAAACTCTTCTTCAAATGAAATAATATGTCAAAGTTCTTTAGGCTGGCTGTGCCTGGAGATTTCCTCCCTTAACAAAATTCTTGTTATTTAATTTTCTCATAGATTATCACAGTACAACACATCTCCAGTGAACCTTTTACATGCGTCATGGTATCTGGTAATGATAAGCATAATCACTTGAAGCATGGATAACCTAAAGAATTATATGAAAGAATGGACTTAAAGATTCAGTGACAGTTGAAATATTCATTGAAAACTTTTAACCAAAAGACTTTACTAATTTGTTTGAAAATCATGATGCTCCCTTTATAAATGAAAGTATAAAGCTCTTTGTGCTTATTTAATTAGATTGTGTTTTTTCTTTCCAACATAAATTATTTTATCAACTTATTTTCAGGCTATATGCCTTCCTGAATATAGATACTCATGTGATTTGTTTGTAGAGCTGAAGTAGCTATAGTAGCTACTATCCATGTGTGAATATATGAATGAAAATTAATTAAAGTTAAATAAAATACAAATTAATCTCAGTTTGCATTAGTTATATTTCAAGTGCTAAATATGGCTAGTGAACTAGACATTTTAGATATTGAACATTTCCATTATCACAGTTTTGTTACGCAGTGCTGCTTATATTTATAAGCATGATAATTTAATGTGAGGATAAAAAGAAAAATTGTGTAATTTAGGCTAGTGATTAGTATGGTATTATAAAATGAATTTGTGACATATTCATAAAATACATTCTTGCTTAAAATGTACTATTGAGACTTTTTAGTTTTTCTACACTCTAAAGTTTCATTTCAACTTTCTTGTGTTTTATTGATACTGTGATGAAAATTATTTATACTGACCTCCCAAAAAGTTGATGTATAGTCGATGAGAAACTGTATTGAAGATAAACAGAAACCATTTTTGAAGTGCAGGTGAGATGGGATATGCTAATATCAATTGTAGATATCTGGCAGAAATAGAAATTGTTGTCATAGAGAGCTGAGAAGGGTAAATCAAAAACATTTCACTTTCAGAAAAGGGTCTTACAGACCCTTAACTCATACTACTTTCTTCCCATTGTCCCTCCTTCCTGTAGTTTTCAATTCTTTGAGACAGCTTTGTGCACTTTTTCCTGGTACTAGTGCTTTGTGACAAAAGTTTTTCAGCTTCATCATTGTTCAGTGAAAATAGAAACAGTTTATAGTTCTCTCAGATTTAATGTTTCTAATTCCTACTGTACCCTAACTTAGCAAATTTGCCTCATTCTTCTAAATTAGTCAGTTGATTTTTGGTCTGTGATTTTAATTACTGACTAAAGTTCTATGGATTTGTCAGAGAATTTTGTGGTTTGCTGGTTGGCCAAGCCAGAAGCTAAGAGGTACATTGAAATGAGACTGAATTTTGCATGAAACTGTCAGCATTTACTGCTCAAAAAAGAGCATCGGAAACTGTTGTTAGGTAAAAATATATTGCTTAACAGTCATTCTCAAACTTATCAGTCAAATATGAGACTTAGGGATTATCACTCACATCATTTTAAAGTATACTTAAGAAAGAGATAAAGAATATAATGGTTGTAGAAAAAGCCTGATTTTCAGTAGCTAGAGTCCCAGGTTTGAATATAGATTGTTCTTATTTGCTACTACTAGATTCATGACCAGAGTAAAGCTTTTCACTTGGGCTTTCATACAGAAAAATTTCTTCCATGCTTGTTTTAATAGTTAAACAAAAAGAATGCGTATGTAAGAACCAAATAAAGTGCACAAAGGAGGTACCTGATGTTTGAATCTAATTCTTAATTGGTATGTTGTGTAAAACATCAAAATTGTATTTTAATAAGAGTTGTACAGGTTTGTCCCCCCACCTTCACCCTGGTACTGGGGATTGAATCCAGAGGTGCTTTACCAATGAACCACATCCTCAGCCCTTTTTATTTTTATTTTTTAGTTTGAGACAGGGTCTCACTAAATTGCTTATTAGGACCTTGCTAAATTGCTGAGGCTGGCCTCAAACTTGTAATCCTCTTGCCTTAGCCTCCTAAATCTCTGGGATTACAGGCATGTGCCACTGTGCTCAGCAAGAGTTGTATAATTTTATAAAAGAAAGCAAGCCAGACTTTACATTTTTTATAAACTTGCAGAGAAAACATGGCAAGAACTTTTAATATCTAAATAATCTATGTAAAAGTATAAATTGTTTTCTCTTAATTTCTTTGAGCATGTTGTAAAATGATTTTTATGAAGGAATATTTTATTGCTAGCTTTCCTCATCAAATCTAGATCTTTTGTGAAAATGTATAGTAAAATTGGATATAGAATATGTGGCTCAGTATTTGGAATGTCATCTTCACTTGTTTTTATGAAAAGTGTATTGTTTTAGTTTTAATGCTATTTCAGGTTAGGGTTGTAAATTGTATTTGTTATTGATACATATTTAACTACTTTAAAAAAGAATTCATAATGTGTGTGGCAGATGGTAAAGGTGAAATTTGGAGCACTCATTCCAAAATAATCATGAGTATATGAGAGCAAAAATTTTCCCAGTATTGAGTTTGTTCACATGAGCATGGAGTAAGTATCTTGGTAGGAATCCAAGAAAAGCACAGCTGTGGATTTATTTTTTTGTAGTAACAGTACAAATAAGGGTGGATATTTAAAATAAATTTTTCTTTCTGAGTATATTTTGTTATCTGTTTCAGATCAACTTAATTATACAGCAGAGCTGAATTTTTGAATATGTTTTAAGCATATGTCCCCTTCTGAGATATTTCCCATCCTAAAGAGCCTACCCTAAAATTGTTCCATAAAGCTTTGTTTTTTCATCTCACTGTCAGTGAAATTATTTATTTAGCTATTTGTTCTTGCTTCTATGAGATTAGGAACTTTTTGCCTTTTCCCCCCACTCTCCCTTGTATCTGTAGTGCAAAGCATGTGCGAAGAAATTAAAAAATGAACTAATTCATTTTATGATCTATAAAACTGGAATCTTCTATAATTGGCTGCATAATGTTTATGTCCATTTCCTAGAACTTACAAAATTTTTGTAGTTAAAAACAATTTGTGTGTGTAAATTCTATTTATATATATGAAGTTCTTAGAATAGTGTCTGATACATAGTAAATGGTTAGTAAATGCTTCCTGTTAAAAATACAGTTAGTAGCTGAAATGCAATCTTAATTTTTTTTTTTAATTTTCATTCATGTCAAAATGCTACCAACTGGCTGAGAGTTCTATTGCTAAATTTCGATAGAAATCACAGTAGGTAAACTACAGCTCCCTTAAGTGTTAACAACTCTGGGCCTGGAATGCTAGCAGCTCTTAGTTTTCTGGAGCTCTTCTAGGAGCCAGAGCTAGGAGCTCTCCATTGCTCTTTGTTGCTCTCTATTATTATCTGAATGCTAGCCACCCTTGGCATTACTAGCCCAGGCCACTTTCAGTGACAGCACAGTGCTACTTGCTTTTAGTGTAACCAGTTCAGACATCTGTACTGGACGTGGAATCTTGAATGGGCAAAATATAACCATCCCAAAGAAGCTTCATTAGGACTTATGTTGTAATATGAGGGGAAACAGTACTTGAACTGTTCTAGCAAGTGTATGGGAAGCCTGCTTATGTAGACCCAGAAGGTAGACTCAGACCCAGTATATGCACAGTGTTTTGCCAGCTAACTATAGACTTTCTACTTAGTCATGAGGGGTAGGGGGCTTCTTACAGAACAGATTGAAGATAGCTGATTGGCTACAGAAGGACAGATTCATCCACAGAGGCTGTGGTGGTGGAATCTTGTGGGATGGACCCGCTACTGAAGCTGATGCTGCCACAGCAAAAATCTTTTAGCAGCCACAGGGTTTTGGAGCCATATGTGGCTGTCAAAGATGAGAGAAAAAAGAAAAGAAAATGTACTGCTCAGGAGTATTCGGCCCTTCTATTCTGTCTCATAAAGACAGGTCTTTAGGGATATTTTCTGTTAGGAACTTAAGGAAAAAATATGAAATAGGAATCTTGAATTAATACATTTGTTTTAAAATTTTCTCCTATCCTTTTAGGTTCTTGGTGTGATGTAAAAAGACATGGTACAAATTATAGAAATCTATGTGCTCTTCCATACAGAGCTTAGTGAGTTCATTTTAGTTTATAAACTTTACTGCTAGTTCAGATGACAATTTCAAAAGGTGAAGTTTATCACTCTGTTTGCTGTTGTGGTTTGGATATGAAGTATTCCCCGATAAACACATAGGATAGATAATGCACAAATGTTCAAAGGTGATATTATGAGAACTGTAACTTAATCAGTGGACTAATCAATTTTATGGATTAATGATTCAAAAGGACCACTATACTGGATGGTAACTATAGGCAAGTAGGGTGTAGCTGGAGGAAGTAGGTCACTGGGGGTGTGCCCTTGGGGATTATATCTTGGCCCCCTCACTCCTCCCTCTCACCCTCTGCTTCCTGACCACCATAAGGTGAACAGCTTTATTTTGCCATGCCCTTCCGCCATGATACTTTCCTCACCTCAGGACCAGAGTAATGGAGTTTTCTGACTATGGACTAAACTTTTGGAACCATGAGCTTTAAATAAACTTTTTCTCTTAGTTATTTTGTTTTTATTGTTTGGTACTGAGTATTGAACCTATGGGTGCTTTACCACTGAGCTATATCCCTAGCCCTTCTTATTTTTCATTTTGAGACTGGGTCTCGCTAAGATGCTGAGGTTAGCTTCAAACTGCTTCAATCTTTTGAGTCACTTGGATTATAGGTGTGTGCCACCACACCCATCTCTAAATTATTCTTGTCAGATATTTTGGTTACAGCAATGAAAAGCTGACTAATACATTCACCTTTAAAAAAATTTTTTTTTTTGGTACCAGGGATTGAACTCAGGGGCACTCAACTATTGAGCCACATCCCCAGCCCTATTTTGTGTTTTATGTAGAGACAGGGTCTCACTGAGTTGCTTAGCTCTTTGCCGTTGCTGAGACTGGCTTAGAACTCGCAATTCTCTTGCCTCAGCCTCTGAAAGTGCTGGGATTACAGGCGTGCACCATCGCGCCCAGCTAAATTTTTAATTTTTTTAATTAGAAAAATCACACCATTCAGAAAATAGCTGGGCAGTAGGCCAAGCCCATAGAGATCATTATCATTCTTTCATGCCTGTGGTAACAGAAGAAAAGTTGTCACATGGATGCAGAAGTAGATAATGTTTTATTAAAATAAGAAATGCACAGGTTAGAGGAAAGCATTTTCCTTCCTGTGTGAACTGGTAGTCCTAATATGAGACCAGCTATTTTTCTGCAACATAGGAGTTTTGGGGTAAAAGGATATTTATTCTCTATAAAACCATCTGGTGATGAATCAGCTGATTTCCAGAGCATATGAGTGGACTGTCCTTAAAATGTGTTTTAGCTCAAGTAACTACATATACTGATTAAATAATAGGATTTTTCCCCCACAAACCTAATAATCTGAATAGTTTTTTTGCCATGAGTTGTGTCATACACTGTTTTATAGTTCTGTTGTAATGTTACTGTATATCAAGTTCACTCAATCTCACAACCCTAGTGTTAATACTAAGGTTAATTACTAGCATTAATTACTAAAGTAATTCAAATCACTCAGACCCCTCTTCCCATCATTCCTCTTCAAATTACACATGACTAGAACTAATGTTTTTAAACATAAACAAAAGGAATAAAACATTCATAGTGTCAAGAAGTAGACCTTAGTAAAACTATGAGCTCTGCTTAATTGAGATTTTTGTTTCTTTCTTTCTTTTGGTTGTATATATTTTGGTTTTTTAAAAGAATTTAAAGCATAAATATTAAAATTTTAGTCAATTATATCCTAAAATGAACTCTGACCTAACAGGCAAGTCAATTTTTAAAGCCAATATAATTCTAGGAACATGATTGTTCCAGGAACCTCCTAGCTTTGCTGGTCTGGGTTGAGAAATCAGCTGAGATTCAAATTGGTTTCCCCCTTTATATAATTTGATACTTTTCTCTTGCAGCCTTTCAATTTCTATTCTTGTTCAGTATGCTACGCATATTCATTATAATGTGCCATGGTATGGTTCTATTGTAATTTTGTACATTTGAGCTCCTATAAGCCTCTTGTATTTGATTTTCCATTTTAGTCTTCAGATTTGAGAGATTTTCTGATATTATTTCATTGAAAGATTGTGCATTTCGTTGGTTTGTATCTCCACACCTTCCTCTATCCCAGTACATTTTAAATTTGGTCTTTTCATGTTATCCTATAATTCTAGGAACTTCTGTTCATGGTTTTTTACCATCTTCTCTGTGTGGTCAACTTTATTTTCAAGATTATGTATAGTGCCTTCATTGCCTGAGGTTCTGTCTTCCAAGTGGTAAGTCTATTGGTGGTACTTCCCATTAAATTTTTGATTGTTTATTGATTCCTTTATTTTGAGGATTTCTGCTTGATTTCTTTTCATAATCTCTATCTCTTTATTAAAGTGATTGTTCACCTCTTGAAATTTATCTCAGATTTCAATACTTACAGCACACACTTGAAATCCCATCACTTTGGGAGGCTGAAATAGGAGAATTGCCAGTTCAAAACCACCCTCAGCAGCGGCGAGGTGCTAAACAACTAAGTGAGACCCTGTATCTACATAAAAAAACACAAAATACGGATGGGGATGTGGCTCAGTGGTCGAGCACTCCTGAGTTTAATTTTCGGTACAAAAAAAAAAAAAGATTTTTCACTCCTTACATCATGCTTTTTGTCACGAATCAGTTTATGTACATTCTGAACAACTTATCTGACATCTCTTCTACATTGTTGCCAATGGACTCTATTATAAGAGCATCTTGGTTTGTTCGGGGAAGTTTGTTCCTTTGTTTTTTTTTTCATTTTTTTCATGTGTCTTCCCATCTAACAGTGTGGATTCACGGCACCACAGTTTCTAGCTTGTAGATTTATAGTGTCCCTGAAGTTTCTAATACCTTGTGTTTAAGCAGGAGATCAATATTATCAGCATCCAATGCAAACAGTATATAGCCTTAAACCAAATAGCTCCTATTAAGATATCAGGCACTTCTCTTCCCAGTGGTCCTGAGGTCTGAGTGCTGGGATCTGTGCTGTGGTTGCAGAGCGCTGCTCTGTATTGGGTGTATTTGAACCAGGTGCTGAGTGCTGTGGCTGGCCATGTAGCTGTGAGTTCTGGGGGTGTGGAGGTTGGTGTCTAGGGAGGGGTGAGGAGACTGCAGACTGGGGAGCTGAAGGCCCTGTTGGGTGCTGGACTGATGCTGGACCTAGTGGGACCAGGGGATCTATGGATGCTGGACTAGGGATGCAGTTGGTGATTGGAAAGGTACCGGAATGGCTGGCTGGGTGAACTGAGAGCAAGATGCCCTCACACTGTCTTCCTACATTCCTACCTGCTGTAGCCAGCCTCATCCACCCCTGTGAGCTTTAGGACTCATGTAGCTGTAGAGAGCTGGTTCTCTCTCACCTCTGCAACAAGATGGTGGCTACTATAATACCCAGCAGGAAGATATTTCATGCAAAGAAACCTGCAGACACCTCAATAATGTACCTCCAGGCCCTGATTGGTGTCCCCAGATTGAGGGGGCTGTGTCCTGAGATGCCAAAGGTGGTGGCAAACCTTTAGGCAACTGAGCATTGGGCCTCCAGGCCCCTGCCGATATCCCAAGATGGAGTCTGCCATGTCTTGAGATGAGGATGGTTGCAACAGCAGTGTCCCAAGGTGGAGGCAATCACATCCTGAAAATGGACAGTAGTGGCATATGGCACTGAAGCCTACAATTGAATTTTTATTTTATTTTATTATTTATTTTGTTAAATATTTTTTTAGTTGTAGATGGACACAATATCTTTATTTTATTATTCATTTTGATGTGGTCCTGAGGATTGAACCCAGTGCCTCACATGTGCCAGGCAAGTGCTGTACTGCTGAGCCATAATCCCAGCCCAAATTTTTATTTTATTTTTTTCCCATTTTTTTATTGGTACATTATAGTTGTACATATGGTGGGATTTATTGTTATGTATATTTGTACATGTACACAGGATAACATTACACTGTGGTCTATATTGCTCCCTAACATTTTCCACTCCCTCCCCACCTCTCACACCTTCTTTCCTTGGTCCCTTTCCTCTACTGATCTCCTTTTGATTTCCATGAGATCCACCCCCACTTTTATTTTTCCTCTTTTCCTCTCTAGCTTCCCTATGTGAGAGAAACCATATGACCCTTCTCTATGTGAGAGAAAACATATGACCTTCTGAGTTTAACTTATTTCACTTAATAGTCTCTAGTTCCATCCATTTTCCTGAAAAGACATAATTTCATTTTTCTTTATGTCTGAAAACTCCATTGTATATATATGCCACATTTCTTTATCCATTCATCCATTGATGAACACTTAAGCTGGTTTCACAGTTTGGCTCTCGTGCATTATGCTGCTATGAACATGGGTATACATATATCACTGTAGTGGGATGACTTTAAATCTTTAGGATAAATACCACAGACTGGTGTAGCTGGGTCATTTGGTAGTTCCATGTCTAGACTTTTGAGGAACCTCCATACTGATTTTTGTAGTGATTGCACTAATTTATAATGCCACAAACAATGTAAAAGTGCTTCTTTTTTTCCCCTGTGCTCTCCAGCATTTATTATTTGTATTCTTGATCACAGCCATTCTGATTAGTGTGAGATGAAATCTAAGTATAGTTTTGATTTGCATTTCCCTAATTGCTCATGATGTCGAACATTTTTTCATATATTTGTGGCCATTGTATTCTTTTGAGAAGTGTCTGTTTAATTTGCTTGCACATTTATTAAAATTGGCTTATTTGATTTTGGGTGTAATTTTTTTTTAATACATTTGGTGTTTCTTTAAAAAATTTTTAAAATGTATTTGTTCTAATCAGTTAGCAGAATGCTCCTTGATTCATTGTACCCAAGTGGAGCACAATTTTTTACATCTCTGGTTGTACGCAAAGTAGGGTCACATGATTCATGCAATCATACACGTACCTAGGGTAATGATGTCCATCTCATTTCATCTTTCCTACCCCCAATCAACCCCCCCTTTGGCTAATCCAAAGTTATTCTACTCATCCCATGCTCCCTGCTTTATGGATTAGCATCCATTTATCAGAGAAAATATTGGGCCTTTGGTTTTTTGGGGATTGGCTTATTTCATTTAGCATGATAGTCTCTAACTCCACCCATTTACCTGCAAATGCCATCATTTTACTCTCTTTAATTGCTGAGTAGTATTCCATTGTATATATACTGCAGTTTCTTTATCCAATCATCTAATCTATTGAAGGGCATCTGGGTTGGTTCCACAGTTTTGCTGTTGTGAATTGTGTTGCAATAAACATTGATGTGGCTGTGTTGCTGTAGTATGCTGTTTTTAAATCCTTTGGTTATAGATTAAGAAGTGGGATAGCTGAGTCAAATGGTAGTTCCATTCCAAGTTTTCAAGGAATCTTCATACTTCTTTCCAGATTGGCAGCACCAATTTGCAATCCTACCAGCAATGTATGAGTGTGCCTTTTGCCTTACATCCTCTCAAACACTTATTGTTGCTTGTATTCTTTTTTTTCCTAGATTTATTTTATTTTATCTTATTTTATTTTATTTCTTAAATTTATTCTACTTAGGTATACATGATAGCAGAATGCATTTTGATTCATTGTACACAGATGGAGCACAACTTTTCATTTCTCTGGCTGTACGTGATGTAGAATCACATTATATATGCAGTCATACATGAAGCTAGGGCTATGATGTCCATCTTATTCAACAATCTTTATGGTCCCTTTGCCCCCTCCCCCACCCTCCCCTTTGACCAAATTTCCTCCATTCTTCCCATGTCCTCTCGCTCATTATAGATCAGCATCCACTTATCAGAGAGAACATTTGGCCTTTGGTCTTTTGGGATTGGCTTATTTCACTTAGCATGATATTCTCCAACTCCACCCATTTACATTCAAATGCCATACTTTTATGGAATCATCGTCAGCAAATAATGATAATTTGAGTTCTTCTTTTCCTATTTGTGTCCCTTTAATTTCTTTTGTCTGTCTAATTGCTCTGGCTAGAGTTTCAAGAACTATGTTAAATAGGAGTGGTGAAAGAAGGCATCCCTGTCTTGTTCCAGTTTTTAGAGGGAATGCTTCCAATTTTTCTCCATTTAGAATGATGTTGTCCTTGGATTTAGTATAGATTTCTTTTACAATTTTGAGGTATGTTCTTACTATCCATATTTTTTTCTAGTGTTTTGAACATGAATGGATGCTGTATTTTGTGAAATGCTCTTTCTGCATCTATTGAGAGATCCTATGATTCTTGTCTCTAAAGTCTATTGATAAGATGAATTGCGTTTATTGATTTCCACATGTTGACCAACCTTACATCCCTGGGATGAACCCCACTTGGTCATGGTGCACTGTCTTTTGAATATGTTTTTTTTAATACAATTTTCCAGTATTTTGTAAAGAAATTTTGTGTCTATGTTCATCAGGGATATTGACCTAAGTTTTCTTTTCTTGACGTGTCTTTGTCTGCTTTTGCTATAAGAGTGATACTAGCTTCATAGAATGAGTTTGGAAGGTTCCCTCCTTTTCTATTTCATGGAATAATTTGAGGAGTATTGGTGTTATTCTCTGAGGTCTTGTACAACTCGGCTGAGAATCCGTCTGGTCCCTGGCTTTTCTTGGTTTGTATGCTTTTGATGGCGTCTTCTACTTCCTTGCTTGATATTGATGTGTTTAAATTGTGTATTTCATATTGATTCAGGTTGGGTAGATAATATACCTCTAGACATTTGTTGGTGTCTTCAAGGCTTTTTATTTTACTGGAGTATAAATTTTCAAAATAGTTTCTAATTGTCTTCTGTATTTCAATAGTGTCTGTCGTGATATTGCCTTTTTCATCCCAAATTTTAATAATTTGAGTTCTATCTCTCCTTCTTTTTGTTAGGGTAGCTAAGGGTTTATTATTTTTATTTCTTTTTTCAAAGAACCAACTTTTTGTTTTGTCAATTTTTGGAAAATTTTTTGTTTAATTTCATTGATTTCAGCCCTGATTTTAATTATTCTCACCAACATTTATTATTGTATTCTTGATAATTGCCATTCTGGCTGGAGTGAGGTGAAATCTCAGTGTAGTTTTAATTTGCATTTCTCTAATTGCTAGAGATGTTGAACATTTTTTCATATATTTATTGGCCATTTGTATTTCTTCTCCTGTAAAGTGTTTGTTCAGTTCCTTAGCCCATTTATTGATTGGGTTATTTGTTTTTTGGTGTTAAGTTTTTTGAGTTCTCTATATATCCTGGAGATTAATGCTCTACACGAGGTGCAGATGGCAAAGATCTTCTCCCATTCTGTAGGCTCTCTTCACATTCTTGATTGGTTTCTTTGCTGCGAAGAGGTTTTTTAGTTTGATGCCATACTATTTATTGATTCTTGATTTTACTTCTTGTGCTTTAGGAGCTCTGTTGTTCTTAAGCTGACATGATGGAGAGTTGGGCCTGCTTTTTATTCTGGTAGGTGCAGGGTCTCTGGTCTAATGCCTAGGTCCTTGATCCACTTTGAGTTTTGTGCAGGATGAGAGGGGTTCAATGTCATTCTGTTACATATGGATTTCCAGTTTTCCTAGCACCATTTGTTGAAGAGACTACCTTCTTCCTGAACCTTTGTCTAGTATGAGATAACTGTATTTATGTGGGTTTTTCTGTGTGTCTTCTGTTCTGTATCATTGGTCTTCATGTTTGTTTTGGTGCCAATACAATGTCATTTTTGTTACTATAGCTCTAGTATAATTTAAGCTCTGGTGTTGTGATGCCCCCTGCTTCACTTTTCTTGCTAACAATTGCTTTGATTATTCTGAGTCTCTTATATTTTGTTGATTTTCTTATGTTGTATATTACATCATTGAATTCCTGTAATAATCCCACTTGGTCTTGGTGTGAGACCTATCAATATATTGTTTGCTAATATTTTGAAGATTTTTGCACTGGTATTTATCAGAGATGTTGAGTTGTAGTTTTCTTTTCAGTGCTGTTGATCAAACTCAGGGCCTCATGAATACTAGGCAAGTGCTCTAGCAATGAGCTACATCCTCAGCACTCTAAGACTAAAATTTTTTTTCACAGTGGTTTCTGCATCTGTGTTAGGAATAAAGAATAATACTAACATTGTACAATTAGAATGTGTTTCCTCCCATTGAATTGTTTGGAAGAGTTTGAGATGAGTTGTTAATTTTTCTCAGTGTTTGGTGGAATTTATCACTGAAACCATCTATTCCTGGTCTTTTCTTTTTTTCCTCCCCTCTCTGTTTTTTTTTTTCTTTTCTTTTCTCTTTTTGATTACTGATTCCATTTATCTACTAGTTATAGTTATGCCAGTTTTCTGTATCTTAATGATTCAGCCTTAGTTGATTGTGTGTTAGCAGAAATTTGTCCATTTTATGTAGGTTATCCAGTTTTTTTGGCTTTTAGTTATTCATAGTATTCTCTTATAATTCTTTTTTTTTTTGTAAAATGAGTGGTAAAATCACTTTTATTTCTGGTTTTAGTAATTTGAATCTTTTTTCCTTAGTCTAGCTAAAGTTTTGTCATATTTTTCACTGATTTTGTTTTTCTAGATTTGTTTTATTTATATTCACTCTAAGCTTGATTATTCCCTTCCTTCAACCTGAGTTAGGTTTAGTTTGTTGTTCTTTTGTAATTCCTTAAAGTCTACAGTTACATTATTAGCTTGAGGTCTTTATTTTTTTAATTGGTTCTTTTTAATTATACATGACAGTAAAATATATTCTGGTATAATTGTACAAGCATGTAATATATTTTATTCTAATTAGGACCTCATTCTTGTAGGTGTGCATGATGGTAAGATTCATTGTGGTATATTCATGTATGTACATAGGAAAGTCATGGGAGATACATTCTACTATCTATCCTATTCCTATACCCCCTCCCTTCCCTTCATTCCCCTTTGTTTAATCTATTGAACTTCTATTCTTCCTTTCCCCAAACAGCTCCTCCTCCCCATTGTGGGTTTGCTTTCACATACCAGCAAAATCATTCAATATTTGTTTTTTGGGGATTGGCTTATTTCACTTAGCATGGTAGTCTCCAGATCCATCCATTTACTGGCAAATGCCATAATTTCATTCTTCTTAATGGCTGAGTAATACTCCACTGTAGATATATAACACGTTTTCTTTATCCATTTGTCTGTGGAAGGGCACCTAGGTTGACTCGACAGCTTAACTATTGTGAATTGAGCTACTATAAACATTGATGTGGCTTTGTCACTGTAGTATCCTGATTTTAAATCCTTTGGATATATACCAAGGAACGGGATAGCTGGGTCAAATGGTGCTTCCATTCCTAGTGTTTTGAGGAATCTTCATACTGTTTCCAATGTGGTTGCACCAGTTTGCTGTCCCACAAACGGTGTATGAATGTACCCTTTTCTGCACATCCTTGCCAACATTTATTATTACTTGTATTCTCAATAATTGCCATTCTGACTGAATGAGATGAAATCTCAGTATATTTTGTTTTGTGTTTTTGTTTTGTTTTGGTTTTGGTACTGGGGATTGAACTCAGGGGCACTCAACCACTGAGCCACATCCCAAACTCTATTTTGTATTTTATGTAGAGACAGGGTCTCACTGAGTTGCTTAGTGCCTCACTGTTGCTGAGGCTGGCTTTGAACTTGCAATCTTCCTGTCTCAACCACCCTAGCCACTGGGACTCAGTGTAGTTTTTTAATGTGCATTTCTCTAATTGCTAGAGGTGAACTTTTATCATATGTTTGTTGACCATTCATATTTCTTCTTTTGAGAAGTATCTGTTCAGTTCCTTTGCCCATTTATTCATTGGGTTATTTGGATTTTTCTGGTGTTAATTTTTTTGAGTTCTTTGTACATCCTGGAAATTAATACCCTATCTGAGGTAAAGATGGAAAATATCACCCCATTCTATAGCCTCTTTCTTCACATTCTTTTTTTTTGGTACTAGAGATTGAACTCAGGGACGCTCCACCACTGAGCCACATCCCCAGCCCAATTTTGTGTTTTATTTAGAGACAGGCTCTCACTGAGTTGCTTAGTGCCTCGCCATTGCTGAGGCTGGCTTTGAACTCGCAATTCTTCTGTCTCAGCCTCCCAAAGTGCTGGGATTGCAGGCTTGCACCACCCCGCCTGGCTTCTCTTCACATTCTTCATTGTTTCCTTTGCTATAAGGAAGTTTTTTAGTTTGATACCATCCCATTTATTAATTCTTGTCTTCTTGTGCTTTAGGTGTTTTTTTGTTTGTTTGTTTGTGTTGCTGGGATTTGAACCCATGACCTTGTGAATGCTAGGCAAGAACTCTTCCAACTGAGCTATATCCCCAGCCCTTTAGGTGTCTTTTTGAGGAATTTTGTTCCTAAGCTGAATGATGGAGAGTTGGGCCTACTTTTTCTTCTGGTAGGTGCAAAATCTCTGGTCTAATGCCTAGGTTCTTGAACCACTTTGAGTTGAGTTTTGTGCAGGGTGAGAGAGAGAGGTTAAATTTTATTCTACTACATATGGATTTCTAGTTTTCCCAGCACCATTTGTTGAAGAGTTCTTCTTTTCTCCAATGAATGTTTTTGGCGCCTTTGTCTCATCTTTTTTTCAATTTAAATTTATTTTCACAATTGTACATAACAGCATAACATATTTATGGCTACCATGTGTTATTTCAGCTCATCTATATATTGTATAATGTTTAAATTCTGTTAAATATTATCTTTTTTTGGTGAAAACCTAGAAAATCCTTTCCTCTAGCTTTTATAGTGTATAGTAAATTACCATATCTATAGTCATCTTATTCAATAGCACACCAGAACTTCTGACTCCTAACTGTAATGTAATACCCATTGTTCAACATTCTTCAATTGTCCTTCCCTACTGCTCTACCTAGGCTCTGGTAGCCATTTTTATATTCTCAACTTCTATGAAATGGACTTTTTCACATTTTACATGAATGAAAACTTATGGTACTTGTTTTTCTCTGCTTGACTTATTTCACTTAACACGATGATCTCTAGTTCCATTCATGTTGTTGTGAATCATAGGATTTCATTCTTTTTTTGTTTGAATAGTATTCCAAATTGTGTATGTACTATATTTTCCTTATCCATTTATCAATTGATGCATACTTAGGTTATTTTCACTTCTTGGCTGTTATGATTAATACTTCAATAAAGGTAGGAATGCAGATATCTTTGACATACTGATTTCATTTCCTTTATTATATATCTGGGAGTGAGATTTCTGGATCATTTAATTTTTGAAGGAACTTCCACATTGTTTTCCATAATGGCTATCTTATTTACATTCCCACTAACAGTATGCAAATGTTCCCTTTCTCCACATCCAGTCCAGCACTTGTTATCTTTTGGATAGTAACCATTCTGAAGAGGTGATAACTTCTTTGTGTTACTGATTTGCATTTCTCTGATGAGTAGTGAAAGTGAACATTTTTTCATATACCTGTTGTTCACTTACATGTCTCTTTTGGAGAAATGTCTATTTATGTCTATTGCCTGTTTTTGTTTTGTTTTGTTTTGTTTTGTTTTGTTTTTGGTGCAGTGGGAATCAAACCCAGTTCCTTTTATATGCTAGGCATGTGCTCTACTATTGAGCTACATCCTTAGCCCGTTTTTAATTGGTTTATTTATTAATTTATTTTTGCTATAGAGATTTGGGGATTCTTTATATATTCTGGATATTAACTCCTTATGAGAAATAGAGTTTGTTGATATTTTATCCCATTCTGTAGGTTGCCTCTTCATTCTGTTTATTTCCTTTGCCAAGCAGAAGCTTTTTAGTTTAATATGATCCTGTCTTTTTGGCTCTTGTTTTCTGTACTTCTGAGGTCTTGTTCAAAAAACTTTAATTCCAATGTCTTAAAGTGTTTCCCTGTGTTTTCTTCTAGTAATTTCATAGTTTCAGGTCTCACATTTGATTTTTTAACCCATTTTGAGCTATATTTTGTAATTAATGAGAGAGAGTTCTAGTTTCATTCTTCTACATGTGGATATCCAATTTTCCCAGCACCATTTATTGAAAAGACTGTTTTCCACTGTCTACTCATGAAACCTTTGTCAAAAATCATTTGGTTATAAATGTATGGGTTTACTTCTAGGCTTTCTATTCTGTTTCACTGATCTGTGTGACTAACTTTTTGTTTGTCAATACCATGCTGTTTTGATGACTACAACTTTGTAGTATGTTTTGAAATTAGGTAGTGTAGTACTTCCACTTTTTATTCTTTTTACTCAAGATGGCTCTTGCTGTTTGCAGGTCTTTGATGGTTGCATACAAATTTTTGGAATTTTAAAAATGAAATGAAGTGGTAGGATTCCTTTTTTTTGCAATGATAAAATTGGAACTATCAAGAGAAAATTAAGAAGAATTCTGCTAGTGTGAGCTTAACAGCTGTCTAATATTTAAAGAATTTTCTGTTGAGATGGGTGGTGATATTAATGAATGTTATAAAATAGTATAAAAAACATGCCAACATTTGTAGAAACTATATAACTCTGGAAATAAATATTTTTCAAAAGACCAATGTATGAGGTCATAAAATTCCATCAAAGTAAAATATAGATTTTTATGTAACAGCATGAAAGACTCGATGCAAATTCATATTTCATATTGCAAGTAACTTTCAAGAAAACTATTGCTTGTAAAGTTTCAATACAGTATTAAACAACCTATAATTATTTGAAAGGACTTAAAATACACCTCCCCATTCCAGTTATTTATCACTGTGAAGCCAGGTTTTCTTTATGTATTTCTGATTAAACATTAGATAGCAGTGCTGTGAATGCAAAGCAGATATGGCAATCTTTTTTTTTAATTTTTTTTAAAAAATATTTTTATTAGTTGTTGATGGATCTTTGTTTTGTTCAATTATTTATATATGGTGCTAAGAAACGAACCCAGGGCCTCACACATGCGAGGCAAGCACTCTACCGCTGAGCCACAACCCCAGCCCCAGATATGGCAATCTTTTATTAAGCCAGACATTAAAGAGATTTGCAAAGTGGAAAACAGTGCTATCCTTCTCACTGTAATTATTTTTGTTTTGGAATATAGTTTATTTTTTCATAGAAATATTACCATTTTTAGATGAAGTTGATTCATTATTATTACTTTAAATTGAATTAAATATCAGTAATTCATTTTCTGATATGGTAAATATATATTTGTTTAATATATAGATAATATATATATTTACATGTGTGTGTAAGTGAATACTCAGTACTTAGGGGTCTATTTTTTCTTTTTTTTAAAGAGTATGAAAGGATTCTAAGAACAAAAAGTTTGAGTTGCTACCCTAGGAAAATATATTAAGAAAGTAAAATATATGTGAGGAAAGAGCAACTGAAATTGCATATTTTGAAATTGAATTCAGTGGTCTTACACTTGATAGTCAAAGAAGCAATTTCTTTGTCATCTATAATTAGTTCTTAATCAGATATCAGGTGCATTCATTTTGAATTCAGTCTGCCTTTCTGAAACCATTTATAGGTAAGACATTTATTTGTACAGTATTGCTGATTTCTGATGTTAACATTATACTAATGTGAGCATTTATGTGAGGATTATAGACCTTTATAAACTCTTCTAAAAGCCTTTTAGGTGAGTTATATTAGCTTATTAGGTTTGAATATGAGGTTCCCCAAAAGCTCATGTCTGAGACAATGAAAGAGGTTTAGAGGTGAAATGATTGGGTTATGAAAGCTTACACCAATCAGTGAATTATTCTCCTAACAGTGGTAACTGAAGGCAGGTGAAGAGTGGCTAGAGGAAGTAGGTCATTGGGGGCATGCCTTTGGTGTATATATTTTGTATCTGGTAAATGAAGTTTATCTTTCTGCTTCCTGGAACCATGTCCTCAGCTGCTTTCCTCTGCCACTCTTCTACAGTGAGGTTCTGCCTTGCCTTGGGCTCTGAGGAATGGAGTCTACTGGGACCTTCTGAAACTGTGAGCACCAAAATAAACTTTTCCTCCTTAAAATTTTTCTTGTCAGGTCTTTTGGTAGCAGCAATGAATAAGCTGACTAAAACAACTAAGTATAAGTGTTTATTAGTTGACCACGTACTTAATGACCCTCATTTCTCTCCACCCCACACCCTCAACCCCTGCCCTCTTTAAGAGACAATGGTCTGACTGTGTTTGACAAGCTGGATTGGAACTCTTGGGTTCAAGAAATCTTCCTGTATTAGTTTCCTGACCATCTGAGACTATAGATATGTCCCTCCAGGCCTGGCTTAATGTTTTTGTTTTTAATTCAATTGTTAGTGGAGTTTGTGGGCTTAGTTCACTGATGAAAATTTGGTATATATATTGTTTATGAATGCAGTTCTGTTCTTAGACTTATGTATAGACTTTGGTGAATAGATACTAAAACTAAAACTATCCAAATGTATGTTTTTTTTTTCTTCTTGTCTCTGCAGGATGACGTAGCTTTGCCAAAGACTTAGAAGCTAAGCAGAAAATGAGCTTAACATCCTGGTTTTTGGTGAGCAGTGGAGGCACTCGCCACAGGCTGCCACGAGAAATGATTTTTGTTGGAAGAGATGACTGTGAGCTCATGTTGCAGGTAATTGTGTCAGTTTTCACTATATATGTCTATTCAGAACTTGGAATTATCATAAAATATTTTCTTACTCTTTACAGTAGTAGTATTTAGATTCAAACTTTCTGACTCTCAACTCTAGCTATCAGTGCAATTATTTTTTACCCCTGAATTATCTAAAACTAAGTTCTAGATCTTGGGGATTGTATTTTGAAAACTGAGAGCTCAAAATAGAGAAGTTTATTTCTAAGTAGAAGGTTTCATATTATACATTTTAAAAATAAGACTTATAAAAAATTCGTATAATTAGCCTAGCATGTAGTAAATCTGAATTTTAATCATGGGTACTTCAGTGATATTAGTTTTACTGCTTCTTTTAAATATGCTTATTATGATACCTACTCATAGTTTGAGAATAGAGATTGTTGATTATTTTAAAAATAATTTAAAAATTGTTGATTTTTTAAAAATAAGTTTTATTATGTATATTTAAGTTTTACAGTATGGTGTGGGATACATTCATATAGTAATTAACACATCTATCCTCTAATATACCTAGCCATATTTCTGTTTTTGTGCTAAGAGCAGCTAAAATGTACTCATTTAATATGAATTCCATGTACAGTACAATTTAATTACCCATAGTCCTCATGTTGTGCATTAGGTCTCTAGATGTGTTAATTTTATGTATCTATTTTATATTCTCTGACCTGTGTCTTCTCATCTTCCAACCCCTCTCCTCAGACTCTAGTAACTGCTTTGTGTGTGTGTGTGTGTGTGTGTGTGAAGGATTCCACATATGAGTAAAAGTCATGTAATATTCTTTCTGTGTCTGTCTTATTTCATTTAGCGTAATATCCTGTAGGCTCATCATCCACTTTGGGGCAAATGTCAAGAGCTCATTCTTTTTTATTTTCTATATATACACGAACATGCAAATATCTTTACAAAATGGTGATTTCATTTCTTTTGGGTATAAGCCCAGAAGAATTGCTAGGTCATATGGTAGTTCTAATTTTAATTTCTTTAGAAACCTTCATACTGTTTTCCTTATGGCTATAGTAATCTATATTCCTACCAACAACCTATAGATTCCTTTTCCACATCCTTGACAACATCCTAAAGTATATGAGGTGGTGGCTTCAGTGGTTTTGATTTACATTTCTGTAATGATTGATGATGTTGAACACATTGTCATATATCTGTTGACCATTTTTATGTCTTTTTTGGAAAAATGTGTATTCAAGTCTTTAGCCTATTTTTTAATTAGGTTGTTTCCACTTTGGGTTGTATGAGTTCTTCATAAAGTTTGGATATTAACCCCTGAACAAATACATGTTTTGCAAATATTTTTTCCTAACCATCTCATTTTGTTGATTGTTTACTTTGCTGTGCAGAAGACTTAGTGTATTGTGGTCCTATTTATTTATTTTTGCTTTTGCAACTTGAGCTTTTGTTATGATATTCAAAAATTATTGCCAAGGCAAATGTCCAGGAGCTTTTCCCCTATAGTATATAAATATAAAACTATTTTATAGTTTCTTGACTTATATTTAAGTCTGTTTGATTTTTGCATATGATGTACAATAGGGTGCAGTTTCATTCTTTTGTGTGTAGAAATCCACTTTCCCAGCACCATTTG
This sequence comes from Geosciurus inauris, assembly GCA_004024805.1. NCBI lineage: Eukaryota > Metazoa > Chordata > Mammalia > Rodentia > Sciuridae > Geosciurus > Geosciurus inauris. The sequence goes on along the minus strand of PVHX01000179.1, from coordinate 121,369 downwards.
TTGAAGTCACCATCCTTTCCCTATTGTGTCCTTTTGGTACCATTCTCAAAAACTACTTTGACTGTACATGTTTAGATTTATTCCTGGGCTTTCCATTCTGTTCTACTGGTCAGTGTATCTGTTTTTATGTTTGTAACATACTATTTCCTCAGTTTTTCTTGACCACTCACTAACTCTGTAATATAATTGGACCCTTATATTACAAAAAAGTAAAGCGTTTTTCATTGAAGGGGATAAGTCATGATCTGGAAGCCGCAATAAATAGTAAACTGGAAGACTTTAGACTCCTCCCAGCTTTTTTTTTATTATTATTATTAATAAACAGGATGTGGGATTTGGGAGAGGGGTAGCATTCATGTTAAAAGAATGTGAATTAGTGTTCTCAGAGGGAAAGCCAAATTTGAGTTAAAGGAAGGAAGTGGGAGATAACCCATCTCTGAAGAACTTTAGAACAAAGGGGAGTTTCAAGTAAGGCACACTCTATAAAGAGTGCACTGCACAGCCTTGGGAAGAGGGTCTTTATAAGAAGTGAAAGTCAAGAGGAAGGAGGCATAAACTTTTGTAGGGAAAAGTATGGCAAGTGGACAGTGAATGGATAGTCTTGCATTCTTACTAGAATGCAGGCACTTTTAAAGGCCCTGTCAAAACTGACTGTCTTTGTGATTTAAGATTGGATCAGCAAAGGTTTTTCCATTGGTGTCAGAGACTTGATGAAGTAAGCAGTCTTTATTAAAATTTAAATTATGTTTCTGAATGATTATTATTAAATATTTATTGAAATATCTAAATGGATTGTGAAAATTATAACATACCTTCTCTCAGCTTAGTTTATTTAGAGGAAATGTGAATATCATCACCTGGATATGAAAATGGTTTTATTGCTCATGTGGTTGTATGTCCATAATATATCCTTTCTACTCTCAGTTTTTCTTGATCACTTACTAGACTAATATTATATAATCTTGCTTTTCTGACTCAATTCTTATGGTGGATACTGAACCATATTGATAACTTGAACATATTTGATAACTGAAAAGAAAGATTTTGACTTTCTTTAATTGGCTATTATTTTTAAAGAGTTACACAGATGAATTCAAAGACTACGCTTGAAAAATTGCCACTTTATTTATTAAATAAATAAACAAGATTTTTAACCTCTGATCCTATGTAACATCTCCCTTTCTTCCCAACACCCAGAGTTGGAAAGATATCTTAACTCAGTGGCCTCTGTTGTTCTCTTATGTTTTAAGTCTTTTCTATTGTTGTAGGTGTTCGTTTATTTACTACCATAATAAGAAATGGTAGAACAGAGTGCAGAATTCCAGGTTTTAAGCTATTAATTCCTTAACCTTTAAGTTTTCTTATTAGTTGTTGGTTCCAGATGAGTTCTGCTCCTGGCAAGCTATTGTTCTCTGTATTTGCTTGTCTGTCTAATGGCAGTTTGCCCTCTAATGAAACTAAGGTGATTTTGTTTGTTTTGTTTTGTATTTTGTTTGAGATGGGGGTCTTGCTATATTGCACAAGCTGGTCTTGAACTCATGCTCAAATTATCCTTCCACTTCAGCCTTGTTTGTAGCTGGGACTAGAGGCGTGTGCCACTACTTCAGCTTCTAAGTTTTTTTTTTTGGTACCAGGAATTTAACCCAGGATGCTGAACTACTTACCCATAGCCCTTTTTTAAAATTTTTATTTATTTGTTTATTTGACACAGGTTCTCACTAAGGTGATTAGGGCCTAAGTTGCTAAGGCTGGTTTTGAACTTGTGGTCCTCTTGCCTCAGTATCCTGAGTCACTGGGATTACAGGTGTGCAACATCTTGCCTGGTTTAGGATTAATTTTTTTTTTTTTTTGGTACTAGAGATTGAACTCAGGGACACTCAACCACTGAGCCACATCCCCAGCCCTATTTTGTGTTTTATTTAGAAACAGGTTCTCATTAAGTTGTTTAGCACCTCCCCGTTGCTTAGGCTGGCTTTGAACTCATGATTCTCCTGTCTCAGCCTCCCTAAGTGCTAGGATTATAGGCTTGCACCACCGCACCTGACTAGGATTAATTTTGATTTTTGCTTTGTTCAACATATTTCTTTCTGTAAGGGTAAAAGGCATGGCTTCCAAGTTCTTTATATATTAGACTAGAAACTGGAAGCCACATCTCCCCATTTTTGATACCACTTTTGCTTTTTTTTTTTAGTTGTAGATGGACACAATGTCTTTATTTTATTGCTTTGTATGTGGTGCTGAGGATCGAACCCAGGGCCTCACACATGCAAGGCAAGCGCTCTACCGCTGAGCTACAATCCCAGCCCCCACTTTTGCTTTTATATGCAAAGGTTTGCACAGTTTATCTATAATGGTTATTGAGTTAGATTTGTCATTTCTCTGACTCTTCCTGTGACTATACTGATAACTTCTTTTTGGGGAGGGGGTGTACTGGGGATTAAACTCAGGAATACTTGACCACTGAGCCATATCTCCAGTCCTATTTTGTGTTTTATGTAGAGACAGGGTCTCACTGAGTTGCTTAGTGCCTCACCTTTGCTGAGCCTGGCTTTGAACTTGTGATTCTCCAGTCTCAGCCTCCCAGAGTGCTGGGATTACAGGTATGCACCACTGCGCCTGGCTCTGATAACTTCTTTCACTACCAGTTTTCACAGGCTTGTAGTACATTGTTCAGATACTTCTATCTGTAGCCAACTCACTAAGCTTTGGAGTGTGTGTGTGTATTTGTGTACACTTTAAAGGATACTTCAAAACAACTTACAAAAATCATAGTTTGTCATTGCAATTCCCCTTTCTCCTTTTTTGTTTTTTTTTTTTTTGTACTGTCTTCGAGCTCACCCATGAACCAGTTTTAGAATCTCATTTTAAGTGAAAATAATTTTATTCAAAAACTTATCCCTTTATATTCCTTTTTGTTTAAATTCCTTATGTAATTTATAACTTTAGTATTGAAAGTAAAAAAATTTTAGAGTAAACGTTTTAGCAGTAAGATACATAAAAAACACTAATTCACATGATTTCCATGTAGCATTTTTAAATTATAAAAAGATTGTAATTTATATCCAACAAAGTCAGCTGATTTACTTTTTTTCAAAATTATAATGTGATTGTAGCAGAAAGCATATTTTAAAAATGTGGCTATTTTTCTCAGGGAGTGATGCCAAATTGTGTTGTATAGTAACACTTAAACCAGTTTTACTTCAGTGTTTTCCTATTTTACCTACTATCCTATTAACATTAGATACTAGCCAAACCTCTTTTGTTTGGTGTTTATTCTAGTATTTTCTTATATTTATTAACTTTAAAAAATTCCTTTTAGTCTCGCAGTGTGGATAAGCAACATGCTGTAATCAATTATGATGCCTCTACAGATGAGCATTTGGTGAAAGATTTAGGCAGCCTAAATGGGGTAAGTTAATAAGTTTATATTTGGTGTTGTTTGAATATTAATTTAATATTATAAGAAGACAAATCGGATTGCCTTTCCTATTTGTATTAAATTTTCTTTTTCCTTAGTTTGAATTTAACTTTTGAATGCTTGCTAGACACATTGCATTTGGGGGACCATGTAACAAGAGTATGACATTAGCACACATTCCCAAGAAACTAAACAAAAGATATAGGAATTAAGAAAGTGGTTGATTGTTGTGTCTATAATGGTTAAAGACTTAATTAGGAAGATGAAGACTAAGGTTTATCTTACCACATGGCTACAATTTATGCAGGAAAACATTATAAAGTCATGGCAGTAAAAATACAGAAAACAAGGGGCAGAGAAATATGGGCTCACTTTTTAGAAAATAAAGATGGAAAGGTGGTTTGGTGCCAGATATAGTGTAGGATCTTTTATACTAGGGTTAAAAACTAGGTAAAACACAATCCTTTACCTTAACAAATGTAGAATATTATCTAAGCACTGGTATTTTCTTCTTGCTTCTTTGGCTTTGTACTTTTAAGATACTTTTGTGTTGCAGCAATTATTTTTTTCTTATTCCTTTCATTTGATCTTTATTCATATGGCAGAATATAAGAGAATGCGGAAGTACTGAATTATTTTAATTATTTTATGCATTTGTTAACATAAGAAAATATTCATATCTGTTTTTGAAATTCACTTTTGTATTTGTGGTGCTAGAGATTGAACCTAGGGCTTTAGACATGCTGGGCAAGCACTCTACCACTGAACTACATCTCCAACCACTTGAAATTCTTAAAATAAATTCAACAAAAATTAAATCTCAACTACTTTAAGCTGCTACTACTTGTCAAAATATGCATTGAACAATATATGAATAACATATGCAAATATTTGTCAAATTAGGGAAAATATGTTTTTCCTGGTCTTAAGTTGGTCTGCTATTAAAGGATATTTCTGTTTTTTCTCTCAGACTTTTTTTTTTTTGGTACCAGGAATTGAACTCTGGGCACTCAACCACTGAGCCACATCCCCAGCCCTGTTTTGTGTTTCATTTAGAGATAGGGTCTCACTGAGTTACTTAGTGCCCCTCCATTGCTGAGGCTGGCTTTGAACTCACAATTCTCCTGTCTCAGCCTCCCAAAGTGCTGGGACTACAGGTGTGCGCCAGCACGCCCGATGTGATACATTTTTTTATAAGCATGCTCTGTTGGTTTATTCAAGCCTTTGGTAGTTTCATCATAGCACATAGAATTAGGTCAACATTCCTCAAGTTTGGACTGCAATTGCTCACTTTGGGCATTAGCCACTGTTCTAGATTTGTGGTCCCACATTTTCCCTTGTCATATCTCCAAAACTATAGTTTTTTTTTTTTTTACTATAAATCTTTCATTCTTCAAATAGATTTCCAAATAGATTTTCTTCAGCCAAGTAGTTCTCCTAATCTTGCCATTTATAAGTTTTACTTATATTTAAAAGAAAAGCTCGAATTCTACTTCTTCCAGAAAGGATCAAAGAGAAGGCTCTTGTATTTATGAATATTAACTTCTGATGTTGTTGACATGCTTAAAGATTAAAATAGAGATGGACAAAGAAGGTAGACACTGTTAAAGTATGAGGCACGTCAGTTACCAAGTTTGATTCCCAGCTGAAATTTGTTAAAATATCTTTTTTACTTCTATATACTCATAAACTTTTGTTTTAATCTCTTATTTTGAGTGTTTCATCAGCCTGGTATTAAATCTGTTTTTATATCTCTGTTTCTGTGTTGAATTATGAACTCCTGAATAGTTCATGTGCCTTTTGCTTCTGTAATTACAACCACAGTGCCTAGCATAGGCATGACATATGCACTCAGTCAATGGTTTTTTTAATGGAATTGAACTAATTGTGTATCCGAAGGACTTTGGGCTGGGATTTTAGCTTACCTTGCACATGTGAGGCCCTGGGTTTGATCCATAGCAGCAAAAAAAAAAAAAGCACAAAATTTTAATATACTTCCATATGTGGAGTATTTAATATTTTATCAGTGTTATAAATCTTTTATATATATTTTAATTGTTGATGGACACAATACTGTTATTTTATTTATTTATTTTATGTGGTGCTGAGGATTGAACCTGGTGCCTCACACATGCTAGGCAAGTGCTCTACCACTGAGCTATAGCCCCAGCCCCTAGTGTTATAAATTCTGTCTTTAAGGCTAGGCAGTTTCATCTTGACCACAAGGCTGTTCTTATGTATCTTTACATTATTATTTTGTGAACTAACATAGGAGAATTATATCAGTGGTTTTTAGTCTAAAAATATTGTGATCAAATATGAAAGTTATTTAGTGTTGGTTGTTTAAAAATCAGATAAAATATGAACTTCGAGGCTGACATTTCTGTAATTTGATTATACTCAATAATTTATGAAAGATAATCACCCATAGAGAGCAACTTTTGTATTTTAAACTTGGAATTAGGGCTTAGATTTGAATCTCAGGTGTGTAGTTTATTAGTTGTATCACTTGAAACAAAGCATTTAATCTCTTCAAAATTCAGCTTCCTCATATAAATTGGTATTGTATCCTAAAGTGTGTGAAAATGTATATTGAAGGTTATGAAGAGTGAAGGTGTAGTACAGAATAAGTTTTAGGTCTAAAGTAGTGAAATGATAATTCCTGCTCTGTAGTATTGTTACAAGGATTAAATGTGATAGTGCATGTCAGTGTGCTTATTATAGAACCTTAAAGCATTATACAAGTAATAAATTTACTCTTACCTAATTAACAGCCGAAAACATGCCACAAAGGACTTTGGTAGACAAATAATGTCAGAGTTCTATGAACTACTAGCTGTCATTTATTTTATTCATAAAACATGTAGACTATCATTTACAGCCTGTTTACTCTTACTATTTGTGTAATTGTAGAATTTTGAGCATCAGATTAGAAATAGTAATTTCAGAAGCAGGGGCATGGTAAGTGTTTATGAGCCCAGTTTTAATTGTTATTAGTGATGTAACCTTGGACAAACTATGTAATTTCTCTATTCCTTAGTTATAAAAAATATAAGCAATAAAATGGTACCTCACAGTTTGTTGTGAAGATATAAATATAAGTTACTTTTAAATACTTTGTTAGAACAGTACATAGAAAATATTTAACATGTAAAAGTTATTTCTATTATTGTTTTAGAAAGCAACTAAGACAAGTTTGGCACCATGTAGCCTATGTATTTTTCAATGAACACATTGTTATATTTTTAAAAGAAGCACTTACCAACTAAAATCAACTTAAAAATGTTCACTTCCACTCCTGCTGCTTTTTACTCTATCTCCATGCTACTCCCAAGGGACGTAAATTTATACTTTGTTATTGCCACATTTCACAAAAAATGCAGTTATAATAAGCGAGAGGAAACAAACTGGGTCTGTTGCTAATGTTTTAGTGGATCATTTTTCTGCAAATCTGATGAAGCCTCTCTTTCTGTGGGAACCCTTGTTTGTGTTCAGTTCCTCCTACCTTCTCCTTCTACTTGTCCACTAACCCCTTTGCTAGATGTCATGGTTTCTGTCCTATCCCTCCTGTCCATTCCAGTCCTGGCCTTTGTTACTCTTGTCCCCCTCTCCCCTAAATGTTACAGCTCTTACTATGCCCCCTTTTCACACTGGAGTTTCTGCCCAACATTAGACCAATGTGATATAGAGTGGAAAATGGTTCACACTAGAAGGTGTAGAAAGTTAGGGCACAAGATGAGGCTGGCAGTGTGATGGAGTTGTGAATTATGCTTCTGGACACTACATTCAGTTTCCCAGAATATAATATAGTACATGGTGGTGTAATCAAATGATGTTGGCACAAAAACAAAACATTTTTTCCCCTATGAAATTTATTAATATGCTTTATATTTGATGTACTAAAATGATTTTCCCCCTGTTGTCTTTGAAAATTTCTCTTTTGTAATGTTAGATTTTTAGGAGACTATTTTTTCCCAGATGTTTTCACTTGCATTTTTGCGAGCTAAAACTTTGTATCTGGCTTCTTTCCCAAGTATTTTTAGACCTTAAGGAATATTTCTTTCATAAATGACAGCATGTTAAAATTGTGTTTCTTGATCTCTGAAAATTGATTAATACATATGTTAAACACATTATAGGTACTTTATATTTAAGAGAGTTGAGCAGACTCAAACTTTATAAGGGTCATCTTATGCCTTTTGAGTAAATATGGTGTTTTATGTTATTAGAGGCAATGATTGATAAAATTGGCCCATAATTGTTGCATTCTTTTACACTATGTACCTAGTTATTTATTTCCTGCATACCAAATACCAGTAAATTAATATTTTCATTTATTAGTATTTTCTTTTATTCTTCCCCTTCATTTCTCACAGCTTTTCTAGTTTATAATAGTACTTTATTTCAGTAAATTCCAAATGTGAGTTTTAAAACACTCTGAAATGTTTATTTTGGAATGAGCCTAAAATTAGAGTTTATAAATCTCAGAAGCCTTTGAATTTTCTTTGTGTTACTATTTTAACCTTTCTGTGTATAATATTAGAAGCTTCTGATTTGAAATTATTTATAAATCATGCTAACGTGTGATCTAGTTGTAGTGGTATTCACTTGTTTCCATATATTTGTGATTGGAATTAAAATTGTTACCTTTTCTAATTTTTCTGGTAGACATAAAAATTGTTTTTTAATGACATGTTACAAAGAGCTAGTTATGCATAGAAATTTGAGAATGTGACCATAATAACATAACATAATCCTTTTATGTACTTTCCTATGCATTATTTAGGGTCCTTCTAAGCTTATTACTATGGAGGGAACCTTCCAAAAAGCTATTATGGCCAGCTCAAATAAAGTAGAATGGAAAGAAAAAAATAGAATTAAAAAGGAAAGAGTCCAGTAACTTTGTTTCAATTTACTAAAGAACCTTGTTGAGTATTTATATGATATCTGCATTCTGGGCAATTAAACATAACATTTGTTCTGTACTCTATAATTCTAGCAAATTGTAGGTTTTTGTAACTCCTAGGATGCCAGCAAAAGCAATCATCACTGTTTATCATCTATGTCCAGTGAACTCTCTTTATTTTACATATATTTTTTCAAATATTTTTACAAATAACTTACAAATATAAGAAAAGGATAGTAAAAACAACTTGAAATTTCAATAAATAATTAGGCACAACAAACTCAAACTTGTATTTCATATGTTCCTGGATTTTAAAGATACATAATGGGCAAAGTGGGTAATGTTCTCTGAATGCAACTAATTGCTCATCAGCTTGTCATATATTCACCTGGAAGATACCTATTTTTAAAATGGTGAGTCCAAATGTCAAGTCCATTTCTGGTTGGTTCTAGCTTATTACTCCAATTCTTTTTGCTTTTGCACAGTCAAATGGTATTTTTTAAAGTTTAACAGCTTATAATTTTGAGAGGATGACCATCCTCTTCTGTAATACCAAAACATTTCTAAGTAGATAAATCCACTAATTTCATTTCTGTATCATCTTTTTCCTTCCAGTCATCTTTGTGTAGACACTTATCTTGAGCATATGTCCATTTACAAACTCTACCAATGAGCATTGGAACCCAAACAACCAAAGAAAGAATAACAGAAAGAATATGGTTAAAATTTCTTTTAAAATGCAAATTGTTTCAGATTGTTGCTGGAAAATACTGCATGATTCTTCTTATTGAATGACTAATTGTAAAAGAAACACCTTATTTTCTTTTTGTCCTTGGAAACATTATTTTCTATAACTCTTTTGTCTTATTATTTTGGTCATTTTTATCATTATTAGAAATAATTGAGAAAACATAAAATAATTACCATGGTGATGAAATATCAATATTTCAACATAAGAGAAAGATCATTCACTAAGATCCCAGAATATTTCTTAGATTCATTAAAAACTCTAAAGGACCAATGTGACAATTGTAAAATAGGAGTTTATTCACTTATTTTTAAGACGTGAATTTTCTTTTTGTTATTTGGAATAATTCTAATAATAAAAGGAATGTCAGTTCTCACAAATTCTTTTTCAAACAGCCAAAATTGGGGACATAAACCCTGATGATATGTTAAGTATTTCACTCTTTACATTTTGCTGGCTAAAGATTAAGAACTTTTCTTGGCATCGTCATTAGGAATGATTCTAAGTGCCTTAATTCGTCTTGGCAGCACCATGTTCTTTGTGTGTTATCAGAAATAATGAAAAAGGGTTTAGTATGAAATAATTTTATCATGCTGTGGGATACACAAGCTGTGTCAGTCACATACAATATGTACCTTTTCAGTATTACTGGGTTTGAGAATTTGATTTTCTGGAATATGAGGAATAATATTTCATATGTAACCTAACATCTTTCTTTTTCTTGCAGACTTTTGTGAATGATGTAAGGATTCCAGAACAGACTTATATTACCCTGAAACTTGAAGATAAGCTCAGATTTGGATATGATATCCTTATATGATTTTGTGCATTTATTAAATTTATTTAAAAATATTTATTCTGGTGTAAATTAACATTTCTGAGATACAGAAATTCACAATATAGTTATGCTAGAAATCTGTTTATTCAGTGACTTCCTATACTAAAATACTAGTAAAAAACATGCAAGTGTAGTTTGTATTTAAGTATCTCTAATTCCTTTGATATCAGTTGTTTCAAAACATGAGAAAATTTTTAAGGTTTAAGTTTTAATAAAACACTACAAAGTTAACTTTAAATTTTAAATCAAGAATAAACTATTAAGCTAGGCATGGTGTCACATGCCTGTGGTATTAACTACTAAGAAATAACCCAGACTTTATAAATTGTACAGTATTTTCTTAATAGCAAACTGACATTATTTTTTCTTAAAGGAGAATTAAACCAGAGTAGTAGATGTGAATGTAGTGAGAAAATGGCAGTATTTTGTGTGTATTTTAAAGATGGAGCCAGTAAGATTTCCTGATTATGTTGTATGGAGAGTGAGAAAAAGAATCAAGAGTGAATCCAAGATTTTGGCCTAAGCAGTAGGAAAACTGAATTTATTATTAACTGACAGAATTCTGTGAGTAGAACAGTTGCTTTATGAAGAAAAAAAAATTGGGAAGAATCATCTCCAAAAACCAGCTTTAGATTTAATTGAGTTTATTATTTTTCTGTTTTCTGTTGTAATTCTACTAACTATTATTATTATTATTTATTTTTTTGGATACTGGGGATTGAACTCAGGGGTACTTGACCACTGAGCCACATCCCAAGCCCTATTTTGTGTTTAATGTAGAGACAGGCTCTCACTGAGTTGCTTAGCGCTTTGCCATTGCTGAAGCTGAATTTGATCTCACAATTATCCTGTCTCAACCTCCCAAAGTGCTGGGATTACAGTTGTGTGCCAGGCTTATTATTTCTTTTTTCTAGATAGAAGCTGAGGTCATTCAAGACCTTTTTTTTTTTTTTAATGCTATAAATTTTCCACTAAGTACTGCTTTAATATTCTGAATACTTTCCCTTTCGATTTCTTCTTTGAAAATTGTTAGAGGAATGTTATTTCATTTCCAAATATTTGATGAATTTCCCAAAGTTCTTTTTATTATTGATTCCTAATTTAATTTTGTTGTGGTTACTGAACATACTTGATGTGCCTGGAATCCTTTTGAGTTTATTCAGACTTGTTCTGTGGCCTAGATTTGGTCTATATTAGTAAATGTTTTATATGTACTTGGAAGGAATGTATATTCTGCTCTTTGGGGGTTGGATGCTCTGTAAATGTTCATTAAGTCAAGTTGACTTGGTAGTGTTGTTAAGGTTTTCTATATTTTAATCGTTTGTTTTGTTTTCTATAAATTATAAAGGAAAAGGTGTTTAAATCTCAGGTTTGGCTGGGTATGGTGGTGCATGCCTGTAATCCCAGTGGCTCAGGAGGCTGAGGTGGGAGGATTGCAAATTCAAAGCCAGCCTTGGCAATTTAGTGAGGTTCTAAGCAACTTTGGTGAGACCTTATCCCAAAATAAAATATTTAAAAGGGGGATGGGGGTTGCTGAGGATGTGACCCCTAGATTCAAGCCTTGGTATCAAAAAAGAAAAAAAAAATCCCCTTTCTGTGGATTTGTCTGTTCCTCCTTGCAGAAGTTTTGCTTCGGGTAATTTGAAGCTCTGTTAGGATTGTTTCCTCTTGATAAATTTGTCTCTTTTATCATTATGAAGTGACTTGCTTCATTCATGATAATATTCTTTGCTCTGAAATCTGGCTTGCCTTAATTTTGATATAGTTGCTCCAGCTTTCTTTTGATTAGTGTAATGTATGTTTTTGTATTCTTTTACTACTAACCTATTTATGTTTTTACATATACAGTAGACAACATATAGTTGTTATTTTTCATCCAGTATAATTTCTTTCTTTCCTTGACAATCTAGATTATTCACATTTAATGTGATAATTTATGTGGATAGATTTAAATTTGTCATCTTGGTATGCATCTTCTATTTGTTGTTAAGTTTTATGTATTCTTTCTCCATTTTTTATTTCTTTTAGATTATTTTTATGATTCAATTTTACTATTTTAATAGCTTATTGGCTCTTATCCTCCCCTCATTAAAGTTATTTTCGTGGTAGCTTTAGATTTATATCTTTAATTTGAAGTTGTATCTTCAATTGACATACCATTTTATATATTATACAAGAAAATTGCAGTAGTATACATCTTTTGTCCTGATTTTTGTGCTAAGGTTATATATGTCACAATTTATACAACATTGTTGTTAGTAAAAAGTCAATTGCTTTGAAAGAGATTTAAATAATTTGAAAATTACCTGTTTTTAAACTCATTGTACCTCATATCTTCCACATGCGAAGCTGCCATTGCTTGTATTCTTTATTTCTTTGTATAGCTGCATGTTTTCATTTGGTGTCATTCTCTTTCAGCCTTTCTTCAACATTTCTCTGCTGGTGATGTGTTCTTTTACTTTTTTTATGTCCGGATAAGTATTTTACCTTAGTTATTGAAAGTTATTGCTGGCTATAGAATTATAGGTTCACATTTCTTTTAGTACATTTAGGATTTTGCTTCACTGAATTCTTGGTTTCATTGTTTCCCTTCATTTCTGGTTTTGAGCCATTTGATTTTGATGTACTAATGTGTAGTTGTCTTCATGTTTTTTGTGCTTGGGGTTTGTTGAGATCCTTGGATCTTTGCGATTATAGTTTTAATCAAATTTAAAAAATTTTTCTCCATTATTTCTTCAGATAGCTTTTTCTGTCCTCCGCACTTTCCCTCAAGGACACCAGTTAAATGTGTATTTAACTACTTGATGTCTTCCTCTAGCTCACTAATACTGTTTATTTTTTTAAAGCTAATTTTCTCTGTGTTTTGATTTAGATTGTTATTATTGCTGGGTCTTTAAGTTCACTAATCTTTACTTTGGTAACATCTAATTTACCATTAACCATGCATTATATATTTCATCTCAAATAATGTAGTTTTATCTCTAGAAGTTGAATTAGGATTTTTTTCTTTTTGTATCTTCCAATGGGTTTCTACTTAACTTATTTAGCATATGAATTTTAATTATAATTGTTTTAATGCTTTTGTCAGTTCTGAGTTGATTGCAATTGATTTTTTTAATGCATGATAATTTTTATGAGATGGCTGACATTGTTAATTTCACCTTGTTGAGTGTAATATGCCTGGTTTTGTATTCCTATAAATATTTTATGCCAGCTCTGTTCTGGGACAAAAGTTATGTAGAAGTGAATTTATCACTTTGGATCTTCTTTTAAGATTTCTTGGGCTTCTAAGATTAGTCTGGGCTATTTATTCCCCATTACTGTGTCAAGACTTTTCTATATACTTTATATAGTGTAGAAGTCAACTGTTGACCAAAATCTGGCCCTTAGCCTGTTTTATTGGAACACAGCCATGTCCCTTAATTTACATATTTATATAGCTGCACAGTTAAATAGTTAAACTGTTTTCTATCTGGCCCTTTACAGAAATAGTTTGCTGACCTCTGTTCTACACAGTGGCTCATGAATCATGAGGTTTTCCAGCCTGCCTGGGGAATAGTACCTAGAGGTATTATTTATATTCCTGTGTGAACACTTGGTACTATTATCTTAAATATTTTCTTTCCCTAACCCTAGATAGATTTCTCATAGGCTGATCAGTATTAAACTGAGTACTTGAGTGAAACTCTGAAGGTCTATGGAATTCTGTCTCTGTGCACCTTCTCTTAAGTATTCAACCCTTCAGCTTCATTTCCTCTGCTACTCAGGAGTTCTGCTTCTCTCTGCCTGGCTTACTACTTCTTGCAGTTTGACCTAGAAACTCTCAGGATGTTTTGTTTTGTTAGTTTTGTTAGGGCTCACTTTGATTTGTTTACCCTTCTCTCATGGATCGTTGTCTTGTAATCTGATGTCAGTTGTCTAGTAAACCGTACATTTTGCCAGTTTTTCGTAGTTCCTTTTACTTCATTTTCTCCAAAAGTAGAAGTCTGAAAGGTTGATGCTGGACATATTGGATATACCAGTTGAATCCAGGGAAGAAGTGTAGGTTAACAAAAATTTTGAAGTTTCCATTTTATGAATAAGATTTAAAACCTCGAGACTGAATGAGATCATCAAGGGTGAATATAAATTGGTAAGAGGTCCAAGGACTTAAACCTAATACATCCAATGTTAAGAGGTAGGTGAGGGTTGGGGCAAGTGGTAGAGCACTTAACCTAGCATGTTTGAAGCACTGGGTTTGATTCTCAGCACCGCATATAAATAAACAAATAAAATAAAGGTTCATCAACATCTAGAAAAATTAAAACAAAACAAAAAATAAGAAGTAGGTGAGATGAGGAACCAAAAATAAAATAAAACAAAAACACTAAGAAGGAACTACTACTGAGTGAGGAGGAAAATTAGAGTATGGTATGGTTTACACATTTGGTGGAAATTATTTATACATTGGTTAAAAATGTTAAATTGCAAGATCCTTCCCTACTACTATCCCCATTATATAAGTTATTAAAATTTTTTTTAAATTGGGAATTATATCTTTTCCCAAAGAAGTTGTCTGTTCTTTTATAATAGCCTTCAAAATGATTAGGTTAATCATACTAGAAACATGATAAAAAGAAAAAGAAAACATTGTTAAAGTACTACATGTAGCACTGTTTGAGCAAGTCAGATGATAGCTGCTAAAATGATCATAATTAAATATTAGAATTTTTCATTCAAAGATGTTAAAATTTTTCCTGATTAATATGGTTGATATCCACAACAGATTAGGAACACACTTTACAAATTTTCAAAAATAGACAACATTTCTCAAAGCTTAGAGTAACAAAATTTAAGAAATTAGTGGAGATGAGCTATTGGAAAAAAGAATAAAGTGATAGCAGAAAAGTTAAAATTGGGTCTTTGCAAGCTATGTTCCTGTAGAACAGGGTCTTCTACAAGTTGGAAAGATGCTCATGTGCAAAAATAAGATTTTTTTTCTGAAAGCATGACAAAATTAAACAAAAAGATAAATATTTCCCTTCAGAAGGTTGTTTGCCATTAGTGCTTTTTAAACCTTCAGCATCTCCTGGGATCTGCCTTGTTGAGTGTGGCATCTAAGTTGACATATTTGTATCTTTCCTTATCAGTTACAGTTAAATAACAGAAATCTCCCGCATTACTACTGAGAAGATCCAAAAAGAAGAGGTTTTGGAAAACTTTTAATGAGAAATTTTAAGTTTGCCTTCTTATATTTTGAATATTTTAAAGTTACATATACATAATATATTAATTTACAAAAATACGTATTTCCATTCTCATGTAATTTTATTCACATATTCTCATTTATCTGACAACAGTGTCTTCAACTCATGAGAACCACATTTTTAGTGAGTTTTCCAGAAAAGATTATATTAATATTCATGTAAATTATGTGTGAATACACACATTTTGAAACTTTACTGAAAATCTTGTCCCCATTAATAAGAGCTCATTATGTAATATTAGGAAAATTAAAATAAAATTTGATCCCCATTTTTTCTAAGCGATTGATGCTCCCTAATGGAACAGCCTAATGATTTTCGAAAGATGTATTCACAATGATATCTGACATTCTGTGTTTTAAGGACATATCCCTAGAAATAACTAAAACTATTTAAAAATTTGCTCAGCTTTTAGTCTTGTCATTAAGTAAAAGGAAAATATCTTAAGAGAAAATTACCAGTATACAGATGAATTTCCATGGTCCTACTTTTATTTAAACATTTCCTAAATAGAGCATGAGATGATTTAGAATAACAATCATAGTCTTACATTTAAAAAATGAGGAAATAATCTATAAAAATTATGATTTGGAATAAATAAGCCTTTAAAATTTTTGATACCACAAGTAATTATGCCTCAGTTTGTCTTTTTTCTTGATTTGCAAGTTAAAAACCAATTTTCTTCTAGTGGCTGGGAGGCTGAGGCAGGAGGATTGCAAGTTCAAAGCCAGCCTCAGCAAAAGCAAGGTGCTAAGCAACTCAATAAAATCCTGTCTCTAAAACAGGGCTGGAGATGTGGCTTAGTGGCTGAGTGCCCCTGAGTTCAATCCCTGGCACCCAAACAAACAAACAACAAACAAAAAAACAACTTTCTTAGGTTTGCATCACTAAGAATATGGTAGCTTTGAAGATAAAAAGAGCAGTCTCAAAAGTAGGTTACCACAGTTCTCAGGTGAACTCATGATGTAAACTAGAGGATTCTTGAGGATTCTTCATTTTCACAAAGGAAACGTTTTTGGAAAGTAAGTATTTGAACTTAAGGATGGCCCTCCAAGTTCTCCCTGACAGAAAATGTGTCTAGGCCTAAGGGATACCTTAGATGAACCTTCAGGGAAAAACTTTCAAACACTCATAGAAGGTAAACCTAAAATACCAGAAAGTCCTGATAACAGGCTAAATCCATTGAATAAATAGAAATAACTGTCAAATTTTTTAAATGCTATTTTTCCATTGAAAAAGTAGGAATGCTAAGAATATTCTTCAGCTGCTCATGAATTTCTTGAGGTTAAAACAAAGTTACTAAACATTTTTTGTTAAAAATAGTTATAAGATATATTTCCATATGCATGAGCTTAGGTACATGACAGAAAAGGGATTTTTTTTTTTTTTAAATTTCAAAGCTCTAAGAAGAAATATAAAATGAAAGGAAATTCCTGGACTAGATTATTGTTTTAGGTTCTCTCTTCAGTCCCCAGTTTTTTATCCATAGAATGGAAAGAAGGATTAATGAAATTAAGCAGGATATTTTCCAAAGCTCTTCACAATTCTAAAAATCACAGAGTTTTCACGTTACATGTTAAAAAGTTCGCAGCTTCCATTATGCTTGGGAAGTCTTTTCCCTTCAAGTAGTCAATGATAATTCCTCCCTTGGAGTGATTGCACCAATTCAAGTGCATTGAATTGGTCAAAAAGAATAGAATTTAGTACATGATATAAAGGTTCTTTCGCTACAGGGTTAAGTAATGGTGGGAAATGTGACCTCTACTCTTTAGTGAATAGATCTTTTTAATACACAGAAGCATTGTTCTTTTGACATCATAATGAAAGCATTCATTATTTCTAGGACTTGGGTCTAATTTGTATACAGTCAGTTGTTTGATAATGTAATATCCTGATGTAATACATGGGGCAAAGAGATGGTTGTGGTTGCTCTATGATCCCTCATTACAGCATTTCTTTTGCACTTGCACTCACTTTTATTATGCTTATCAAAGAGTAATCAAATTAATTTAGGATTTGCTGTTGGGGAACCACTTATGAGGCACCTTTACATTTTTGTGACTTGCTATCAATATAATTTGATCCAGGTGCTTTTTTCTTTATTATAATCATGTCATATTGTTTGTGAAAATTAAAAATGTCTTTGTGCTCTGATTAATAATCACCCAGTTATTTTCTTCTTGAAGGCTAGTAATGCCTAATATAAGAAGTACTTGCTGAATTTTAATATTTTGGTATTTAAAAATAAAATATTTGGGCCGGGGCTATAGTTCAGTGGCAGAACTCTTGCCTAGCACATGTGAGGGTTTGATCCTCAGCAGCACCACATAAAAACAAATAAATAAAATAAAAAATATTCTGTCTATCTACAACAACAAAAAATTTTTAAAAATAAGTTTATACTTGTAAATATATTTTAACATTTAATATTAAGGAAAATTCTGTAATTCTCTGTAATTACTTCTTGAAAAAGGACAGTTTCCAATTATATTTGATGGCCGTTTCAAGCTTGATGACCAGAATTTTGAAGTTCTTTTCTTCCTTAGCCCCGTTTACATACAAATCTTTTTACTGTAGTAAGAGGAGAAATGAGGGTCCCTGAAGAAGCCCTTAAGGTAAAAGTTTTTCCTTTTGTCAATCTTCCATTCACTAGGGTTGATTTCATTCATGGATGTTTCAGTTCCTTTTCTAAATGTATTTTGTAGCATGAGAAGTTTACCATTCAGCTTCAGTTGTCCCAGAAATCTTCAGAACCAGAATTATCAAAATCTGCAAGTGCTAAAAGCATAGATTCAAAGGTGGCAGATGCACCTACAGAAGTGCAGCACAAACCTATAGAAGCACTGAAAACTGAGGAAAAAGCCACAGGTAAGCTAACCTTTTTGAAAGTCCCATATTTATACTTGATTTTGAAGAAATTATATCCTTCTTTCTCAAAAGTTGGGCATATGCTTATTAAGATAATTTATAATACTTTCAGTGCCTCTTAATGCAGCCAATGCTCCATTTAATTGTAATTTATAATAATATTTTATTATTTCATGTTTGTTTGCATTTTTATGAGTTGTAACAACTGAAAGAGAAGAAAAAATTTTAATCCAATGATGCTCCATCATTATTATATTATTATATAATTTATAGGCCTAAAAAAACTATAAAAATGCTTTGTATAAATAATTTCATTTAAACAAACAATTTTTGAAATTGATGAACATTATATTTGTCCAAATAAAAAATTCATTCTGCTAAAAACTAAATATAGTTACTGTGCTATTCCTGTTAGGGTTAAAAAAAGTTAGAAAATGGCTACTCATGACAAAATTTACTCTAGTTTCATCTTTTGTATTTGGCATCAATGACGTTTCTGATGAGACTAGTTTTATTGTACCCTAGTTGGTTTTTGCCTAGTTTCAACAAACTTCTTGTACTGGGACGATTTCTTATCTAAACATTCAAGTCAAAGGCCATTTATTTTAAGTGGTTCATTTATATACTAAAGAACTCAACACTTTAATGAAAAGCAATTGAGATAGAGATACATAGATATAGATACAGATATAGACACATAGCAGTTGCATTGCTTAGATATATATCAGCCATAGTGATAGTGAAATTATTTCTAGTGTTCTGTGAAATTATTTTGTTGCTGTTTTGTTGTTGTTGTTTCATCTACTTTAGACAGATTTTTGCTACCTCTTTCCAGATATTTCTGCTATGCCCCGTGGTACTCCATTGTATGGACAGCCATCATGGTGGGGGGATGATGAAGTAGATGAAAAGAGAGATTTCAAGTCCAGTGGCAAAGCTGAAGAAAAAAATCATGAAACAGGAACATCAGGTAAAAATATCTCAATGACTGTGACATTACATGGATTTTGGAAATCATTTGTAATCTAAGCAAAAATCTGTTTACTCTGAAAAGAGATGATCTACTCTAAAGCTTGATTTAAAAAAAAGTTGATAACTATTTTAATGTCCTATTTATTTTTAATATAAATTTCTTTATTACGAATGATTCTCAAAGTATTAATTTTAATCTTTTTAAAAATATTTTTATTTAAAGTATTTTTCCAGTTTATGAGAATGTTAAAACTCATGATAGATTAATAACAGGACATTTTACATATTTTAAAGTAATTATTAAAGTGCATTTTAACGAAAGCAGTAGGTACAGATGGATTTTATCTTTTCATTAGATTCACAAGCATCTAATAATATTTTAAAGTAAACAATCTCTACTATGTTCAGAAATGTGATATGAAATTATAGCTTCTTTAAAACTTCACTATTCTCAATTTGTTGGAATTATAGTAGCAACAAGATTACTGTGTTCCGCAGCCAGAATGAAGAAATAGTTCTGGGTCAGAGTCTCAGAATAGTAATTAAGGAACATATTCTTTTGTTGATGGAGTAGCTCAGTGGTGAACTAAGTGTTCACAAACCAGATCAAGATTTCCAGGAAATAAATGGAGGTACCAATTGTTTGTCACGTATGGACATTGAAAAGACATCAGAACAGAAGGATGGAACAGCCAATTTCTGTGATAACAGCAGATTAAGATCCAGAACTGGCACCAGGGATCAATATGGAAGACTTAGTGTGACAGAGACAAGGATAAATTTCATCAGAACTTGTCTCAGTGTTCTACCTTTGACCATAGTTCTACAAGATAAGTGAGACAGTTTTCTTAGCTGGAGAATTAAGAATGCTATATCTTTAGATATGCTCTTATTAGGGCAGGACACAAAAGTCTTATGAAAGCTGGCATTATCAACTCAATCTTAAACTGTGTTCCAAACTGAATTTGTCAACTTTGTGAAATAAATTTTTATCACGGCTTCCTTGTTTCTTTCACCAACACAGTTTACTCCATGCCCAACCATGAAGTATTATTATTTAGTATTTAACACATCTTCAGATGTAAATAACAGAACTGTTTCCTGATACTAAAAAAAAAAGGACTTACTGGCTCACATGATTGAATCCTGCCAGGGTTGTTCAATGCAACGTCTCAACACTATTATCTCCATCTCTCAGTCTTAACAGTCCATAGTGGTTGCAGAAAGAGGGAGTTTCCCCTCATACTCATAGGTTGCCCGCCAGCAACAGTCAAGGGTACATGCTACCTTACCTTGATCATATCCAGCAGAAAAGAACAAAGGTTGCTTCCAGAAGACCTCCCAGAATGTGGAAGAAGAACATTCCCAAAAGTTTTCAATACATCTGTCTTCTCATTGGCCTCTCACAGGTTCAGAAGTGGGTCACCTGCTTATTATTGTTGCTGGTGAGACATAGGAGATTATCTGTACATCACTCTTGCTGGCCTTGAAGCTGAGTGTGGAGATTTTTTTCCTTTGAGGCACATGAGTTGTGTCAGGGAAGAGTGGATACCAGAGAATGTTGACGTTCTTTTAGAAAGAAGGAACAGGAAAAGATACTGGAAGACAATCAAGAATGTCCACTTTATTTGAAAAGTTTTTGTCTTCCCTTTCCTTCACCTTATTGATCTAATATATTATCTACCTCTGTCGCCTTTTTGTCCCCACCAAGTCATAACTGAACTTCCTAATTTAAGTTTTGGACCTCTTTTAGTCTGTTTTGCATAAAAAAACTAAACTGATCTTTATTTCATTATTTTCAAGAAACTACACTGACTCCCATTTACTTGCCAAATAGATTTTAATATTTTTAAGTTTTACATGTCAGAGCTTTCTAGTTTTGCCCTACTTTTCTCTAGTGGGCCTTATATCCCAATTTTAGTTGATATAGTATTTTCTTCCAATTTGGGAGAGAAAAAATTATGCTAATTCCTGCTTGTTCTATTCTCCTTTAGGAATCTATACACACAAACATTGAATGATACAAAATTCTAAGTGATGTATTTGTGTATATGTATTGTTAATATGTGACACCGTTTCATTCACTATTTTTGAGTAAGCCTTCTCTCCACAACTAGTCTCTAAATATCTTAAATTATCACATATGATGCTATCATTGTGCACTAGATCCACCTGGTAGAAGGAAATTATTTTTTTAGGTCTTGTGTTCCATCACATTCTGTTGGTTAATAGTTTAGTGACATTCTTGCTTGCTTTGTCATTTTAGTATAAGGATATTAGCATTTCATATTTGTCCTTTGCAGTTATTATTAAAAGATAAGATGAGGGTAAAAGTTTACTTACCTGGAATAATCTATGAATTCATCAGAAATTATAAAATCAGGTTTGAAATGTATATCAAATGTTATTAAATTTGATCATTTTGAAATTAACTTTTTTTTAAGAATTTAAATATTTTTTAAAATGTTTCAAATTATGCAATATAAATGATTAATTTAATAATTTATGCTCCAAGTATACTCCTTCAGTAAAAACAAAAAGTGACTTCTTTTTTGGTTACCAATTTTTAGAATTTAAAACTTGGTACTTACTATGGAAGATATTCCAGAAAGAATTAAAACCTATCTGTTACTAGTCATTTTTATATCCTCCTCTGTGGGCCCACATGTCTAGAATTTCTGAACAACTCGACATACAGCCTAAAAAACTTAGAAGCAAATGTTTACATTAAAGCAATTCAGTTCTCCTGAAATTCTGTGAATATTTTCAATATTACTAAGGAAAATTTGTCTTCAATTTAGTTGTTAGCTGTGTTCTTCAACCCTTGGTCTCAACATTAATTTACAGTTAAGGCTCTTTAAATATTGTATATATTTTGAAAAGGCATGTAAGCTGTATATAGTAGATTCTTGACTCTTCACAGTGATTTTTTTTTATCCAAACTAAATTTGGACACTTTTAAGTTGTAACTCGTATTTAGCAAAGTAGTTTCACAGAAATCATAATTTGAAATACTTCACTGGGTGGGTGTCTAAAGCAGAATGAGTCACCATGATAATTATAGTCTGTGATTTTTAAATTAGTTGAATATTTATTTAGTTTAGTACAGAAGAATGGGTTATAAGTAGCCCTGATAGATTACACAGTCATAAAATACCCTCAGAACATAAGCAGGTTATCACCAGTTGCTCTTCTGATTTAGATGTACAGAATTAATTCTAGCATAGTCAGTTAAATAATTTTTAAAAATCTAGTAGTTGAGGTTAATATTAATATACTAATATAAAATATTTAGTATGTTATGTGGGTTAATTTGGTATAACAAAATGATTTTTGAAGATAAATGAATGTTAAATTCATAAATTCCAAACTATGTTGTCAGTAGTCTGAGAGAAGAAAGCTGTTTTATTTTTCTATCTTAATTTGGAAGCCCTATTGATTTTTCTAGTGAGCATTTCTAATAGGGCCACACTTCATCTGTTTTTATCATCTTCAGGGAAATGAATCTGCCTTCATATAATGAATTTTTCAGGTGATCAAACTTCACTTTTACAGCTGACAGTTTTTTAAAAGTTTACAAAATAATGCACTGGTCATTTCCGAAGTTTCTGTTAAATGCATTACCCCTATCATCACTTGAGCGGAGTAGTCTGAGTATAGTGTAAATTTTTTCTTTCAACTCAGAATCATCATTATTTATATCAATTGTTGAATTATGGTATCTTACAATGATGTCCTCAGGAGCGTTTGAAATATGTAAGATTGCCCAATATATACTGAGTGATACTAGAATACAATGTTTTTGAGGCCATTTTTCTGCTCTTGATTGTTTTTCATGTTTGTCCCTTGCTCCAATAATGTAGGGTTTTCCCTAATACCATCCTTTCATTTTCAGTAGTAAGCAAAATTGAGTAGTTTTTGGAAAAAATAATTTTATCCTGAAAATTGTTATTCTTAGATATTTATTATGCCTTCTGTTTAGATTTTTTTTGACAATTTACTAGTATTATTTTGGAATTGGAGCTTTATGTTTTTCTGTTCCACATATTTGCACATGGAGATGTTAATGTCCCATTCTTCTGTAACTTAAAAGCATATATTTTTATGATTCTTATTCAGAGTACTGTTAAGAAGTCAATTATAACATCTGATGAATTACACTAGCATTTAAAATTTAAAAGACCAATCAATTCACTTAAGGATTAGAAACAACATAATTTTCTTGTATTGCCTTTTCTTCCTAAAAAAATTTTCTATACATAATTTTTCTATCAATCTGTATAAAGACAGAATGGACTTTTGAGCAGAGAAACATTCTTCATTTGAACTTTCTTGGCAATAGACCATCTCAACAACAGGGCAGTATAATCTTTAAGTTTTTTCTTTTGCATTTGCTTTATTTAATAAATACTTAAAATACGTATGTAAAATAAGCATTTTATTTGTCATTTTTATTTATATACCTTTATGTATTTTATTTATAAAGCATCTCTTTTCATATCTTTATATTAGTTTCTGAGGCAACAGAAGAATTGTGATAGTGTTCCACAATTGGTTGTTCCTTCTGCCTGCCATCTTGTTAATAATCTGAGGTTTATAATTCAGCTCTCCTTCAAATGTTTTTGACACTTGTACATACTCAACTATATAGAAATGTAAACTAATTTCCTTCTAGAGTTACTAGCAGGCAACTGAATTTTCTGTTTTTTCCTTTTTTCTTTCATATTGCTGCTTGGATTGCTATGCTGTATGCAAAACCATATGCTTTATCTTTAACTACTCTTTTAGTCTTTATAAAATTGTCTATCTTCTTCCAGGAATCATACATTAGTAATATTTTTGTCATTCTAAAAGTCATGTCTCTAAATGTAATGGTAAAGGATGGTAAGTGGAATCATTACTTCTAGAACATGACTTACATATTTGCTTTTTATCCTCATTTGAGTACCTGTTTTCCATTGGAGCTCTGCATTTGTTTAAAGATGTTTCAGACATCTCATACTGCTGACTTGTTAAGGAAATCCACGCTTTTCATATATATATATAATTTTTATTTATCTATTTAGTTATTTATTTCTTCTTTAGAACCTGAATCTCCAGCTTCATTTGATTTCACTTCTTTTGAACCTTGATAATTTCTAGATCCAAATTGGAAAAGTTACGGACCTAGCCATGAAAGGTCCATTTCTTAACTGCTTCACTATCCTTTGCTGTTACTGCTGCTTATCTCACATCTATTAGTAGTTGAATGGCATGTTTATAATCCAAGTTCTTTCTTCTCTGTTACATTTTTTTTTCAATGATGGAAATGCCATTTTTTTTCATCCAGACTATGATCTGCTTTCTGATCCTTACAAAATAATGCACTGGTCATTACCAGTCTCCCTCAAATGCTAGAAACCCCAAATATTTTGAATTCTCTCTTATTTTTCTCATTAGGGTGCAGCATAGATGCCAAGCAAGTTGAGGAACAGTCTGCAGCTACCAATGAAGATATACTTTTTCCTTTCTGTAGGGAACCAAGTTATTTTGAAATCCCTACAAAAGAATTCCAGCAACCATCACAAATAACAGAGAGCACTATTCATGAAATCCCAACAAAAGACACACCAAGTTCCCATACAACAGGTGCAGGGCATGCTTCATTTACCATTGAATTTGATGACAGTACCCCAGGGAAGGTAACTATTAGAGACCATGTGACAAAATTTACTTCTGATCAGCGCCACAAGTCAAAGAAGTCCTCTCCTGGAAGTCAAGACTTGCCAGGAATTCAAACAGGAATGATGGCTCCAGAAAACAAAGTAGCTGACTGGCTAGCACAAAACAACCCTCCTCAGATGGTATGGGAAAGAACAGAAGAGGATTCCAAAAGTATAAAAAGCGATGTTCCAGTGTACTTGAAAAGGTTGAAAGGTAAAGTGAATGATCATTTCAGAACTTCCTATTGTATAATTAAGAAAATTCAGTTTTCACAGTTAGCAAACTACTATTAAGTAATTATATGGTAGAAGACATCTTATTTCTCAAAGCTTACATTTAACTTTAAAGCTCAGAAGCAAACCACAATGCTCATGTCCAACTTATTCACAATAGTCTTTCTTCATTTTCTTCCCAAAACCATATTGTGACTTTTTAAATATGACATTAAATGCTCCCCCCATGGAAATACCAAATTTATTTAGTGCATCAGTGGAATTTCCTAAAAGACAATTCCCATCATTTTTTTGGTTTATGGAAAAGATATATACAGTTGTATTCTCTTATGATACTTGTAGTAAAATATCAATATCTAGATTTTCAAACAAATTTTAAGCCATTAGGTATGGGCTAAGAGTTTATTTGAATAATATAATCACTTTGTTGATGGAGTACTTCAAATTGTTCTTAGTGGTTACTTATAAAAGAAACACTTTTGAATTTAGAAAGACTTACTAGATATTTATGAATCTAATGTAAAATTCTTTTAGTATTTAAACTTTAGAAGAATCATAGTTGAATGTTCATTTGTGAAATAGGTATCATATATGCTTTATTAGTATACCACTTGGCCAAAATTATTAAAAACTTTATAATTGAATACTGATGGCATTAGCTGATCAGTTTTCCCCATTGATTTTGCCAGTTCATTGTTTCCAAGAATTAATTGAATACAGATTTGTATTATTTTCACTTATTTATTTAAATAAGGTATACATAAGGGAAGGATTTTGAATAAACTGTGATTGTATATTAATGGCCATTCTTTTGTATATTAGGAGTTTTAAAAATGGCTCTTTGAGTCAGAGACCATATATTACTTAATTGTATCATTAACACTTTGAGATTTGAGCATATGATAGGTAATAAGTAATTCAAATAAACAATGAATGAAATCACTGTCAATGGCAAGACTGATCCTGGCTTAATCTATACTTTGTGCCCTGAGATTGTATCGTGATCAAGTAATGAAGAAATCGTATTCTTACCTTTATTTTGGATTTGCTTCTAAGACATTTCAGGATAGTGAGATAGTGTGATTAATTCTTTGTTGGTGCCTATTACAGCATTGTAGTCATCAGCAATTACCTGACATATGTAGTTTTGAGATGTGATTGTTATCTTTTACTTCTAGAAGACTTCATTACACGTAATTGAGAACCTGTGTATGCATTGTATAGGTTAAATCTTATAAATAAAAGCCACACATTTGTAAGCTGACCATTTATATTAATTGGAAATTATATTGATGTCCTACTATAAGAGGACATTCTTACTAAATATACAAAATGATCTAAATTGATAAAAGGGTACCGTTTAAAAATATCTTTGTTAAATCCTTTTGTAACCTTTTAAAGTCATTATAACTTTTGTTAGCTGTTTTTTTAATTGTTACATTATTATATGGTTATATATAATAATGGGATTTGTTTTTACATATTTAAACATGCATATTACAAAATTGGTCAATTTCATTCCTCATTGCCTCTGTTTTCCCTCCTCCTTCCATCTCCCTATTCCTCTTCCTCTGCCCTATTGTACTCCCAATTTTTTAAGCCATTACTTAAAGACATTCTCTGCTTTTGAACAAGACCCTTTTGTCAGCCTAATTCCAAATAGAGTCATTAAGAACCACATTATATTTATCACTACATTAATCATTAGATATTTTTAAACTTTACTAGAAATTAGACAATCAAATAGGTAGGCATATATTCAAATATGGTGCCACTGCTAGGAAACCTTTTGGATTTGCCTTTAGGCCATTTTACAAGTCATAAAAGAATATGTTTTTGCAAGTCTAACTCATTTTTGATCCAAGATAGACCCATTTTATTTCTCTAGACTTAACTTACAAATGACATTTGACTTTCTACAAAAGTCTGAGCTGCTTATACAGTTCAGGATATCAAGATGATGAACTGAGCTCTAAATAAATGCAAATATATAGCATTTAGTAACAATTTTTCAAAAATTAGACTTTCAACAATTGCTTTAATCAGTCCAAAAATTCAAAGTTGGCAATAAAAACAAAAATACCTTGCTCCTACAAGAGTAAAGTGCACGCGCTTTGGGACAGTGAGGAAAATAATGTTCACAAAGCCCATACACTTTCACCCTTTAGGAGAGTTGCACCTTCTTTGGCTATAGTGATGAGGTTCAGCTGACCTACCCTAAGAAGTATTTTAAATTTTCAGTGTCTTTAGGCATCATTAATGACAGGCAGAAGGGGGAAAAAAGCTGGTGAGGGTAGTTTCCTAGTGATCTTTTTGTTGAATAAAAAACAGACGTCTTACCTTGTGTGACACTGAGAAATACAAAAATGAATAATATTGTAAAATACTATTGTAAAAAAGAAAAGGGCTAATTTTAAGCTATAAGAGAGATATTCAAAAGAGCCTTGCACCACTGTGTTCCAAATTTTGTATATTGAAATAAAAATTAAAGTCTATAAAGATGATATTTTCATTAAAATATTTTTACACATATTTGTTAAGGGTTATTTGGTCTTCTACAAGAAATATTGAAGTTTTATTATTTCTAGATTTTATAAACTGGATTCCTTTTTAGTGTATCCAATATAATATTGAAATAGGCTTGAAATGTATGTAATGTTTTTAATGAATTTTGTATTTGAACTAGTGGGTTTTTTTGGGTTTTTGGTTCTATCTGCTATCCATGACCTCTGGATTCATTATCTAAGTCAGGGATTCCATTAATTCAGTTATGTTTTTTCTTTTCAGGTTTCATTTTGAATAGTTAATAATTTGAAGAAATAGTTTCAGATTTGTTTGTCAAATTTTATTTTATAATATTAATTACTATCCCTTCAGTGGGAATACTCCTCAAACCCCCATTTTAAAAATCTTATTCATTTCCTTTGTTTCCTTTGCCTGTGTTTTTCCAAAACATCACCCTTTTCTGTGTGTACTGCCATTCTCTCTTTTCAGTTTTCTCATTCATTTTATGTACTCCATTTTTATAACTAGTCCTCTTAGGTTGAATTATTACCACTAATTGGTACCATCTAAATTTATTTGTGTGCATTAAAACTCAACCTTTTCCCTAGCCATGTCTTTTGCTCCTCCTACCCCTCCAGTCTTTCATTTCTCATCATTATTTTGTTCAGTACCACAATATTCAGCTTGTGTTAGAATTAAAATTTGTTACCCAGAGAAATTTAAAAATCAGATTTTGTCCTGGAAGCATTGGAATATACCAATGTGCATTCTAGTGTACTAGATTCATTTATAGCTTCCAAAGAAGTTTTCATTTAAGCCATGATTGGTGAAATATGTATAGAATAGCTCTTGACTTCCTAATAATTTTATGCTATTATAGTATAGTTATTATCCCTTGAGTATTTGCCCAATAGGAGCTTAGAGTTTATTGAAGGACTTGATAGACTATTCTTTTCTTCGATAGCATCCTTTAATTACCATGTTAAGCTATCAGAGTTTAGAGTACAAATGCAGTTTTCAAGTATTCTCATAAGTAGAACAATGTGAAAAAATTATGGGAAAAATTAAGGGGAATTACAGATTTGAATCTTTATTAAAAAGGAAAGGAATACTGAAGTATTGATCATCATATCACATTTTTATGGTATTTGTATTCTCTTTTCCATATAATTATAAGTATTTTAGTGGTGTCATCTTCTTCCTTATCTTTTTACCTCTCTAATGCAAAAGTCAAATTTTTTGTTGTTAAATAAGATTTGAAAGCAGAATTAATGTTTATTGACATTACAAATACAAACTATGACAGATGATAGTATTGCTTATCTTCTAAGGCATTAATTAATCATTATAAAGTTGAGACTTAGAGGGAAAAAAGAGCAGTTCTATCCAGTTCTTTAGAAAGGCCCCCATTGTTGGTTGATAAAATTTGAATATAACCATTGCAATTGAGGGAAGTTTGCAGAGCCTGTTACTGAAAAGAACATATGACTTTGGATGAAAGGGAGGAGGGGTCAAAACAAATAGCACTTTTGTATATGCTTCTAACTTTCTACATGGGATTATTTTCTTTTCTACTATGTGATTTCTCTTTTCTGTGTAGGAAATAAACATGATGATGGTACACAAAGTGACTCAGAGAATGCTGGGGCTCACAGGCGCTGTAGCAAACGTGCAACTCTTGAGGAACACTTAAGACGCCACCATTCAGAACAGAAAAAGCTACAGAAAGTGCAGGCTCCTGAAAAGCATCAAGACCAAGCTGTTGTAAGTGAAACTGCTTTTATGATTGCATTCTTTAATGAAGATCATCCCAGAAAAAGAGGGTCATATTCTTTTACTCAAAGTACAGGAATCTTGTGCCAGGAAACTACTTACTCAACACTACATACAAAACTTGGAAAAGCAAAATCTCCAACAGCAGATGCCAAAGTGGTTTCTTTGTCTTTACAGACTAGCTCTGCGCATCACAGAGGGGGGCATGGTGTTCCACATGGGAAATTGTTAAAACAGAAATCAGAGGAGCCATCGGTGTCAATACCCTTCCTACAAACTGCATTGTTAAGAAGTTCAGGGAGTCTTGGGCACAGACCAAGCCAGGAGATGGATAAAATGTTAAAAAATCAAGCTACTTCTGCTACTTCTGAAAAGGATAATGATGATGACCAAAGTGACAAGGGTACTTATACCATTGAGTTAGAGAATCCCAACAGTGAGGAAGTGGAAGCAAGAAAAATGATTGACAAGGTAAATAATTGAAATTTGAGTATAATGTTAGTTTTGTGGTGTACTTGACTGTTGGAAATTATTGGAGAGTCAACACTGAAATGTTCTCATGTAATCAGTGTTATTGGAACTTCAGGTTTTGATAGGGAGCTGCAAGACTAATAGTAAGACAAAAATGCTTTCTTAATTTATTGTTCTTTATTATATTCCAAATTTGCCTGAGCTTCATATGTAAGGTCCTGTACATTTAATCTGTTTGGACCTTTTAAGTCTACGTAAAGTTAAAATAGGCTTTAAAATAGTACACTTTAGACATTCTCACTTTGCATTTATTTATGTCACAGCTGAACAAACAGATTGCTAGAACTGTTAACATAAATATGTTAACCACAGGTTTCCTGCCTACTGATTTCATGTTGGAAGCAGATGAAAATACATATGTTTTAATTAATATGTCCTTATTTTCTTTATTTCTATTCACTGCTATCTATGGTGATAGAAAAGCAGTGTATGAAAACAAAATCAAGTTTTTTTTATAGTATGTTCATTTTAGCTAGGTTATTCTAGTCATGATGATTATCTACATTCCCTTTGTGATACTAATTAATGTGTATAATGATTATTGTTTGGCCTAAAAAATAGTTTTTCTTAATTATGCCCAAGGCAATAGAAAGTTGGCTTTCAAATCAGCTGTTTGTTTTACCTCCTGGAAAGTAACAGGATAAGTTTGGCTAAACATTTATTTCTTTTTTAAATTCTTGTTACTCAAAAGTTGATTGCTTCTTTAAGTTAGCAATATTAATATCACTTAGGAGACCCAACCCAGACAATACTGAATTAGAATCTGCATTAAAAACAAGACTGCTCAATAATTCATAAGCACATTAACAGTTGAGATGCACTAGTTTAGATAATGAATTTCCAGAATGGTATCTGAGAGAGTGAGATAGCCAGGACACAGGAAAAATATTAGGACTTATGCTCACTGTTTTGTGTAATTTTTTCTACTTTGAACTGTTTTCTCCAGTGTATACAATCTATTACTACATTGACACACATATATAATTTCTAAACATATTTATCAAAGAGTACATGGTCAAAATTTATAAAATTTCTTACTATGGGAATGCACAACTCCAAACTTTTGGAGACCCATTTGCCTGAGGAGTAGCTGTTATGTAAGCAATATTATTCTAGTTGTTAATAAGAGAAATATAGGGTTTAAGAAATACTAGATATTTCCTTCATAGTGATTGATTTTTTTTTTCCTTTAAAGGTTTATTTTTGCAGTCAGTGGTTTTATATTTTTTAGTATTTCAGAATATGGACACTTACAAGTTTGACAGATCTGGATTAAGTATAAACTCTGCGTGTACTAGTGTGTACCTTTGGGTAAATGAAACTCTTTAAGCCTAAATTTCATTTATCTCCAAAATGATGGAAATTTTATTCGATTTTAAAAATAATTCAATAAAACATAGAAAAGGCTTATAATATCTATCTTATGAGAGCCTTATAAAGGTTAGCTCTGTTTATTATTACCATATTAGGAGTTTCCATATATGAATCTCTACATAAGGTACTGACAAATCTTGGAAAGTTCTTGCAGCACTGAAAGGGCCAAATATGAAGCAAAAATACAGTTCCTGTGGAAGAGACTAGCTTGGCTAGGAAAAAGAAAACCAAGAAAGAAATCATGGTTGAAGATGAGGCTGTTTAGGAAACTGCTGAATACAAAGGCTACCACAAAATCTAGTTTACACTTGTTATCTGCAGTTACTTTAAGCATCTTATTTCATGCTCAGAGACAGTTCCAGTTTTGACAAGAAATTATATATGGTTACACTACAATTATAAAACGGGATTCATTTAATGGAGTAATGGTATTATGTGACTAGATAAATAATACACTTATTCTTGAAAAAAGTCTGAGACTATACTGCAGGAAAACAAGGATCACTGCATTATCTTGTGACTACCAAAGTAATGAAAGAGCTGAAATTCCATTAGCTATGACCAACGCTGTAAGCCAAATCCAGGCTAATTAAAGTCAAGCTCCAGAGGGTGGAGCCAGGAATCACATGTCTGAAGAAGTAACCTGTGGGTGTGGAGAAAACAAAGGCCAAGAATAGCAAACTTAATGACGTAAGAAGCACTTTGGGAAGACTGGAGTAGATACAGGCAACATATCAAATAGCTTGGATGAACTGTCATCTGTTTTTTCCCTTTTGAAATTTTGGTGTGTGAAACAGGAGTTGGGGGCCATCTGCTGCTGTCCATCTAAATCTGAATGGTCTTGAAAACTTTCATATGATCTCTTTTCTATTTCATTCCGTCATTTGGGAGCTAGTTTATTTCATTGATAATGTGTCAGGTTTTGTGTTAGGGGACAGTGATTCAAATAGAAAAGACCATGTTCTTTCCCTCAAGAAATGAATGCATAGCAGGATAGATAAATGAATTAAAGACAGACATGGTGGCATATGCCTGTCATTCCAGGTACTTGAGAGACTGAGGCAGGAGGATGTCAAGTTCAAGGGTAGCCAGACCTTGTCTCAATAAAAAATAAAAGGGGCTTGAAAGTTGAAAAGGCAATTTAAAAGCTGCTGTCATGTCCAACAGTCAGTCAGTTATAATTGTCATGATCTTACATAAGAAGACTGGGCTAAAAATACATATTTGGGAATATTAGAGAATAGAAGGAAGTTATGCAGAATTAAGAGATGAAACCAGAGAAGCTATATAGACTAAGGGAACAAAGTATGAAATTCTTGGCAATACCAACATTGGTGGACAAAGTATTAAGAGTGAACAAAATAAACTGAAGAGGATCAGATAGGGGAGTAAGAGAAAATAGCATCTGGAAATCAAAAGCAGAGTGGAAAAGAAGTAAGCAGTACTGTAACATGATGCACTGATGTTAAGTATAGTAAGTACTGAAATGCCTTTTCAGTTCTCCCAAAAATATATTGTCTACCTGGGACTAAAGATAAGCAGAAAAGTTATTTGCATCTTACCTTAAAAGAAGAAATTGTATATAATTAAAATAGGATCTCCTTAAAGAAATGACCAGGCCAAAATGCCCTATCCTTGTTTTTCTGTTTTGGTGTCATTTAAAAGGTGCTGAAAAAGAACCTTTTCCCCAACCCCCAAGTTAAGAGATTATAGCAGTTCGGTTTGTGTTTGGGGGCTGTGTCCGTTAATGATGTCCTTATTTTTATGCATGTCTCAAAGTTCACTGTTTATGAGGGTAACACATGCCTCACATTTATAATGACCTCTTAAATTTTGCATGTATGCTTACATGAAAATGCACTATAAGAAGAAATTGATGTTGCCTGTCTGAATTAAAGCAACTCATCTCCCACAGTAATGATATTCTCCCCCATTTACTCTTCTTTTTTACCTTCCAGAGAACCCATCACAAGACCAGTTTGTTCTTCCTTCTCCTCCATTCAAAACAGACACTACTAATGGAAGAGGAAGATCTTGTCGGGCTACTACTTTTTTTTGTTGTTGTTACTGGGTATTGAACTCAGAGGTGCTTAACCACTGAGCCACATTACTAGCTCTACCCTTTTTTTTACATTTTAATTTGAGACAGGGCCTTACTAAGTTGCTGAGGCTGGCCTTGAACTTGTGATCTTCTTGAGTTACCCTTTAAGCCTCTGGGATCATAGGTGTGCACCACCACACTGGCCAGGGCTACTATTTTTAAGCTCAATGAGGAAAAACTTAAAAGTGAGAACAGAAATCTAAACATTTATCAAGAAAAAATATCAGGCACTATAGACAGGCTCTGCGCTTTAGAAGTATTTCTCCTTCTCTTAAATTTTATACCACAATCAACCCTGTCACATACGTTTCCTGGCCTGACTTATTAACTGTTCATTGTATCAACATATCTCCCCCTAAAAGCCTATTGATAGCATGCTTTCCATTTCCTCATGGAACTTGGTCAGTGCTGGTTCTGTAGCAACAGGTGGTAGGAAATTATCCAGAACTAGAAGAACTATTATAAGATCAGAAACATAACATAAAAAACATCTATGGCAGCAAGTCAAGAAAGTCAGTGCTGAGAATCTGGATCCTAGGGTAATAAATTAGATTAGACCTAAGTCAGAACCAAGGGAATCATGATAAACATCTCTCCTAACTCCTTTCTGAGCTCTTCTAATTTTTTTTCTGAATTTTAAATTTAAAAGTTGATCACAAATGTAAAATCAGTGTTAAAAATTCAAAATCATTTATTCCATTTAACTTAAGGGTTTTTTTTCTCTTTAATAGTGAAATTAGATTCTAATGGAATTTACAAATTTTTTTAACTCCTCTCTTAAATCATCTTGATTGAATTCTTTTACACCAGAGCCTAGAATTCCATGTTGTCCTTCTGTAATTATATGTCAGGTGATTTTTGTAGGATGTAGGAACCTTTATATTGATTTGAACTGATAGAGACCCTGCTTTCTTACCTAGGAGGTCCTTGCTTTTTGAGGTGATAGATGTTCTGGTCATTAAATGTTACTTTGATGACTCACTTATTATTTCAAAGTAAGCCTAAAATAGCTTGACATTTTACTTATCATTATCTTTTTAATTTCTGTGGGAAGATGAATTCTGAATTCCAACTTATATTTGAGTTATTTAATACAGAAGTGACTATGGCTATTAAATGATCATTTTGGTCTATATTGTATTACCATATTTATATGCATAACCCTTTCCCCTTTCCATGGTCTCTGCTTCCTGTCACAATAAACAAGCTGCCTATATCTGATATTATTGAATATAATAATAAAATGAGTATTCACCCTCTGAAAGATGTGATATGCCACATTTCCTCTCCCCACTGCTGTAATTCAAGAATTGGAAATTTTGGATTTTTCTGTATAGCTTAAACTTTTAAATGACAATGGCAATGATGATAATATAATGGTGAAAAAAAATCAAGGTGAAACGTTTCATAGGCTTGGTTTGTACTTGCTTTTATCATCTGCAGAATGTTTAGTTTCTTTAAATTTAAAACTAAATCTAAAATATAGTCTGGTTTTATGGAAAGTTAGTTTCAAATATAGTTTTTAAGAATGCTGCATCGTTCTTTCATGTGAATTTCCTTGTTTATGCTTAAGCTCGTTCATTAGACCTGTCCTTAAGAATAAGGACTAAGTGCCAGGCACAGTGGCACATGCCTATAATCCCAACAACTCAGGAGGCTGAGGCAGGAGGATTGCAAGTTCAAAGCCACCCTCAGAAACTTAGTGAGGCCCTAAATAATTTAGCGAGACCCTGTCTCAAAATTAAAAAAAAGGGGCTGGAGATGTGGCTCTGTGGCTAAGGGCCCCTGGGTTCAATCTCTGGTACCAACAAACAAACAAATAAAAGAGTAAGGACTAAATCATACAGATACCTAAATCCCCTGTAGTAGCTAGCCCAGTAGCCTATAGTTAGACAGTACCATACCACAGTTGCTTATCCTGTGTATAGCTGTCTGTAATGCTTTGAAATATCCCATTTGTTTAGGATAGCCACTAATATACAAGGTGAAATCCCAAACTGAGATACTACATGTAATTGTATGTATTCAGAGGTAAAGATTGAGAACATGGTCTATAATCTGGGATAGGTTAGGGAGGGAGGTACTATAAAGGACATGAAAGCCACTCCTCACCTCCAAAATAAATGAGTTATTTTTACTTTCTGTTTTACTGTGCTGGGGATCAAACTCAGGGCATTGTATGTGCTAGGCAAGCATTCTACCACTGAGCTATAGCCCTAGTCTACAAAGAAATTTTTATTCTTGTACCCCAATCCTCATTCCTTTTGTTTCTACCCTAAAGGAATTAGAAACTGACTGGTAACATGAGATGCAAGGTTCCAATAGAGAGGAATCATAAATATTAAGAATCTAGACTCATCCTTTTACTTACTATAGACTTCTATTCTAGCCTGAGAAGTCCCTGGCTGGATAAGAGACCCATATTTTATACTTAAATAAGTTTGGGATTTTGATTGAGAACCAGGTCAGAGTAGGAAAGGGAAGAGAATCATGGGCCTGGGGCTAACATATTGCATTTGAAATACCTTGAGTCACTCAGGAGGAGAAATGACAGGTAAACAGCTGTCCATATAGTTTGTAAATGAAGTGAAGCATTACATGTAGATGAATTCACCTAGGGACAGAATCTAGAGTAAAAGATAAAGAAACCTGGCAAAGTTGGCCTTGCTTTGAGGAGCTCTCTGTTGTATCCAATTGTTAGATATGGGTCAAATTGTGTAGCTTTTGAAAATGTGTTAGCTTTAAAGGATATAGACAATATAAAAACTATTTCCTCTTTGTTTTCACATAAAACTTGTCACAAGTGGATGTTTGTGTACCTGAAGTACACAAGTGTACAGAAGTGAATATATACATATTTCAAGATAGTCAGTCATTACTATTATAAGTTTTTCAAAATGCTACAAAATATGTATGAAACCTGAAGACTTCTTTCCCTGCACATTAGTAGTTTCTGCCCTACCATTTGTTTTGAAAAGAAATAATTGTTACTTTCTTAACATATGTATAGCTGTTTCTAATGCTTTAAAAGGAATCTGTACAAAGTCATCTGAGTACTGTGTGTCCAACTGGGAGAACTCCCCTTCTTCAAAGCATTAGTTTTTTTGTGTCTCTTGTCATTTCAAAATATTGTCAAAAGTGTTTACATTTTATTTTAAAATACTGGTGGTTAGGAGTTTAAAGAAATCAAGTTTTGGGTATGGATTAGAACTAAATTTCACCAAATCAGAAAATCACTGAAAGTGATTTCTAAATTAACATGCCAAAGAGATACAAAAATGTAAGTACTCTTACGTGATTAATTTTACTTTCTACTTCCAAACTTAATTTAGCTTTTTTCTAGTAATTATAAAATTTTTTAAAAATTCAGTGAATTTGAAGTTCAAAGAACCATGTAATCAGTCATTTTTAATGTTTTAAAACACATCAATCACTTGAATGGCTGGAATTTGCTTTCTTTATAAATGGGTTAAAGGCAAAGTACACACGAATAGTCAGGTTTTTTTTTACTGCTGTTTTTAAACTTAATTCTAATGTTTAGCAAAATGAAGAAATTTTTTCATTTGTTCACTGTGCTTCCATGTATTATTGAAATTCATATTGATTTAAAGTTAATAATATATAATTTGCTCAAAGATAATTTAAATATTGAGTAGTTCAACAGAATATTAAATCATAATTCTTGAACAGAACAAAATGGTTGTATTTGAATTAAATATCAAGTAATAAGGCCATCTAGTGGTCAAATTTCTAAGTTTTAGTGAATTTGAAAATCTAGTACCTATTTACTAAATATAAACTTTAGAATTTATCAGATGCTGTACTATATGACTTAATTTTTATTTTCTAGAAAGTATTTTAGTGTAAGGTGTTTTCACATTCATATAGATAACAAAGGCTCTTTTTGGTTATGTTCTAAAGATCCTTTCTACAAATTGCTGATTCAGATGCATAATTTTTGGAGTGCTGGGATTGGAATCTGGGGCTTCACACATGCTAGACAAACATTCTAACACTGAGGTATACCCCCAGCCCTGTTTTTCTTGATTGTTATCATCAGAGCCACAAATAATAGCTGCAAAGAATAAGCATTGGATACTTAATAATAAAATGAAATGTTAAATGTTTATATGACCAAAACTTTTTCTAGTCTATTTGGCAATATCCATTGCCTTTCATGTGCCAGGAAATGAGTAAGACTCAGTTCCTACCCCCCCCCCCCAAAAAAAAGCATGTGAATATTTGTTTCTGCATTTAAAACTTTTCAAAAGTGTTGACCATTGACAACCTGCTTATTGACCAGGCTGATCTGTGTGAATAGACCTGGAAATCTGCATTTCACACAAAGGTCTTAAGTAACTATTAGGCAAATAAAGTTTGAGAATAAGTTAAACTCTATGCCAAGATCATACAATAAAATATGCTATTGGCATTGGAGAAAATACTATGTATAAATCTAACTCATATGTAAATGTTAAGCACTTACTAGGGAAGAAAAAGACAAAAAGAATCAAGTTTATAGTTTTTCAACATGCTTCTTGAAAATAATAGAGCAAAGAAACAAGCTGAAAACAAGTTGAAGAGTTACTCTGTCCTAACTCTTTGCATTATTGTAATGTTTAATAAAATTATTCAGGTGTTTTAACAAATATATGAGATCCTGAATGTGATCAACCAGAACATTTACTAAATATTAAGAAAGAATAGTCACATTGAAGTAAACCACAATGACCTGTTTTTTTCTTCAGCTATACTCCAATTGGATATTATCTGTGTCTTTTAAAAAGTTCTCCTTGTTATTAAAATTGAAGTCTAGCCAGATGCCGTGGTGCATGCCTGTAATCCCAACAGTTTGGGAGGCTGAAGCAGGAGGATCACAAGTTTAAAGCCAGCCTTAGCAAAAGCAAGGAGCTAAGCAACTCAGTGAGACCTTGTCTCTAAGTAAAATACAAAATAGCCCTGAGGATGTGGCTCAGTGGTTGAGTGCCCCTGAGTTCAATCCCTGATACACCCCTCCCCCAAATTGAAGTCAAAGTTTATTTAGAATATTTTTACTTCCTTCTGCAGTTAATATGAAATTTAGTTGTTAATCTAGTGCTCAGGCATTCATTTTCACTAGCAAAATTATTTTTTTCTTCTAGGTATTTGGAGTGGATGACAATCAGGATTATAATAGACCTGTTATCAATGAAAAGCATAAAGATTTGATAAAAGAGTGGGCTCTCAGTTCTGCTGCAGTAGTGATGGAAGAAAGAAAACCACTGAGTACATCTGTATTTCACAACTCAGAGGTATGCACTTCTCTTGTGTACTTAATTCTTTATATACATAAAGTATAACTTTTTATTATTTCTAAGTTTTAAGTAATTGATTTATTCCCCTTGTGAAACTTATAAAAACGAAAATTTTACACGTTTTTTATTTCCAATGAAAACCTTAAGCCTGGCTTAGTTATTATTTTGTTATTTTAAATTAATATTCTTTTTTAAGGGAAGAAATATTTTAGTAAGCAATTAACAAGCTATATGCACATTGCCCTAATTGACGTTCTGAGACAAAATAAAAAATGTACACCTTATACTTTTTAGGAAGTTTGTATTTGTAATTGAAAGACTCACCATGTCAGAAAACATGTGAAAGGTACTATCTGATAGATATATTAGATATACTTCAGTAAGTGTAGTATAGCCTGGGTTGTAATTAGAATGTGAAATTAACTAAGAATGGCTTGGTGGAGAAAGCCATGATGTCAAAATTTCATTGCATTTGCTATTGCAAAAAGAAATGTAAAACATCTATATAAATCAAAAGTATTAATTATTATTTATTCAGATACTAAGCTAACATTCAACAGATCCTTCAGTGTGTCATTTTACAAATAAGGAAATGGAAGTAACAAAGAAATGTACTTCGCCAGGGTCTTACAACTTGTAGTTTGTGGAGCCAGAGTTTGAACCTTAAGCAACTTTGATTTCTTAATTCATTCTTTTATGCATTATGTATATTATTTCTTAGGAAAGGAGCTAATTTATAATATATGGATAGTAAAGAAATATGAAATATAAATAAAATTGTAAGACAACATTTTATTTATGTTTGCATGAAACGTAAGTAACATTTTATAGATAGGTAAATAAACTTGCATGTATACCTGTCAATGTTAAAATTATCTTTGTGGTTTGCTATTTCCTGAAAACTGTCAAAACAATTACTGTATTTTAGTATTCTTTTTTTATTTGTAGAATTTTTATTCTGATTTCTTATTTATAAGATTTAATTCATTTATTAAAAGTAGGTGATCATTATTTAAGGCAATATGCTGATATTTTGATTAATCCAGACTTTTCATGAATATAAATCTAAATAGACTCCCTACTGTCTTCTCTGTCCCCTGTATTCATTGCCAAATAAAATTTATATAGCCCCAGTGTTTCTGCCATTGTAGTAGTCACCTATTTGGCCATTAGAACTCTTCCCAGAATGGTGTTATGTAAGTGCGTGGTCAGTGCATTCTCCTCCCCTGTTGTGGATATTCTTAGAATGGTGCAATTAGCTTGGTACTGCCTCTGGTACCCAGAAATGTGGGCATATACCACAAAAACTTAGGAAATTCAAGGGTTCATCAGGCTTTGGTATCCTTAGGTTGCACTATATGTATATCATTCTCTATACTACTATTTTAACCTACTGTTCTTAAAATCACTTGTCTGCACCTGTTCCTTTAGAAAATGGAATTTTCCTTCCTTCCTTCCTACAGTCTACAAAATCTTTAATTTCATCAGTATGTAGCCTGTTCATCTTTAAATATACAATAAACTTAATACTTTAAAACATTTGTTTCAAATAGTTCAAAATAAACTTCTGTCATAGCTTTCCATTCCCTCGTTGTCGTGTAGTTTCTTTTTTAATTTGTTTTTGTAATTGTAGATGGACAGAATGCCTTTATTTGTTTATTTTTATGTGGTGCTAAGGATCGAACCCAGTGCCTCATACATGCTAGGCAAGTGCTCTGCCACTGAGCTATGGCCCCAGCCCTGTCATGTAGTTTCAACATGAAGCCCTGGCTTGGATTGTTTTTTTAGTAAGAAGTATTATATTTAGTGATTTATATATTTTTTCATATACCCCCTAGATCTTTCAAATTGTCTAAATTGCTCTGTTCCTAAGAATTAGCAACATATGTCCATTAGTCTATGGAACCATATAATGAATTAAGTTCTGTTTCTCATTTAAGTTTTCAAAAATGACTTACCTTAAGGAAAGATCTGAACACAGGCATGTTGATGTTCAGAGTGGTATAAAATAATTCATAAAGACTGAAGTTTATAGCTTCTTTTGGCAATCGTAAAGTTTTGTAGAGAGAAATCAAAGGTTTGGGTTTTGAAATCACTGAGGACATGACCTAGTAGATTTAATACTTCCTAATACCTAGAACTAACCTGAATTCTGGAGACATTTAGAGGGCTAGATAATAAGTTGAGAACAAGTCTTCAAACTCCCTTTTTTCTTTAATGGAGTCAGGACTAATCATGTATCTATCCATGAAGCTATGATATGTATCAATGCTGATCTAGCAACCCAGTAAATTTCAAACTCCAAGACTTTTGATGCTGTTGCTAGTATTTAAGAAGTACAGAAAATTATACTGCATTTGCAGTAAATAATAAAATTATAGTTTAAAAGGATATCTAGAGAACTTTCATTCTATATATGAGAAAATTTAATAAATGATAATAAGGTGAGGTTTATGGCTTTGTATGGCATGTTCCTATGACTAAATAAAACTTTTTCATGAGAATCATATTTGACCAGACTACATTATTTCATTGTCCTGTTTTTCTCTTTTCAGGAAGGCACATCTTCATCTGGAAGCAAACGTTGGGTTTCACAGTGGGCTAGTTTGGCTGCTAATCATACAAGACATGATCAAGAAGAAAGAATAATAGAATTGTCTGCACCTGTTCCTTTAGAAAATGGTATTTTTTTTCCTTCCTTTCTTCTCTTTTTCCTCTTTGTGTTCTTTCTCCTCTTTGTGTTCCTTGCCTCTTTCTATTTTTGTGAGTCATATATCAGTTAAAAAAAAAACTATATATAGTGAGAAGTAAATTAAGTCTTATAAAACATTTACATAGTCTATGCTTATATTGCATATATGATTACTCTAACAAGTAAAAAGCTGATTTTTATTAGACATTTTGTATGTTAAGCATTGGAAAATTTCTAACTAATAATAATGATGCGGATAGAACCCAGGACCTCATACATGGTATGTTAGGCAAGCACTCAACCACTGAATTACAACCCTAGCCCCAAAAGTATTTATTTAAAACATTTTGTACCCTTCATAAGTTAAAACTTCTAAAGCCAAATGGCTACCTGTTAGAATTTAATAGTGTATTCTGAGGAAATTTTCTTTTTAGTTATAAATTTCTGCTATTAAATTATAGTTTTAAAAGTTTATGTTTTTACTTACTTTTAAGTAAGTACCTTACTTGATATGCCTTTTTGATATGCCAATATTTTAGGGATAATATAATTTTATTTTGATTAATGATGTAGATATCATTAAAGTGTAATCTTAAATGAAGATAATTATTTATAAATGAAGCATGTACATGTATGAATTTATCTATATTACATATATATACATATTTTAAAATGATGATTTCATATTTTATTTATACATCATAATGTCACTGAATACCATAAGTATACACAATTATAAACTGCCAATTTCTGACTTAAAAAAATAAAATGGAAAAATTTATGCACGGTGAAAACACACTTAGGGTTAAAAAGGAAAAAAAACCTTTTAAGAAATTATACTCAGGAAAATTTGTATGTGGCATTTTTTAGCCTGTACTTGTAATTTTGTTCTTCTTAGAAATGCAAATTTATTTTTTCTCTGGCTTGTGACATCATAAAAATCTATTTTAAGATTTTTTTAAGCATTTAGTTAAGTATTTGAGAAAGCTACATAACAGTATACTAGAAAAACTAACATTTATCATAGAAACTAGAAGTAATTGATAGTATTACCAAAAATCTTTGAAGAGAGTAGTCATTTGCAAATTGGTTCACATAAACTGGTCACTGTTCAGGAGAGGGGAAGACAGAAGGACTAGATAGTTTTACCAAGGAACCTATAGTAAAATTATTAAGTATTGGCTGTGAAAAGCAAAATTCTGTCCTTCTCTTAAAAAATAACAAATCACTTAGCTTTCATGATCTCATTTCTATTTTATAACATTTTAAGTGAATTTATTTAGATAATGTGATAAATTCACTTAAATCCTAAAATATTCCTCTTAAGCCTATATTGTGTGTGTATTAGGAGCAGGATAGTATGGTAAATATTAGAAAAAAATACAAAAACATAAAATAGTCATTGCATTTTAAGCTCTTTAGCATGAAGGAGGTAAAACATGTAAACATGCAAAAATAAACAAAATAAGATATAGCATGATTAACTATAGCATGATTAAGGTTAAATTAGTTTGGCAAGTATTTTCTACATCATAACTACTGTATTGCTGTGAAATTTAAATGCTAACCTTTTAGGGTTATAAAGAGGAAAAAAAGACCCACACAAACTTTATCTATTATTTTTATTCTATGTATCCCTAAAAAATTAGAATGCTTTATATGTTGATTTATATTTCTCTGAGAAACCGCTTTTCTCAGAAATACATTTCATTTTAACATGAACGTTTTCCTTAAATATTCTCAAATTCTCCCAAACATCAAAGCATGTATTTTATCGTTGATTTCTACTTATGTACAAAAAAAGAAAGCAATTGTATATTTCCATGACCAATCTTAATATATCAGAAAACTATGATTTAAAAATCCCTCTGTTTGTAAAATTATGACACATCCTGTTCTTTTCTTGTACTTACTATTTAAAAAAATTATTTTAATCAGCTTTGGATTTAAAAAATAAAACCCTGTTATGGTTGGTATTTTCTAAACTTTCATTCTTTCAATTAGGTGATAATGCACATTAAAAGCTAGGTATATTGTTACTTTCCCCTGTTATTGGGTGTATAGCAAATAAACAATATTTATTAGGCATTCTCTCTAATATACCAGATTCTGATTTTTTTGAGCATACCTTAAGGACAGAAAGTCAAAAGAAAGAATAACCATAGGGAACTGCCCTACAGATGTAAGGATGACTCTTA
Organism: Geosciurus inauris; assembly: GCA_004024805.1. Taxonomy (NCBI): domain Eukaryota; kingdom Metazoa; phylum Chordata; class Mammalia; order Rodentia; family Sciuridae; genus Geosciurus; species Geosciurus inauris. Next base: position 77,972 of record PVHX01000179.1, on the reverse strand, counting down.
TACACACCATGGTGCCTGGTTAATAAAAACGTATATTGGAAAATTGCTAAATGAATAGATTCTAAATATTCTTACTATACAAAAAAGATTAAGTTTAATGTGAGGTAGTGGATATGTAAATTAGCTTGATTTAGCCATTTAGATTGCATACATTATAATATATGCATATATTCAGAACATCATGTTGTATACTGTAAGGTTATGTACAGTTTTTGACAACTAAAAAGTATATTTAGGGCTGGGGTTGTGGCTTGGTGGTAGAGTGCTTGCCTAGCATGCGTGAGGCACTAGGTTTGACTCTCAGCACCACATATAAATAAATAAATAAATAGTCCATCAACAACTAAAAAAAAATTTTTTTAAATATATATATATTTAAAGAGAAAGGACCTGATGGTTCTGATTTTCATTTCATATATTTGCTCCTCAATCCTTTGTAGATAGGCAGATTATTGGTCTGTGCAGCTTGGAATTATATTTGCTTCTTAAACTATTTAGTCATGGTGATGGTTCATCTATTTTATACTTGTCATTTTTTTAACTTACATTTCAAAATCTAATGTAATTGATACCACTTTGATTTTTATTTTTTAATCTAATTAATTCCTTCATTGTGGTTTTTATTTTATAGAGGCAGATATTGGTGAACCTGGCATTTCACTGAGAAGAACTGGATCTGTAGCTTCCTTGGCTGGGCAGGGAGAGAGAAGGAGACGAACTCTTCCCCAGCTTCCAAATGAAGACAAGTCTCTTGAGAGCTCTAGAGCAAAGATTATAGCACAAAGGTCAGAAATAGGAGAAAAGCAAGATACAGAACTGCAGGAGAAAGAAGCACCAACAGGGGTACACCAGAAAGATAAACAAGATGCTGACAGAGCCATGAATAAAGTGAACAGAACAATAAATAGTGGAGATAATAAAATCTTGCCTCAGATGGGCAGCTGTTCTCCTGGGAAAGAGAAGAGTGAAACTGATAAGGAAGCTTTTTTGGTAAAGCAGACATTAGCAAAAATTCAGCAGCAACAAGAACAGAAGGAGCAGGCCCAGTGGACACCTGCTAAATTATCTTCAAAAAATGTTTCAGGTCAGACAGATAAATGCAGGGAGGAAACTTCTAAACAAGAGTCCCAACCTCCAGACAAAATTCCAGGACATTCTATAAGCAAAGGAGAAAGGGTGATACAAAATGAGAGCAAGAGAAAAAAAGCTGAGGAAATTCTGAAAAGTCAGACTTCAAAGGGAGGAGACAAGAAAGAATCCTCCAAGTCATTAGTGCGACAAGGGAGCTTCACTATAGAAAAACCTAGCCCAAACATACCTATAGAACTTATTCCTCATATAAATAAACAGACTTCATCTACTCCCTCTTCTTTAGCGTTAACATCTGTAAGTAGACTACGAGAAAGAAGTGACTCTTTGGATACTGATTCTAGTATGGACACAACCCTTATTTTAAAAGACACAGAAGCTGTAATGGCTTTTCTAGAGGCTAAATTGCGTGAAGATAATAAAACTGATGAAGGCCCAGATACTCCCAGTTATAATAGAGACAATTCTATTTCACCAGAATCTGATGTGGATACAGCTAGTACAATCAGTCTGGTTACAGGAGAGACTGAAAGAAAGTCAACCCAAAAGCGAAAGAGTTTCACTAGCCTCTATAAAGATAGGTGTTCCACAAGTTCTCCTTCCAAAGATGTAACAAAATTGTCATCTTCGGGTACTAGGGAGAAAATAGAAAAGAAAACAAAAAGTCGTTCCTCAGATGTAGGTTCAAGGTCAGATGGTCGTAAATTTGTACAATCCAGTGGAAGAATAAGGCAGCCTTCAGTAGATTTAACAGATGATGACCAAACCTCAAGTGTACCTCATTCTGCTATCTCTGATATTATGTCATCTGATCAAGAAACTTATTCCTGTAAATCTCATGCAAGGACTCCACTTACCTCAACTGATGAGCATATACATTCCAAACTGGAAGGAGGTAAAGGAACAAAATCTAAGACGTCTCCTGTAGCTTCTGGTTCATCCAGTAAGTCAACTACTCTTCCAAGGCCACGACCTACCAGGACTTCCCTCTTGCGCAGAGCACGACTTGGTGAAGCTTCGGACAGTGAACTTGCTGATGCCGACAAAGCATCTGTTGCTTCTGAAGTATCCACAACAAGTTCTACATCCAAGCCCCCCACAGGAAGGCGGAATATTTCTAGGATTGATTTATTGGCTCAGCCTCGTAGAACAAGGCTTGGCTCATTATCAGCTCGTAGTGACTCTGAAGCAACGATATCTAGAAGTAGTGCCTCTTCACGTACTGCAGAAGCCGTCATTAGAAGTGGAGCCAGATTAGTACCATCAGATAAATTTTCTCCTAGAATTAGAGCTAACAGTATCTCTCGACTATCAGACTCCAAAGTCAAAAGTATGACCTCAACTCATGGCTCTCCTTCAGGTAAATTGAGTCCATATTTTTAATAACACTAGCATGTTATGTTCTGTTTGGGGGCTCATCTTTTAAGAATTAGATTTCTAGTTGTCTTTCCAAAATATTTAAGAGACAAGTTTTGTTTTCCTATAAAAATAATCGTATTTAGTTGAATAAATGGAAAAATCAAAAGTTAATATACTTCCAATTAAACTCCTAGGGGATTTAAATCACTTTAGTGACTTAAAGACTATAAATTTATTGGAATGATTTAGACATTTTAATTTTCCAGATGGTGACATGGGTGGATTCGAATGTCAGGATTACAAAGGGAATTATTATCTGATTTAAATAATAGAAATTAGCATTGTACTTTTAAAGCATATGTTTAACCTTTAAATATCTTCACATACTCCAAAGTCCTTATGAACCTGAAGAAAACCAATATGCCATTTATTAGTTCTTTTAGAGCTAAATGAAATAGCAGTGTTTCATCTTTTTTCATCTGCTTATTTTGAAATGTCTTATATACTTGCACATTTTAAATGTAACATTTATTTGTGGTTGAAACCAGTGAAAACTAACTCAGTTTATTTCAGTAGAAGAGGATGGATTCATGGGGCAATCACTAAGTACGTGTTGGTCAAAGTAGGCTTAGGAATTTAGCTAATTGTGAGCATTATTTCATAAAGTGTTATTATAGCATTTAGCTGTAGTAATTATCCACAATTCATTATAATAACTACATAATTTCTTATTCCTGACCAGAATTTAACTGCTTTGGACATTTTTGTTTTTTTATGCATATCACATTCAGAGCTGAAGCCATTAAGAATACATGATAACTAGAGTTATGTGTATATCCTCTAAACATGGTTTTATTACTTCATAATAAGCCTCATATATGGGTGTGGCTGAGAAGGCCAGCTGGGGAGACCAGCTGTTAAAAGACTAGAAGATTTATGATTATTGTCAGTCAACAAGCATCTAAGTGAGCCCTAAGTTTTGAGTTGATTGGAAGAAAAGTTGATGTGTAATTTTATCTTTTTAATTTTGTTTGATTTACATCTACCACAATATCTCCTACAAGACCCAAAATTAACGGTACTTTATATATATATATAAGTGTGTGTATATATATATATGTGTGTGTATATATATATATATAAATTTCTAATCCTCCCCTTTACTTCTGCTTTCTTCCATCTATTTATTATTCCATCTCTGCTGGTTAGGGGGTTTGATAACGAGTTACAGTTTGTGGCAGGAATGGATATAGGCTGAAGCTAGAGAACATAAAGTCATTGTTCCAAAAAGAATAGATGTCATTTTCCTTATTACTCCAGCCCTTGTTTCCACACTTTAAACACTGGTTGTTTGTTTATGAATTTATTGCCAAGTATTTGAAAACTGACTGCTATCTTTTTGTCTGTGTTTATCCAGTATTATTATTGTTTTTTCTTAGGCTCTCCCTCTTTGGTTCATATCTCCTTTGTGCTGCATTTTATGATGTGTACCTGATAAAATTTCTTCTGCCACACTGCTTGCTTTATCATCTCATCTCCACTTAAGTACATTAAAATATTTAGTATACTTCCATCCTAATATAAGCTATCATAAGTTCTCTGTTATCAAAAAGCATGTAGTTTACTTTCCCTTTTTTATTCTGATTTTCAAAATTTGTAAATAGTAGAAACTAAACATAGAGCATACATGGCTTAAGTAATTTTTCCTCCAAGTTAAAAGCTAAAACAAAACATTGTCAGATTTTCCCCCCAAATGTTGCTATATGCTCAAAAATATACTTGCAAAACATGTTTGTGGTTTAATATTTCTTTAAAATATTTCAATATAATATGAAGAAGCAATGTGTGGTTTCTGCTCCCGCCTTTTGATACTGGAGATTGAACCCAGGGGGGCATTCTACCACTGAGTTATATCCCTATCCCTTTTAATTTTTTATTTTGATACAGGATCTTTCTAAGTTGCTAACTTGCTAAGCTCCAATTTATTATCCTCCTCTCTTAGCCTCCCAAGTTACTGGGATTACAGAAATGCCCCATCACATCTGACTATATTTTCTGATGTGTATTTGCTAGTTGTAATATGTTTTAGGGTCAACAAAGTTCAGTTACATTAAAAGAAAGTAGAGCATACACAGATATATACTAATAACTATTTTTTCCTTTGTAATGCTCTAAACATCATGGATGGTAGTATGTTTTTATAATGAATGGTAGTTTATTACTTTCAAAGAAATTTGCACATTTTATAAATAAAATAAATTTCATAATAAATATTGTAACAGAGAAGTTTAAAGTGAGTTTCAAGATTAATTAAGGCTTTCTTGAACTTTCTCTCACTTTAATATATGTCCTATCTAGCAGTTCACCAACCAGTAAGCCTCTTAGATATTGACACGTCAAACACCTTCAGTACAAATATTCAGTTTAGTGATCTGTCATTAAATCTTTAGTAACATAGACCTATTGAATAAGCCTAATCATATGAAATTAAGTTTATTTCCATAAATTGGTACCTTAAGCTGAATAAAATTCAAGATGTAAAATTTTTCTTCAACATAAATAGATATCAGAAAAGCTGTCATTACATAAGAAGTTGAGGATGTACTTTTAGAAAATTAGTTTTATTAGAAATGAAATAAAACACTCTTCTAAAATTTAATTGGAAGATATTTGGAATAGCAGGGAATGAATTTTGAACTCTAGGAGTTAGTAAACTGCCCTACACTTTGACATAAGCAACACAAGGCCTCTCTGGACCCATTTTCTTAAATCTATAAATTGAATTTAGACTGTCTAATAACTAAGGTCATTTGGTTCTAAAATTTTATGAAATAAGTAGGTTTAGGGGAAAGGTTAAAACATTCTAGCTGGGTGTGATGGCGCATGCCTGTAATCCTAGTGGCTCAGGAGGCTAAGGCAGGAGGATAGCGAGTTCAAAGCCAGCCCTAGCAAAAGAGAGACACGCTAAGCAACTCAGTGAGACCTTGTCTCTAAATAAAATACAAAATAGAGCTGGGGATGTGATTCAGTGGTCAAGTGCCCCTGAGTTCAATCCCTGATCTCCCCCCCCAAAACAAACAAACAAACAAAAAGCATTCTAACTGGAAGTTTCTTCTGTATTCATTAGCAGGTTGTGAGGAATTTTCTTCAGATAAAATGTATAGCTACTAATAGTTTGGAGGCAAAAATTAAGGAAAACAAAAAGTTTTGAAAGTTATTTGAATAATAACAGGTTAGAGGTCCTGGCATTGAATTCCCTTTCCCAGTCCTTTCCCCAATAGTTACCATCTCAGTCTGTTCTCTTTGTTGTTACACAGGCACAGTGGTGTGCAGAGGTAACTTGAGCTTTTCTTTGTAGTATACCCCATATGACACATTTTCTATTTATAGAGATAATTCTTAATTACTTGAAGATTTATTAATCATATTTTCATTTTTCTGCTTTACCATGCTCATTTATTCTCCAGTTTGCCTTTAATTTTATTATAACAAACCTAAAATAGTCTCAGTTTTTAAAATACACCTTATTCCTTCAGTTGCTTTTTAAAGATAATATTAGACGCTTTAGTATTCTTACCTGATTTCTGCATAAACCTTTAAAAAAATCGGTGGAAAGTGTGTGAAAAGGGATCCTTTTCTTTTACTGGTTTTCCTTAAAATGTAATAGTTTTATAATCTTGAGACTCATAAAACTTAGAGTGTATTTTATTGATGATGGTGTTGTTAATGATGATTATTTGCTGTGCTGGTGACTGAACCCAGGGATGCTCTACCACTTACCTACACCCTTAGCCATTTTCATTTTTTATTTTGAGACAGAGTCTTGCAAAGTTGGCAAGGATGGCCTGAACTTGTGATCCTATGGCTTAGCCTCCTGAGTAGCTGGATTACAGGCACCCCACTGAGCCTAGCAAAAGTTCATTTTAATGTGACTCTACATACATATTTTAACTTGATATTTAGCATACATTAATAACACTTGGTACTCAATTTCTCATTCTGCTTTCATGCACTCTGCCACTCATGAAATATACTAGCTATTGATGGTATTCTAAGTTAATTTAATTTCATGATTCTTATTTATGTTTTCATTTATTCTGCAGTCTATTAAAATTCTTTGTTACTGGTTTTCTTTTAAACACATTTTTTCTATTATAGGTATGGTGACATACCTAATCATAAAACAGGAAATTTGAACTAACATACGATCTTTTTCTTATTTATGCATACTATAATGAGATATCAATATAAACTCACATTTACCATTTAATGAAATGCCTTTATTGAAAAGTACAAATTTGTTTCCCATATATTTCTGATTTTTTTTTTGCCACGTGTTTAACTTTTTTCTAAAATTTCTTTGCTCTTATTTCCAAACTTTTTATAAAATTGTTTTCAAAAAGTCTCAGAGTAACTTCACTTTATGGGAGTTTGCATATGCCTAGAAATGAGTAAATTTCCACCATGGTAAAAGTATTTCCTGTGTTAATAAATTACCATATAGAAACTGTGTTTAAGCCTCCCTTCAAAGAATCTGTGATTAATTAACTAAAGTTCTACATATGTATTTGTGTACATTTTTACAGAGAACCATGAGCTTTCTGCCTATAATCATTCTCTTGTACTCATGAATCTACATCCAAACCCTAGGAGTTCGAAACAGAAGTGTGAATCAGGGGACAAATGAGTAGGCTCTAATTTATGCCATATTTCTTACTATAGATTTTTGTATCGAAAGCCAACACTGGTGGCTGCTGTGTATGTAGTTTTTTCTAAGAGCCAGCTCAGCCTTAGAGGCAAAAACAGTTTTGGAGGAAAATATAGGAAAGTTATAAAGTTACAGTGGAGAAGGATGAGGGAATTCTGGACCTTACCAGTCTATATGGCTTAGTCAGTTTCTGTTAGAAACAGGGACAAAGAGAGAAGAAAAAGAACTCTTCCAGTATTAGGGCAACTGAAACTTATAGCAGGTTCTAAGGTTTTGTCATTTGAAATACCAAAAATATCTTGTGCTTTTTATTAGTTTTGAGTAAAGCAAAGGTTTACATCTAGGAATTTATTCATTTGTTCAAAATTATTTATTAAATATTTACTAGCCAAACACATTGTTAAATGCTAGGTATAGGTTAGTGAATTGAACAGACATGGTTCCTGCCTTTGTGAAGTTTACCCTAAGTAAGCCATTTTTAAAAAATTTAAATTAAAAATTTTAGCTTCTATTTATGCTTCACAATTTACTCATATGTTTGATTTTCATATTAACAGTAGTAGTGAAGTCTGTGTATTAATTTGTCTTCTGGTTTTTCAAATGTGTCAGCAATATCGTTTTTAAATGTCTTTACTAACCTTGAATAAGAAAGTCATTACCACTTTCTTTAATGTGACTATTCATAGTATCTCCTGTGCCTTAAATGTCAGTGGTTGTGAGAATAGCTTATAGTTTTGCTCTTTGTAGATTTTATGCCATTGTCTATTTTCACCATATGCTTTCAGTGTCAAAGCAGCAGAGTTGTACTGAAGATGCTTTGTTGTGTTTTTTACCATGTAAAAAGATTTTTTCCAACCATAGCGTAACAGGATGTTGAATGACAGAGGTAATGTTTTTTTTTTTTCTGCCATAAAGGCATAATTTCCACAGCAGGAATTATGCACATTTATATGTTGGGAAAAGAGGGGTTTTTATCATCTTCGTGTTGAAAGTCCATGTGGCATGAGGAAATCTTTTCCCTTGTTTTTATTTATTTTTTTGTTGTTGGTGTTGTTGCTGTCATTTTAAAAAAATCCATATCTTTAATGAGAAATATTTGAAACTGACAAATAAACATTTATGAATAGAGCTTGCTTAGTTTATCATTAGTGAAATTTTTCATCTGAATGTTTATTCACTACACTTGCAAAAAATGCGTTCTTTCGATTGTTTTTAATTATTCATTGTTTTTAATTCACCCAAGTGTAATGTTTCTATATTTAAGGAGTAGTAGACTTATGGTTTTTGTGAGGTATGTGTGTCAGTTATTGAAAATTGTGCTGTGTGTACACTCTCATGGTGTTTTTGAAATCATGATTTTTATTTTGTCTCCTTCAAATGATAACATAATAATTCTTTTTTTAATAATTAAACTAATTTAGTAAATTCAAGATGGAGGCGCTTTCCTACTGATTATGCTTCCACCTCAGAAGATGAATTTGGATCAAACCGTAATTCCCCTAAACATACCCGTCTACGTACTTCTCCAGCCCTGAAAACCACTCGCTTGCAGAGCGCTGGATCAGCAATGCCTACTAGTTCTTCATTCAAGCACCGGATTAAAGAACAGGAAGACTACATCCGAGATTGGACTGCTCATCGAGAAGAAATAGCCAGGTTGGTTTTAAAGATTTATCTTTAAGAGTTGAAGATTTTTATCAACATTTCAACTTGCTAACAAAATTTAACTTTTGCTTGATTTGTACTGGTAGTCTGAAGAAATGAAATCCACCAGTGGTGATGAACTGTGTTGTCAGCAGAACTGCTATCCATCAGCATTTTTCCTTTTATCTTTAATTTTTTTAATGCCAATGGTACTAACATATTGTAGAAGATACTATAGAATTATTTGTCTCCTCTCTTTTTAATTTCCAGTAGAAATGCCGAATAAATAAGTATAAATTTTGAAAAGTAGTACGGTATCAGCTCTTCGTAATTACAAATTGTTCAGGCGGTTTACTAATCCTGATCCTTTTAACCACCAAAGAGGTAATAGTTTACCTTTTAGAGATTATTGTTAATGTTCTCTGGGGAGAATTAGAGTAGGTAGATTTTTCCAAAGAATTCATTAAGTATAATTAGTTTAACCCTTGAATATAAAAAATGATTATTTTGAATATAAAATAAGTAAATATTAAAAGTTATTGCTATAACCTTCAGATTATGTACAAAAAGTAAACTTCATGCTGTGTATGTGATTGGTTATTTACTCTGGATGAGTGCTAAAGAGAAATTCTACTCAAACAGATGTGATAGCAATTAAAAATATAATTAGGTTTTTTGTTTAAAGACTATAAGGTTAAATTTTAATGCAGCAAACCATGTTACCCACAAATTTCATCATTTACTTGCTGAAATTATTTCTACCTTTATAAGTAGGTAATTTTCATTTTATATTTAGCAACTTTACTAAAGGACATATATTTATTTAATAGTCCATAGATGCTTTTAAAACAAGAAATTTTTACCCATAATTTATTGGTGATTATGTTTTTTTCCCTTGTTGACTTCTATGAATTGTGTTTTTTTCTGGCTCATTAGTTTACTGTTAAGGTTTTTGTTTGTAATGACTATTCACTTGTAATTACTTTTTTATTTGGAGAACATGACCTAATTTCATTGTGCTGTTTGAAACTTTTTTGTTTTCCTATACAAATAGCTTTTTATTAGCCTAATTATTGAAGCATTTTAAGCCAATTGTTCTCATTAGAAGAAAGGCATTTATATGATGATTCATGGGTCCACAAAGTGCTTATAGTGAGAAAATCTTGACACATTTTCTATTCTATTAGCAGGCCTTACTCTTTTTTTCTTTTCCTTTTCTTTTTTTTTTTTTTTGGTACTGAAGATTCAATTTAGGAGACCTTGACCACTGAGCCACATTCTCAGCCCTATTTTGTACTTTATTTAGAGACAGGGTCTCACTAAGTTGCGTATTACACCTCACTTTTGCTGAGGCTGGCTTTGAACTCAGTGATCCTCCTGCCTCAGCTTCCTGAGCCACTGGGATTACAGGCATGTGCCACCATTCCCAGCCAGGTCTTATTCTTGTTTCATCATTTTCCTCCTCTCCCACAAGCAAATACCAAGCTGCAGAAGGTCAGGTGGTACCTAGAGGAACTAAAATATAAGTCTATCTCCTTTCAAGAGGCCTCCCCTCAGCTCTCTGTAAACTAGAAAGACGGACAACCCTCTTTTTGTGGGCCAAACCCATTTTCTTTCTTCCAAATAGTTTTGATAAAAGGGAGGTGGGAATATTGACTGTTATGTGCATTTTCACTTGGTTCCATTTTGTCATGTGCATTGTATTACTACTGTCTCTAGGTATTTTCGCATCTATAACAGGCCAAGGTGTTCAGCCAATAATAATTTCTCATGCCTTTTCCCTCTGAAATTTTGTCAGTGGCACTGTGCTATAAAACTCACCTTTGGGATTTTAATTTTTCAAGGTATATTTTCCAGCTACAAATATCAGAGAACAGTTTTTGCTTGTTTTTGTTTGTTGTTTTAATGGAAATTTTTAAAAGGAGGGGAAGGAAAGATAGAACATATGGAAGAAAGCTAACATTGATATTTAATCTTCCCATAGGGCAGTGATAAGTTAGCTTAATATGAGAAAAATTATTTTCAAAAGGCTGTGAATCACAGACTAAACAGGATATAAGAAATAAGTTTTTAAAAATGGACTATTGTCACTTGAAGAAAATTCACCTGCTGATTGTTGATAAGTAATAGATAAAGATACTTTAACTAAAAAGCATAATTGATCATTTTATTTGATTACAAAAGTGTTTTTTGCTTTGGCATATTCTTTTTAGAGTGCAGAGCTATTTCACTTTAACCAGCACCTTGTAAATCTATATGTAGTAATTCTTTGCCTGCATTTAAATTTAAAGCACAAAAGCAAGGTCAATCCAGAATATAAAATGTATATAGATGTATAATGCCAGTTACTCTTTATTTTGGAATAGGGAACTCTTTTTCCCAATACTCCTGATATATGTGCTTTGGTAGTTCTTGCCTCAGTTTCTCTATGATGATAGGGATATAGAGTTCAGTTAGTAAGAATTGGATAAATTATAGTGGTTTCATGAATGTTATGGTAAACAGCTCCATTAGTGCCTTTATAGATGACCTAAAAATTATATTAGAAGATTCTATCATTTCCATTTGAATCACAAGGTACTTAAAGATATTTCATTGTTTTAGATTCATTATTAAAATACCATTGCATCATTAAATTATATTTTTTGGAGAGAATTCTGGTCAACAGTATTTTGTTTTAAGAATTGAGAACAATTCACATAACATATATTACACAGGAAAATTAAAAGATAAAATCAATGTAATATTTTATCCTCATGTCAGCTGAGAGTATTATTTGCAAAGATAGTGTCCTATTTTTGTATTTGCCTCTCCAGTTCTGTTTTGGATCAAATTTACATAAACTTTTCCAAAAATATTATATATACATACAGTTTCTATCAAATCAAAGAATTTTTAAGCACTCCTATCAGCATAATAAGAGTGCTAAATCTAAGGGAACTATGAAGATGACATTGATTAGAGTCAAAGGAAAAAAAGCAAAGGTGTGTATATCTAGTATAAGTTGGAGTGCTATGATAAAAGCTTATAAAAGTATGAACTTTTACTTAAATATAGAAGTATGTAGTTAGAGAATGACCAAACTGAAGATAGGGCAAGGCTTAACAAATAATGGGAGACTCTGGATGCCATATACATGTCATTTTATGTGCTTCAAAGCTTTGAAGACATTTGAACAAGAGGATAACTGCAAACCTAGATAATTCTAAAGGCACTGTATAGAACCTGGGAGAAGAGAACTTATTTGTATCAAAAGTCAAAGCGCAAGAAATAAAAGCAAGAATCAACAAATGGGATGGACTTAAACTAAAAAGCTTCTTCTCAGCAAAAGAAACAATCAATGAGGTGAACAGATAGCCTACATTCTGGGAGCAAATATTTGCCACACGCACATCAGATAGAGCACTGATCTCCAGTATGTATAAAGAACTCAAAAAACTTAACACCAAAAAAAACAAACAACCCAATCAATAAATGGGCTAAGGAGCTGAATAGAAACCTCTCAGAAGAAGATATACAATCAATAAACAAATATATGAAGAAATGTTCAACATCTCTAGCCATTAGAGAAATGCAAATCAAAACTACTCTAAGATTTCATCTCACCCCAGTCAGAATGGCAGCTATCCAAAATACCAGCAACAATAAGTGCTGGCGAGGATGTGGAGAAAAAGGCACACTCGAACATTGCTGGTGGGGTTGCAAATTGGTACAACCTATCTGGAAAGCAGTATGGAGATTCCTTAAAAACTTGGAATGGAACCACCATTTGACCCATCTATCCCGCTCCTCGGCCTATACCCTAAAGACTTAAAAACAGGAAACTACAGTAATGCAGCCACTTCAATGTTTATAGCAGCACAATTCACAATTGCTAAACTATGGAAGCAACCCAGATGTTCTTCAATAGATGAATGGATAAAGAAACTATGGTATATATACACAATGGTATATTACTCAGCAATAAAAGAATAAAATTATGGCATTTGCAGGTAAATGGATGGAATTGGAGAACATCATGCTAAGTGAAGTAAGCCAATCCCAAAAAACCAAATGCCGAATGTTCTCTCTGATTAGTGGATGCTGATACATAAGGGGGGTGGGGGTGGGGAGCATGGGAGAAATGGAGGAACTTTGGATGGGACAGGGGGAAGGACTTCCTGCACCACTTCAAGTGTCCTGGGTGCTTAAAGGTAGGTATCTGAGAAGCTGTACAGGTGCCTTGCAGGCACATCTTTTGGTCTGCATGCCTGCAGGAATGTCTGGAGCTGAAGAATCCTGTCTGTGGAGTGTGTTACAGTGCTCTGATGACTGGCATCCAAACTGCAAAGCCAGAGCAGCAGATTGAGACCAGAGACATCTTGCCATGGCTGCCATAAGAATTTCTTTCTATCTTAAGATTCAAACTCACATGACTACCTCTGTTCCCAAAACCAGAACTACATCATGGAAGGTGTGAAGGCCACCAATAAGGATGCATCACTTTAGACAAGGAATGTCCCAATCTTTATATCTTTCCTTGTCCTTACTGTCTTGAGAATAACTTCGTGGAAGGAAGGACTTGTAGAGTACTGCAAATTATCCCACAGCACAGATACCAGATCTGTGGTCTGTCCAGTATGTGCCTCAGTGCCCTGGGGAGACTTCAGCTAAAACACATCCAATGCCAGTGCCAGTTTTCCGTAGATCATGGTGTTGATAAAGAGGACATAATGAACCTGGTGTTACCATACTCCATCAGAGTCCTTGCTATCTGACTCATGATCTACAGCTTCCATAACATGTTAATTGTGAAACCTTTGACTGCTGCACCTTAACTATACAACAGACCTAGAAATGAGCCATGACACTGGGACAGGGTCACTTCTGACTGGGGAAGTGGGTCTCCAAATCAGAGCCCTCTTTTCCTTTGGGCTCTTGCCAAAGTTGTTTTCCCTACTGTTAACGTTGTTTGTCACTTGGTCTAGTTTCATTGAACTTCAGTTACTTCCTAGAGCTTCTACCTCCTCTTCTGGAAGAAAATCCAGCTTTTTCATCTCCCACATATTCTTATTTCACACTTCATATAGTTTTTATTGGAGGTATATCTAAGTTAGGAAAGTTAAACTGCATGTTTCCGTAAGTGGAGAGGAGGGTCAACTAAGAGGGGTGGGAGGACCATAGTTTTGGGGTTTGAATTTCAGTCTAACAAAGTGTTTTCAGATGACTGGGCATTTACCTTTCTCTTTGGGAACCTGCATACATTCTTGTCCTGAAGCATGAAAAGGAAGGAGTCCTTGAATGATTAAAAAGGAGAAGGTGTGAAGGCTCTGGTGGTTACTAGTGCTTTAGTCTTTTACTTGGTAACTTAGATTAAACTGAGCATTATTTTACTGTCACAAATAGTTTTCTTATGATACTTGTTTTAGCATATAAATTGCTATTTTAAAATTCAGAGAGAGGCTGTGTCACATCCTGTTGTCTCTTCCAATAAGACACGCTGATTGCAGGGCACAGCACATTCTCTGATGAGCAGTTAATAAAAGCTATGTACTCAGAACTTGGTTTAGTAGCAGCTTGAGAAAACTGAAGTTGAACATATTTCATGAATATTAGTTATAAGGCCAAGAGTCAATCTAATGTTTAGGAGCAGAATTTATTAGGTTCATTTGTTCATGTCACACATCTCTAGTTTGAATGTGTTAGCTTTTTTCTGGTCAGTGGCTGAGGTTGCAAGTGACTTTGGGCCTGTATACTACTACAGTGGGTCTATTACTGCCCATCATGAAAGAGCTAGCTACAGCTCCCTAGTAACTAGCATAGACAGGGTCCATTTGGGGCAGTGTAATTTTTTTTCTAATGTGTTTTTAATTGAAAGGACCTACATGTTAAGATCAGCTTCTTGACTGTAATTTCTGGAAAAAGTTAACTCAGACCTCCCTAAATTGAAATAATATCAATACAAGTTTGAGGAAAGTTTGATAAAACCTTCATTTGAGGGATCTGAGAAGAGCATATACATGTCACTGGTGGAACTATTAACTTGTATTAAGTGCACTTCATGTTCTATTAAGATGACTTTCCAGAAAGTAAAATTTGTTACACTCTGGCTTTCAGAAGGTGAAATATAAATACATTTATAATTTATCAAAAAAGGTTAATGTACAAGGTGTTGAAGACCTAAACTATGATAGTGTTGGCACAAGTGAATGAATGAATGAGAGATATGCAAATATAACAATTTAAAACATTTGATGATTGCCAGGAATGTAAAGCAGAATTTTAAATAATTCCATGACTGTTCAAATGGGAAATGGTAAGAGTAGGGAACACAAAGGACAAGGAAAAGGAAACAGGTTGCATTTTGGATATACTGACCTAAGATACTTAAATGATAACAATGTGAAAAAGTCTAGCAGACAGTTAAACTATGGCTTTAAAATATAAGATGCCAATGAAAGCTAGAATAGTAGTTATAGAAGTCGTTCACAAAGAGAAAACCAAGTGGCATTAGATTATATCATGGGGTAAGGGAAAGGTGAGTGGACTGTGCATGTTGGTAAACTGAGAGAGAACCCAAATTACAGGGACATTATAGCTATATTATAGCCAAATGGTTAAGAACATGGACTCTGAAATCAGACCATCTGGATTCAAGCCCATTTCTTACCACAAGGTCTGTGTGAACTCTGGACACATTAATTAACTGTGTTGCAGTAATCTGCAAAAATGGTCATAATTATAGTATCAATATAAGAGGTGACAAATAGATAAATGTACTTGACCTGGTCCTTGACATATAGTAAACTATGAATAAATATTAGTTGTATTTAAGGGAGGTTCAGAGAAAATAGTGATATATGATTATGTTTAGAACTTTATTTGAGCTTTCAGTTTTCTGGTCATCTCATTAATTTGTGAGAATCCACACATAACTAGAATTTCAGAATTAATATTAAGTTCTTACAAATTATAAAATACTCAACTAGTCTTTGCTCTTTACAGAAGAGTGTTGCACTGATAAATTCAGAGGCAGTTGAGAGCATAGGGAAAGATGGCAAGCACTTTCTGGAAAAATAGATAAGGAAACACAGTGAAGAAAAAATTGATAGAACTTGGTGCCTGGGCAATAGATGAATTAAAGAGATGTACATTGATTTTCTTAAAGATCTTTTAGTTATATTTGTGTTATCAAATCTGATTTTTCAAAATAATTTCTTTGGCTAGGCTGAATGTCAAATGCCTTTAATCCCGGCAGCTCAGGAGGCTGAGACAGGAGCATCACAGGTTTAAAGCCAGCCTCAGCAACTTAGCAAGACCCAAATCAATTTAGCATGACCCTGTCTCAAAATAAAAAATATAAAAATAAAATAAAAATATAAAAATAAAATATGAAAAGGCTAGGGATGTGGCTCAGTGGTTAAGTGACCCTGAGTTCAATCCCTGGTACAAAAAGAAAAAAAAATACTTTCTTCAAATCTTGTATGTCTTTTAAGCTCCTTAAAAGAAATACTTATAAAACCATTCAAGAAGAGACAAAGTTGTGTCCTTTCTATCTCCTGTTCCTTTTAAATTTCAAGAGGCCCATATTGTGGCCTATTATATAGTGCACAGTTTATTTCAAATTGATATTTATGCTGACCTTAGTCTTTTTTTCTTCATTTTTTTGGAGTCTTTATATAAACAAGTTTTGTTTTACTGAAAGTTTTAAAATTGAATAATATTATTGATATTAAAAAACAGGCCAAGGACTAGTGATGTAGCTCAGTGATATAGCACTTGCCTAGCATTTGAAGGGCCTGGGTTCAATCCCCAGTACACAGTTTTAATTTTGAAACAGGCCAAACAATATGTTTTTGAACCATAGGTATATAGAATAAGACTATAAAGCAAAGCAAAATGAAGCAATGAATCATGAAATTCAGGATCACAGTTATTCTGGGGAGAGAAAAGGGAATTGTGAAATATGTCATATATTCTAAAGACAGTATAAATACATACAGTTTTAGTCAGCTTTTTTGCTGTTGTGAGTAAAAGATCTGACCAGAACAACTGTAGGGGAGGAAAAAGCTTATATAGGGGCTCATGGTTTCAGGGTTTCGTGGTTTCAGAGGTCTCGATCCATAGACAGCTGGCTTCCTTCCTTGGTTTTCGAGGTGAGGCTGAGAGAGTGGCAGAAGAGAGTGGCAGAGGGAAGCAGATCACATGGTGGAAGAGAGTGGCAGAGGGAAGCAGCTCACATGATGAACAGGAAGCAGAAAGACTGCACTCGCCAGATACCAGATACAAATATATACGCCAAAGCCATACCTCCAATACCTACCTCTTCCAGCCACACCCTCCTCACCTTCAGTTACCACTCAGTTAATCCCATTAGGGCATCAATTCACTGATTGTGTTGACTCTCATAACCCAATCATTTCTTCTTACATTGTCTCATGTAAGCTTTTAGGGGACGCCTCAAATCCAAACCATAACACATAAATATCTTTACATTTTCTTTTTCCAGTTTTCCTGAATATCCTTCAGCTGATGTCTCCTGTTTTCCTCTTATAAAACTTCCTTTTTGCTTCTAGATAGTAGAGAAATCATAGCTCTTCTGGAATGACTCTTTTTAATGTCTCTCTTTAAACTAATTCTATATGTTAACATTCTTGTCATTTAAAAACTAAATTATTTCTTGAAAACTAAGTCATTAGAGTTGTCTTTTCACTTATGTTAAGGTAACCTGAGGTTTAATTGTTATTAGCTTTAGTGTTGGGATTCTGAAGTTAGTAGACTATTAATAACCCATCAGTTTCTTTCTTACATTACTACCAAATGAATTTATGAGTTACATGTATATCTTTTAGAACATTGGTTACATACAAAAAGTTTTTAAACTCAATATGCCATTAAAACAATAAAGAAAATTTTTATAGTTAATTGAAAACTTAAAGTGTTTATATTGGCAGCTCAAATCAAAATCTGACAGTTTGTTTTTATGATATTTATTAGATCACACTTGGCAAAAATTGTATATTTAATTGGGGATACATTGCATTGGGAATTTTTTAAAATCCCAATTCAATTTTTTAAAAATTTTAAAAATAGTTTTCAAATGTTTGAAATTTTTAGATTTCAATATTTCATTTGCACTTCCACCATACCCAGTGTCTATAATTGATATGTTTTTCAGCATACAGACCTTTAGTGGAAAATAGCTTTTACTTGATTTAAGAAAAGTGCTATTACTGAGATAAGAAAACAATAATCTTCATGACTTCAAATACATCTCTTATCTCAAATTTTTCTTTTTTTTCTTTTTTACAAAGAATGTATACTTATTTTTACAGAATTTAAAAAATTGGTTCAGTGGTTCTGGTACTCAAGTATTAGCATTAAAGATCTTACCACTTGGGGCCGATGCTATGGCTCAGCGGTTGAGTGCTTGCCTCGCATACGTGAGGCACTGGGTTCGATCCTCAGCACCACATAAAATAAATAAAGATATTGTGTTCATCTACAACAAAACAAAATATTTAAAAAAAAAGATCTTACCACTTGATTTACATTTTGTTTCTTTGAGACTGTTCTGTTCAAAATTTGTAATAAGGAAAATGGACTTAAATTTGAATTATATGTTTTTATTACTGGTAAGCTTAAATTTTTATTAATGTTGTAAAGGAAGCAAGTAGATTATAAAACCCCACATAAAATGTTTGTATTCTTTTAGAATTTCTTCCTTTAGCAGATTTAAAAAGGATGAAGAATGAATGTAGAAGAAGGGCTTGTAGGTTTAGTGTTTAAATCAGGGCACAGATATAGGAATTATAAAGAAATATATGATAAGATATTTCAATAAGTGTAACCTAAGGAGCATTATAAAATTAATTTGAAAGCATGGACTTGACAACCACATGAATAGATCCATCCATATCCTAGATTGAATGATAAATCTTGTTTCTGTTTGGAGGATGTCCATAAATTTTTTTTCCTAATAATTTTATTTGCCTTTTAGAATTCCTTATATTAGCTCTAGTGGAACCTGAAATTTTTAAACAATTAATTTAAAGTTAATTTAAATTTTAATGGTATGTAGTACTGAGTCAACTATAAGGTAGGAATTGTCATGCAAAGAAATAAATAGATATACAACATACGAGCAAATGAAAATAATACTTTGAATGCTTATTGCCCGAACAATGTATGTTATTTTTAAATAAAGAACTTCCCATGTTAATACATTTTTAACGCATAATGCAGAGATGGCTGTTGTTATTTTTTCTAATTAATTCATACTGC
Organism: Geosciurus inauris; assembly: GCA_004024805.1. Lineage (NCBI taxonomy): Eukaryota > Metazoa > Chordata > Mammalia > Rodentia > Sciuridae > Geosciurus > Geosciurus inauris. The sequence continues at coordinate 58,909 of PVHX01000179.1, read as the reverse complement.
TTTCCACAAATATAAGCTTCATTGTACAGATGTCCACAGAAAAAAACTTCAAAGAAAAGAGGAAATTTCAAATAAACTGATGCTTGTCTTTTAAAAACTCTCATTAAGTTTGGTTATTCTGTTTCTCATTGTAGTTCATTTATTTTAGGAAAGAATTGACTATTCCCTACCCAGTGTGCTTGGGACACTGGGTTTCACATTTTGAGCTTTTTAGGATTTTAGAATATTTGTGTATAAATGATGAGACATCTTGGGCATGGGACTCAAGTCTAAACTCAAGATTTATTTATGTTTATACACCTTATATCCTGAAGGTAATTTTATATAGTATTTTTAGTGTGCCTGTCTTTTGACTGTGACCTGTCACATGAGGTCAAGTGTAGCATTTTCCATGTTGGTGCTCAAAGTTTTGGGTTTGAAGCTTTTCAGATGCAGTTAACCTTACTATCTAACAGAACACTTTGTTTTCAAAATTAGCACATCAGCATAATCTTTAGAAAAAATTATATGCAGAACAGTAATATGAGATGTAGTATCAGAAAGATCTAGTTATGCCTCTTTTTTTGACTTTAACCTAAAAATGATCACATGACTTCTAAGCTTTGTTAAAGTAAGTGATTAGGACTTCTTTTACATTGATTGTGAGAATTAAATGAGTTAATAAATATAAAGTTTATTTATAATGTACTGATTATAATGGTGCTCACTATCTATTCCAAGCACCATGAAGAACCCCTCTCTGCTTCTTCACCATTGTAGCCCTTAGGAACTAACACAATGCCTTGCAAATAATAAGGGGTTGGTAAATATGCGTTGGTGTTTTTCCTACCTTTTTACATTGATAAATAAAAGAAAAATTAACCATCTGTCATTTCTTATAAAACTTATATATTAGTTCACCATAAATTGTTTCTGTTGGTTCATAAGCTTTAACTAAGCATCTCTTTTTAAAACTTCTTTATGCAATTACTACATCCCTAAAATTCTCTCAAACTCATTTTGTACAAATTAAAAAAAATGTTGTTTTGTACTTACTTTGGATTCTGAAGTTGCTGAAGTTTCACATAGACTTTTAAGAATATTCTGTCATTCTGAAACATTCCCTGTGGAAGTAACCAAGTTAAGTTTTGTGTGGAACAGATGCACAACATAGGAAAATTGCTGTCTCACTGAATTGTAATACATCTTTCTTGAGACACATGGGACTGTAAATGGTAGGTTTTTGTGTTTCTCTCTCTTGAAAAACAAAGGCTAAAAGAAAAATGTCTGTTTTCTCTTTTGATCATCACTAGTAACAGTTACTTAATTCATCACTCTGTGTGACTGAAAACAAATGGCTTTATGGATGTGAGTAATAAACCTGGGGTCTGATCCTGCCTTAAGTACTTCTGAGTTGTGTGGTCATGAGCAAATCATTCAGCTTCTCTGAAAATGTGCCCTCATTAAAAAGCAGATAAGTTTTACCTTGCAAGAACTTTGTGATCTTCAAATGACAGCTGGTGAAGTTTATGGAGCTGTTTCAGAGTGTTCTGAATGCATAAATATACAATACTTAGAATAACAAAGAATTTCAATTATATTGAAACAATTTCAACTGAATTTCAATTATATTGAAATACAGTTACCAAACTATTTTGAAGTAATGTGGTAACATATGGTTCTTTAATAAAAGAGTGTTGTGAATTTAATGACTAGTAATTTTGATGAACATAAAAGATGTTTTGAGATACCTATAGCAACTCTAATATGATTTCTGTTGGTTAACAAAAATCACCCATGTTGTTAATACCATTGTGCTTGTTGCCTATATTTGAAAGAAATGCCAAGCACCAGTTAGAAGTTAGTGAAAGTAATATAATTGTTTCTTTTCATCCAAGTCTAGACTCCTTGAATTCTATCACCTCCAAGTGTAGGAACCCCATGGTATGCTAATGCTGGTTATTTTCATCAACAATATATACTTATAGACATATCTCAATTCAGGGTGTTTATATTTTTCAAGATGTCTTGTAGATTATTTGGAATTAAATTTTGTTAGTAACTTTTAGAATTAAAGTCTAAGGCTTTTGATATCAAAATAGTTTGTTGCATTTTCAAAGAATCTTAAGTTTGGGGTACAAATATTTAATTAAATATGCAACTTATATAACTGATTCTATCATGAATGATTGTTTCAGAGCTTCTATTTAAAAGGAATTAAATTTCTTTTCTAAAATTATTACCAGGATCAGCCAAGATCTTGCTCTCATTGCTCGGGAGATCAACGATGTAGCAGGAGAGATAGATTCAGTGACTTCATCAGGCACTGCCCCTAGTACCACAGTAAGCACTGCTGCCACCACCCCTGGCTCTGCCATAGACACTAGAGAAGAGGTAGGAGATCTTCATGGAGAAATGCATAAGGTTCTTTCTTTTCTTTATTTCTTTTGCTTTTAGCTTTTTGCTTAGTTTTTTTGTTTGTTTGTTTTTTTGAGGCAGGGGGTATGTCCAGCCTCCCTGTTTGCATGAAGCTCTGCAGTTTTCCAACTTTGTTTTAACAAATTTCTTTTATGTTTTTGCAACAGTAAAGGTTAACATTTGGTCTACTATTAAGATGGAGGTGGAAAATAATTCAGAATAAGAACTTTGCCTGCAAATTTCTGCTGCATAGCTTTACATGAAATGTGAATATAAATGGTGTCTGAAAAGCAACCCAAAATTTGATATGATAGATGCTTGTTTTCACTGGTAATTAATGAGTTAGTATCTCTAATAGCAAAGAAAGATAAAAACTCTACAGTTTTTACTGCTTTAAGTGATAATTGTGTCAATGAATTCACACACAGGAATATTTTGAAAAACAAAAATGTATATTATGTATATATATACCCACTATATGTGTGTATAGATTTCCAAAGTATTCTTTTAAACTCTGAAATATAAGTTAGCATATGTAGATTATTGCCCGTCCAAAAAAACCCAGGGCCCCTGACAACACAAATCCAGGGGGCACCATTTTGCATAACGTGTTCCACAAGGTACCTTTAATCTATAAAATTAATAGTACTATTGTCTCTGGTCTCTCAGTATCAGTGAGGGATAGGTTCCAGGATCTTCCCTTCTTCCCCCTACACATGTCAAAATCTGTTCCTTATGTAAAATGGCATAGTATTTTCATATAACCTATGCACATCCTTTTGTGTATTTTGAATCACTTCTTGATTATTTATGATACCTAATACCGTGTGAATGTTACATAAGTAGTTGTTAAACTTGATTGTTCGGAAAGTTATGACAAGGGAAAATCTACATGTTCAGTACAGACACAGGGTTTTTCTTTGTTTTGTTTTTTACAGAATACTTTCAGTATTTAACTGATGAAATGCTTGGATGTGTAGGGTCTACTGTATTCTCTGGCCATGTGGGTATTTTGATAGAGGGCAGAAATGCAAGCAAAGGATCAGCATTTAAATCCTTTTTTTTTTTTGGTACCAGGGATTGAACTCAGGGGTACTCAACCACTGAGCCACATCCCCAGCCCTATTTTGTGTTTTATGTAGAGACAGGGTCTCACTGAGTTACTTAGCACCTCACCATTGTTGAGGCTGGCTTTGAACTCACGATTCTCCTGTCTCAGCCTCCCTAAGTGCTGGGATTACAGGCTTAAGCCACCGCGCCCGGCCAGCATTTAAATCCTTAAAAGAAGGATTTGTCAATAGACTTACTGACTGTTTTTATATGATCTAAAAACTGAACATGATTCTTTACATTTTTAAATGGTTGAAAATAATTAAAAGAAATATGATACTTCATAATTTGAAAATTATATGAAATTTACATTTCAGTTGCAAAATTTTTTCACAGTGTAGCCACATTCGTTTAACTATTGTGTATGACTATTTCTATGCTACAGTAGACTGCAAAACCTGAAATATTTATTATCTGTCTCCTTACAGAAAAAATTTGGCAGCCCAAATACCAATGACTCCACTTCCTTAATTTTATAATATTCTGAATAGTAGCCAAAAATGGCTAACCTTTTTGACAAATTTAATTATTATCATCTGTGCTGATATTTTCTTCAGTTGCTTTTTGTCATATTCTTTCTTTAGTTCTTTAGTGGTCACTTTTTATTTGTTTTTCTTTTATATGTTGTCTGATTTAATAAATAATATTTCATCAATCTGTGTAGAGTTTTGTTACCACATTGATCAATTTTAAATTGTAACTATATACGAAATCATCCTTATTGGTATAAAGCAAAAGGATCTTCTTGGTGGCAAGACATACACATTTCTCTGGTACATTTATAATGATAATATTATTTTTTCAGCTTTATAACTAAATTTTACCTAACATGATTATATATTCACACAAACCCTGTAGAATTACTCAAACATTTCATTGAATAGACTTTCATTTTTCCTTTTTTTTTTTTCAGAATATTATACTAGAGTTTATTCTCTCTTCAGTAAACCCAAATTAGGTAGTATTGAATATCTATAATTTGCACTGTAGATGGCAGTAAATCATTCTTACTAGAGTATGTAATTTCTGTAGCATTGTTAAAAGTTTATTTGACTAAGATTAAAATACTTATGTGAATTTAAATTTTTTTTCTCTTGTAAATTTAATTGGAATTTGCAATTTATGTATCTTATGAAGAAATTTGTCACTTGGATTTGGGGAGGAAAAAAGGAAAAAAAACAAGATAGAAAACTAAAAGAAAAAGAAACATTATTTTATACTGGTAAGGCAATATGAGTAAATGAACTCATTGTCCATCTACATAGCTTAGTTTTTTTTTCTATTTAGCATCTGTTTTTCATTTAGAGAAATTTTTCTTCATAGACTAATTGAATTTAGCATAGTTATATTATTTTAGATTCTGAAAATAAAATCTATGTAGATGAACATCTATTTCATAAAAAATATTTTTGAAGTGTTTATTTAAAAAGTAATTGGTTTATTGAGGATGTCATGTTTCTGTTATTACTTGAGAATGGAATAACTTCTGTCTAATCATAAAACTTATGCCAATATCTATGCTTTTCTAAATTATTCTGTTCTCATAAGGGTTTGCTTTTGTTCTGTTAGTTGGTTGATCGTGTTTTTGATGAAAGTCTCAACTTCCGAAAGATCCCTCCATTAGTTCATTCTAAAACACCGGAGGGAAACAATGGTCGATCTAGTGATCCAAGACCTCAACCATCAGAGCCTCCTGATCATCTAACAATTACAAGACGGAGAACCTGGAGCAGGGATGAAGTAAGTGAGCCATAAACTTTGACAAATGTCAGAGGAGGCAAGCACTACAAGTGGGAAAAGGAGAAACTAATTAATAGTGCTGAAGAACAAATGATTATTTTGATAGAATGAAATTTCATCCCAACATCACATCATATCCAAATAATTAACTCTAAATGAAGTAAGTTCTTAAATGGCAAAAGCAAAACTATAACAGTTTTCAGTAAATTTGTGGGTTAAACTATCTTTGAACATTATAGTAAGGGTTGTTTCTTAAAAGACACAAAAAGTTTTGACTTTAAAAGATTAATAAGTTTTAGTATATTAAAATTAAGGACTTTTATATATTTAAAAATACTTAAAGGAGTGTAAAAAGACAAGTTACAAACTTATGTAGCACATATAGTACAAAAGATGAATATACAGAATATATAAAGAATTCCTACCAATCAATAAAAAACACAAAATCAAATCAATAGAACATCTTCAAGAGATATGAACAGCCGGACGTGGTGGCACATTCCTATAATCTCTGTAGCTGGGGAGGCTGAGATAGGATTGTGGGTCCAAAGCCAGCAATCAGCAACTTAGTGAGATCCTAAGCAACTGGGCAAGACCCTGTCTCTAAATAAAAGTTTAAAGGGGGGATGTGGCTCAGTAGTTTAGTGCTCCTGGTTTCAATTCCTGGTAACAGAAACCAAGACAAAACAAAACAAAGAAAACACCAAAAGATATGAACAAACATTTTACCAAATAGAAAATACAAAGATATAGAAAATAGGAAGATATGTTTAACTTCATGAGTATTGAGAGAAATGTGTTTTGAGACTACAGTAAGATTATAAATAATCGGTGACAAATTAAAAAAATCTTAAAGTTTTAAGTGTTGAGGAGAACGTGGCGGGCTGAGGCCTTGGCTCAGTGGTAGAGTGCTTGCCTAGCACGTGTGAGGCACTGGGTTCGATTCTAAGCACCACATATAAATAAATAAATAAAATAAAGGTCCATCAGCAAATAATAAAAATATTTTAAAAAAAGAGAGAATGTGGTTACATGGACTTTCTTGCATGTTGCTGGTGGAGGTTAAATCAGTGCATTCACTCTGGGAAATAGTTAACTTTTTTCCTACATTTGAACATAAAGATGTAGCAAAACTGTAGTCTTGCAGTTTTCCTGCTACTAGGTACATGAGAGAAAACTTTTCCCGTTGACCAAACAAAGCATGCACAAGCATATTTATTCAGTAGATCGTCTCTTTACCCATGGTTAGATAAGTTCCAAGACACCCAGTGGTTATCTGAAACTTGATGGTGCTGAACCATCAAGTTATTATCATACTGCTAATAACAAAAGCTTGGAAACGAAGTGTTTATCTTGGCAAAAAAGTGGATATATAAACTGATATGTTTACAAATTGAACAGTTGTAATAAAATACAGAAATGTGCAATGATGTTTGAATTTTAGCAATATAATATTAAATGAAAGAATGACATCTCAAAACATTATATATGATGTGATTCTTTGTCATATATTTTTGTTAGCATGCAATTTTTATTGTTTTTTTAGATCTGTTTGTACACTTAATACTCCAGTATTAACTTGAAACAGTGAAAAAGGATGTACTTCCCAATGATGATAAACTACAGCTATTCATTTGAAAAGAAACAAAACTCTGCTTCTGGAATGTGTACTAATTACAGTTATTGCAGATGAATAAACATTATAAATAATGTTGAAATATATAAATAAAGTATTTAATATAAATCACATGCTGCCTTTTCTAATGCTTAAGACAGTTGTTCAAGATCATGTAGAATAAGCACATTATGAAAATGCTCCATTACACTCAAACATGAAGGAACTGAAACACAGAAGAACAACTGTTTATCAGCATATTAATAAAAATTGATTAAGTGATAAACATAACAAAACACTAAATCTAGGTAATCATGCATCTGTGATCTTACTATCTGTAGTCCTACCTATGACTTAGGGTATACTGCCAAAATTCTACATAAACTTAAGTTAAAATGACAACAGTTTCGATGCATGATGACAAGATACATCTCTGGTCTATATAAAATGTGATCATTCTGTTAACAATAAATAAATGTCAAGGTTTTATGATCATACTAGTTTCATATTTTTAACTCTTGCTGTGTTACATAGTTTTAAACTTAAAAAAAAATTTCCTTGTTTATTATCTTTACCCCGAATTAACATACTGATTTAGGAGTAGTTGAAGAAGATAAACTCTGCCTTGGTATAGGAGAAAATAACTTTGTTCCAATTAAGTATTTCTTTATCATTTATTAATTGTCACTATCTTTGTCATATATTTAAAAAATGAAAATATATGCCTAGAACATAAATAGATCTAGTAGATCTAATGTTAAATAGACATTAATAGATCTAATATTATTAAAAGGAAAGCAAGAGAATGATGAATGGAATTCATGATATTGTTTACCTTAACAGGGAGACAGAGAGATGGGATGGAGGATACCATCTGAATTGAGGTAGATATATCAGTTAGCCTTACTGCATAACAGACAACTGAAAAAGTTTCTGTGGCAGAGAGGTTAATCCAGAGTTAATAGTGGGGCTTAGCTGTACAATTGAAAGTTGCAAGTTGGATCTGAATTTGCTCCATGTATCTTTTATAATACCTGGCCAGTAGACTTGCTAGGGCTTGTTCTTGTTATGGTACCATAAAAGAGGAAGCCCCAATATACAAACATATTTCAAACATCTGTTTATGTCCTATCTCTGAACATCCCATTGGCCAAAGCATGTCACATAGTTGAGGTCAAAATCTGAGGCTACAGAAATATCTTCCTCCAGTGGTGATGGAGACAGTGGAGAGAGTAAACATATTTTAATACTATTTACTCTGTCATATTGATTATTGGTAGATCCTAATTATTTGGGGTGGGGGGAGATACATTATTAGATTATTGAAAGAATAAAAAAGTTGCCCAAGTTGGACCAATGATATTTGTCATGAACCAATAATCATGATTAATTCTGTGAATCTGCAGACCAATGTTTATAAGAAATTTTAAATTATAATTTTTAAAAATGAATATGTTATTAACTCAGTGTCACATGCTTGTAGTTTCAGCTACCCAGGGGACTGAGGCAGGAGAATCATTTAAATTCCTCTAAATGACAAATTCCTCTAAGTATAGTAAAACAATGTGTAAGAAGTCTTCATTTATAAAAGAGGGTGGAGATATCTAGAAAATATCTCAAGGTTGTTATCAGATATTTGTTTAATAAACTGCACTTTGTGGGGTAGAAAAGAGAGCGATCCTCTTCTGTTATAATCTTTCCTTAGACTATCCTGCCTTTTCTCACACATTCCTTATTTGTATACATCTTCCATTTTAATTTGACTTACTTCCTCAATGCCCACACATCTCATTCCTAGTTATCTTTCTTGCCTTTATGTTGCTTTTCACATCCTAAGTAACTTTATCCTCCACTGGTTTCACATCCTTGTCATTTGTTAAGTTTGTTTTTCCATGACCACATCCTATTTATGTCACCCTCACTAAACTCACTTTCATTGGAATTCTTACAGCACTGCATCACAAAATGTAGCCTATATTTACATGCTTTTTTGTAATATATTTAATAATGTTTCCTATATATGACTATTATCCCCACCTCTCACGGGTCTTCAAAGCATATTGACATCCAAGACCATATCTAATTTTCTGGGTTTTCTTACAAAGTATGGGTACAGGTCTGATAATATAAATTCAGTCCTTTTTCTAGTGAACTGTACTAGCTTTGCTTTCATGAGTTATCCCATTGCTTGGCAAACTACAGCCCTTAGACCAAATCTGGCCTGTCACCTGTTTTATATGTAATGTTTTATTACAACACAGCAATGTTCATTTGTTTTCAAGTCTTCTATGGATGCTTTCATAGAAGAAAGCATCAAGAAAGCTGAGTTTTGGCAGAAACTATATGGCCCTCAAAATCTTCACTGTGGCACTTATAGAAGTTTGTTAAACCCTGGTTTTGCCCATAAATCTCAAGGGGGTGGTGCTAACCCCATTACAAAAACTTAATATTTGGAGTAAATTTGGAAAATTTTTTGTCTCCCACTATATTCTCTTAGGAGAGGAAGGGTTGTGCTCCATTTAATCTTCATATTCATATTACTTGGTAAAAGAATAAATAATACATTTAGTGTTATTCATATCTTCCCTATGATAATTTGAATGGAAGTATGAGAGTCATGATAGTAATTGAAGATAGGTTAAATTGGATTTTTTTTTTCAAAATGGCATGACCAAAGTAATATGGAAACTTGACAAAAGAAACTCCTTTGTTAATAGTGTTTCTTTTTCTTTCTCTATTTCCTTATATATTACTGTAATTACATTCTTCCCTTTTCTTCATTAAAAGTAGCATAAATACTACATGCCTCTATACTAAGTTGTGTCTAGTGTTCTTAGTAGTTGTACAATTCAGTGGTAATATTTTAATATCTACTTTTTTCTTTGGATATTTCAGGTCATGGGAGATAATCTGCTGCTGTCATCTGTCTTTCAGTTCTCTAAAAAGATAAGACAATCTATAGATAAAACAGCCGGAAAAATCAGGTACTTGTGGCTACCCGAACCTCCTTTCCTTAGCAGTTACTTCTTCTATTTTTTCAAGCCTGATACCACAGCTATGAGGAATTAGTAAAGGCATTGGAACTGAATCTTCCTGCTGCTTTTACCATCTTCTTTAGTTTGAAAATATAAGTAATGACCATAGCTAACAAATGCCTTTGATAATCAGCCCCTTTATAATTGAGAATTAACAGCTATAATCACTGACTCATTTTATTAATAATTAGATTCATTTTATTAATAACCAGAAATATTTTCCTTTTCTACAAAAATAATAGTAAATATTTTAAATTAACAGACTTTTGAGAGTTCTTTTGAAGTCCTCAAACTTTAGTTTCATTTTCCTCATTGGCAAAGGGAACATTATTGACTCAGGAAATGTATGTAATAAAGGCATAAGACAAAACTAGTGTAACAGGCACAACACGTGAGGATAGTTCAGCTTTGCCACTTACTGAGATCTTGAACACACTCCTTGTTTGTTTGTTTGTTTCTTTGTTTTGGTACCAGGAATTGAACTCAGGATACTCGACCACTAAGCCACATCCCCAGCCCTATTTTGTGTTTTATGTAGAGACAGTCTCACTGAGTTGCTTAGCAACTCGCCGTTGCTGAGGCTGGCTTTGAACTCAAGATTCTCCTGTCTCAGCCTCCCCAAGTGCTGTGATTATAAGCGTGCGCCACCACACCCAGCTCTTCCTGTTGTTTAGTCTGGCCTCAGTTTCATCATCTTGTAGAGGAATATGTATACTTTCATTGACTACTCATAGAGTTGTTGTAAGGAAAAGAAAATACAAGTCTCATACATGAGTGTACATACATACATATTTTTTAAAACTATAATATCATCCCTCTTTGCTTTTCATTGCTTTTTTTCAAATTCTGATTTCCCATCTTTGGAATAAACATGTTGATCTTGGGAAAACTTTGTCCCAGAGTAAATACTTATCATATATTATTATTTTATAACTTCAAATTCATTACCAATTCAAAACAAAGAGACTTCTAGATTCTGTGTAATAATTCTTCAGAAATCATTGACACTATAGCTTAATTTGTTTCTAATTCATATAATTCAAAGTTTTAAATATAATAAAACTGTTTCTTAAAATGATTTGCAAATTATAAATTTCACACAAATATAATTTTGTGTGGCTTGTATATTAAAGTAAAATATTTTATCAGTGTTTGATAAACACCAAAAAGCATTGAAAAACACACTGAACATTATTTTATTGAATTTTAAGGTAAATTATCTAGTTTAAAAGAAAATTAAGATATTTTTTCAAAAACTATTTCAAAAGTATATCAAATATGTTTAATGTATTTTTAAAAAACATTTAAAATGTTTTAAAATATTTACTATAGAAAGTTCACATCATCTTCTGGTCAAATGTAGAAATTTTACTTGGCATGTTAAAAAATGGATTGTATATCTTTTCTTGGGGGGTGGGAGATTGAACTTGGGCAGTTGACCACTGAGCCACATCAACAGCCTTACTTTTGTATTTTATTTAGAGACAGGGTCTCACTGAGTTGCTTAGCACCTTGCTTTTGCTGAGGCTGGCTTTGAACTTGCCATCCTCCCACCTCAGTTTCCCGAGACGCTGAGATTACAGGTGTGCGCTACCATGCCTGGCTTTTTCTTTTATATTTTGAGTTCATATCTTTATATTTCTTAAAAATGTACCAGATCATCTCTTCACTTTGTTGTCTTCTAGAAGAAAAGTAATCTAAAATTTGTTATGTTCACAAGAATGGTGTTATCTGCGCTCTTGTCCTTTTTTCCCTTTTATTTTTAAATGAATATCTTAACAGAAATAATATATGAGCATGGTTTAAAAATACAAATATTTCAAAAAAATATACATATTATACATATAGTATCTTTTATCTGTATATATTTATAGGTGTGAATATACAAATATATTTTTCCATACTTTTGTCTTTTTAATCAACAATATCATTTTTTCATGAAAATCACTGAAGTATATTGACCATCCCTCCAAATTGGATTGGAATATAAGACATATTGCCTTTATAATTAAAAAGCAACTGATTATTTGGCGTTTCTTAAGGAGTACCTTGTACACATAAATGGTTTTTTAAATTATTTTAATGACTATACCCCTATTTTGCCATCCATTGTTTTTTCAAGATAATTTACTCTTTATCAATTCTCACATAGCCCTATGAATTTCAAATAAAATTAACTTTTCACAGAATAGTAATTTAATATCCATTCACTAACAAATAGTCATAAAGTACATTATAGGTACTTTATAATTAGACATTAACAAAACAAAGACCCCTGCTATTGTGGAGTTTACAATCTAGATCATTTATTTAAATGAGTCAACCTGGGTTAAGTTAGCTGTATTTGCTACCTGATTTGTTTTAGTTTCATTATTTCATTTGAATATTATTTTTAGTTCACTAATCACAATTTCTGTTCCCACAGAAGCCCAATCACTCTCTTTTTCTTTTTCCTATTATTAAAATCACTAGTAGTTACATGGAAGAGATAATCAAAATATAAATAACAATACTAATTTTACTTAAGTAAATTGAAAGCCTATTACATTTTTAAAAAGTTAAGGCTCATGATTGATTTCAGAATTTAATTGCATGCTATTTAGAAATAATGCGTTTTGTGAATTCTGATTGAGCTTATAAATGATTCTATTGTTTTTATTATACACACTGATTAAGCAGTTAACACTAATACCATCTTAAGTGAGGTTTGTTTTCCCTTAACAGTTATAGCAGCCCATTTTCTTTCATAAGTAAGAGCTTTCTTTCACCATAGCCCACCTATGATGTACTCATTCAGTGTGTGGCCAGAGACAGATGTAGTTTACTATTCCCTGGGGTGAGCCCAACTAGAATTTGTAGGGAAGAAAAATTAAACTTAACTAATTAATTATTACAAATGAATTAACAAATCTCTAGGTCCCAATCATGCCTGCTTATTAGTACCAAGAATCAAGCCTTGGTTGAGTCAAGTGTTCAGTTTAGTTGAATGTTACTATGATTCTAAATTTCATTCCCCTAAAATTATATTGTAAAATTGGGGCATTATGGAAGGAGTATTAACCAAGGAACAAGTAAATGAAATGAACTGATTAAAATAATCTTAACATAGAAATTATGCTGAAAATATAACTCAATAGTAGAGTAATTGCTTGGCCATGTACAAGTACTTGACTAGCTCAAGTTCAGTCCCTAGCACTGAAAAAAAAATTCTTATATAGGGATAAGACTATATTAATAGACTATATTAATAGTCTCCAAATTTATATATTGATTGAGTGGTATTTGAGTGGATATTATTTGTTTAGCACTGTTTTAAATGCCCTCACAATTGAGTGCAGAAGGCAGGTAGATAGGTCATTATAATAGACTCCTTGCCTAGTACCATTCTCTTGTTGACTGTTTTTTACCACAGAGTATCTTTCTCAGTCTGCTCTGAACTCACCCCGTGTCCCCTTAAGAAAAATGTTTTATGTAGCTTTGGCATTTAATTAAAAGTGAGATCAAAGAGCACATTGATTGATTAGTTGGCTAATTGATTTTACTGTCTTCGAAATGTGAAAGTTTGGAAGAAAAATCTTTAATATGTATAAAAATGCCTCAAAAACATTACATTTGAATATTGAATATTCCAAGGTAATTTTGAGTTACCTTCAGTTTGAACATTGCATTTTACTATGTGTAAAGCACTTTGACAGACTTTGTGGAAGAAGATAATAAAGAGAATAAAACATCATTTTAACTGCTATAAAATTTATAATCAAGTGGCAAGGTGAAGCTCATGTATAATTACATATGTAACAAATTGTTACACAAAACAGCATATAATAGAATAAAAAGCAAAGGAATGATCACTTTCACCTGGGATGATCAGGAAAGATTTTGTGGAATAGATAATATTCAAAGGTGGGCATGGTTTTTGATAACCAAATCTAAGGAATAGAGACGTAGGCCTTCTGCATGGGTACCTTAGGGAATACTTTGTGCCAAAACAGATAAACTCAAATACCTATTGGGGTCAATCTAAAGGTATGCATATTTAAATTATTTGAATACTTCTTTGGATTCAATTTGAAAGTATTTATGTGAGAACTCCTGCTTTGCAGCATTCTCATTCTGTATGGAATACAAGTTATGTAACATGGGCTGCATTGGTAGACTCTCACTTTGCAATACCACTGTCTATGTACTGTACAATGCTAGAAAATAGATTATAGAGGAATTAGATTAATATAAGTCTAAGACCCCCCTACCAAGACTTTATCAAAAAGTACTTTTAGCTTAATAATTAAATTATTGAATGAAACGATCTTTTGAATTTATTATTTTTTCATGATGAAGTTTAGCTTACTTTTAATCTGTAATGTCAATCTGAAAATGACTTTGAAAGCTATCATTTTTTCTTGAAGATTCATACTGATCTTTGAACAAAAACAGTTCTGACCATCAGAGCCTGGTCTAAAGTAATTTCTTAATACGCTTTTCTGATTCCTTAGTATTTAAATATAATATTGTATTAGAATTCACTTCTTAAAGCCAGAATGATAAGTTTGGCTTCTTAAATCTGTACCATATTTTAAATTATCTTTTAAAATAAGCTTTTTATTCTTTAAGGGGGCACATTTTTTTTAAAAAGTGAGTCAGGAAACTTAAGCATTCTAAGCCATTTTCATCAAAGTGAAAAGTCTGTGGTTTATTAATTTTAGAACTTTTCTGAATTCTTAGCACTGTCTGGCTAAATGCAGACTTTTCCAATTGTATAAACCCATTGTAATTCTAAGTTGGCTCATAAAATAGTGATTATTTTCTTAATTCCTAGCACTAGTGCTGCAAGGATTCTCAAAAGAACATAATACATTGCTTATTCCTTAATATCACAGCCATTAGCATAACAGCTCTTAAAAATATGACTGGCAAGGATATTTAGTCTTTTGAGTTTAGAAAATTTAATAATAGGTCAGAAGAGTATTCTTATACCAGATTCCAGACCCATCATTACATTCTTAAGTATGATTATATGTAATTGTAAATGTTCTAGACTTGATTGTATGTTAATGATTTCTTGGCACATTGACCTTTGAAGAAATATCAGTAAGGACATTAATTTACTACTTAAATATTAATTAGTTACCAGTAGTTAATAACTTGCTTTCTTAATGTTGTACATAAGATAGTTAAGCTAGATTTCCAGACTGACTCATTGAAAAAATTTTAAAAGAAACTAAAAATGGTGGTATTTACATTTTTCTAAAACTGCTGAATAATGATAAAGTATTGAATATAAAGGAATATGCCAGATTTGAAAGACAATTCAAAATTTGGTGATACTTTACAAGTTTTTTTAATTTAGTTTTCAATATAGGATAGTTATCTTTAAAATAATATTTTTTTTACCAAAAAGATACAGTTTCTTAAATCCTAATAGATGATATATAAGTATAGTAACATTAGCTGGGGTGCAGTGGTGCGTGCCTGTATTCCTAGTAGTTCAGGAGGCTGAGGGAGAAGGATTGCAAGTTCAAAACTAGCCTCAGCAATTTAGCGAGCCTCTAAGCAACTTAGCAATGACTCTTTCTCAAAATAAAATGTAAAAAGAGCTGAGGATGTGGCTCAGTGGTAAAGCACCCCTTGGGTTCAATCCTGGGCATTTTAAAAAAAAAGCAATATGAATTAAGATTTTCAAAAATAGCACAGTAAGTTCTTCAGTTTTCAGTCTCTAAAATAATGTTTATACTTTGCTCCATCAATAAAGTTGCCTATTCTTATATGGAGGTTTTAAAAGACACAGTTGTTCATATCTAGTTCAGCCTATTTTCATCTTCTATTTTACTTTATACTGCATATATTCTATCAAAACAAAGTTGTGTGTTCATTATAACTATCTGTTGTTTTGTTTTGCATTGTTTTGTTTCGCTTTGAGACAGGTTCTCACAGTTACCCAGACTGTTCAAGCTCGTGATCCTTCTGCCTGGGTCTCCCTAGTAGCTGGGATTATAGGCACACGCCACCCCACCCAACTAGGAACAGTTATGTTGTTAATTATAAATATTAGTTAAATTTTGGGGGATATGTCATATCTATGTTTGTTTTATATGTGGTTTTCAAAAAATGAGATAAACATTAAAGAGTTTATTCATGTATTGGATACTATCTAGTTTCATTTTTAATACAAATCTTTCATATGTATGAATTAATTGGTCCTACTGGCTTAGTATTTAATTCTCAGTTTATGCAGGTCTTTTTCCCCCTCTGTAGCTTAGAAAAGATATATTGTTTTTGGTATTATCATTATAATAAAAACATGTTAGGTTTTTAAAATATAAAAGTAAAATGCTTATTTATTTTTTATTTTTAGAATATTATTTAAAGACAAAGATCGGAACTGGGATGAAATAGAAAGCAAATTAAGAGCTGAAAGTGAGGTCCCTATTGTGAAAACCTCAAGCATGGTATGGACATTTTTCTTGAAGAATAAAACTTTTCGGTAGTAGGGTTTTATTTTAAGGAAAGATAACATACCTATTTTTGAATTATTTGTTAGTTTATATTTGAAAAAGAAGACATAAATCTACAAATATGAAAAAATCTTTTTTCTTTATCTGACTACCATCTGACAAGGGTATTTAAAATAACAGGTTGATTATTTCAAAGATACAGAGGGTCTGAGGGAGGAATATTTTACGTTTTTCACTATTAACATATCTTGTTCTTATAATAATTACACATTAAAAATAAGCAATTTTAAATTAAGAACCAGATATTAAGTTGATTTATTTTCATTTACTTAATTCAGTCCTTGCCTCCTTTTAAAATAAAATAGATTTTCACTACAGAGTATAATTCTAATATTAAAGCAGCAGTTTATATATATATTTTCCAAAGAAAACTCTTAGGCACTTTATTACAGCGTTATTATAAAGTCAATTAATACAAATTTTTCTAAATCTTTGCTTCTGTAATGGTAAATTACCTTGAATTTTTTATCTTTTGTCATTATCTCATTGAAAAAAATTACTCAATTTTGTTTTTGAAGATTCTAAATTTGAAATTTTTTACTGGATATTATAATTATTTCATATCATGTTGCTAATAATGTAGTATCATATAGATGATATTGAGAGTTCCAAGTAAAATGAGTAAAATTCATTGCTTGTCATTTGAAAATATTTTATTTATAGTAAGCTGATTTTTGTTATTGCTTTCCCTGCAGGAGATTTCTTCTATTTTACAGGAGCTGAAAAGAGTTGAAAAGCAGTTGCAAGGTAAATTTACTACTGAATTAGGTATAAAGAGCTAATAGCTGAGAATAAGTGCATTCTAAGAGATGCTTCTTAAAATATTATTGTTACAATGTTTGATTAAATTTTATGGCATGTATAAAAATATAGCATTATACATAATTCAAATTACCTATAAAAAGGAAATTTTACAACTGGATGAAAAAGTTAAAAATAGCTGGATGCAATGACCTACTCCTATAATTTCAATGACTTAGGAGGCTGAGGCAAGAGGATCACAAGTTCAAGGCCAGCCTTAGCAACTTAGCAGGACTCTGTCTCAAAATTAAAAAATAAAAAGGGTTGGAGGTATAGCTCAGTGATATAGCATTTCTGAGTTCAATCCCTGGAATTAAAAAAAAAAAAAAGTTAAAAATTTAGTAAAGTTAAATATTAAGCATATATTAGTGCTTAGATGTAAAAATAGGCTAGATGTTATAGACTAATTTCAATGTTATATTCTAGGTACAAATAACAGTATTTAAAGTAATATACTAAAGTGTATAAATACAGCTGAAAATGCTTATTGATAATTAGAATTATTTGACAGTTCTTAATTATATTGTTGGCATAACTTCAAATGAACTTGTGTTTTAATGTGGATAAAATTTGCTTGGATACGGAGGGCTGGGATTGTAGCTCAGTGGTAGAGCGCTTGCCTCACATGCGTGAGGCACTGGACTCAATCCTCAGCACCACATAAAATAAATAAATAAAGATATTTTGTCCATCTACAACTAAAAAAAAAGTATTTAAAAAAAAAATTTGCTTGGATGGACCATGAGTGCACATTGGCTATAGGAACTAGAAGAGGAAGGAAAAAAGAAAATGAAAAAGACTCTGCCTCCTGAACTTTGACAGAGATATTTTCATTCATGTCAGATCTAGATCCTGCATTAATACTTGTCTTGACCTAGAAGTCTCCAGTGGTACAACAAGCAAGTTCTAGGGCCCTCTGTTAATTCTACTCAGTCTTTATTGATCAATTAATCATGGGCATAATATGTTGGACCTACCTAAGATATTCTTAACCTTTATTCAGATCCATCACATCTAAGTATTGGTATATACCCCCTGAGTTGTACAGTTTTATAAGGTAGAGTAATACATTTTTGAACAGGTGTCAGAGAGATTCTTACATATGATGCTTCCTTCTCCCAACTCCTTATTTGGCTTGATGTCAAGTTGAAAATCACTGCTTGGGAGCTGCCCTTTACCCAAAAATGTTTTGGATTGAAAGTTGGTCTTTCAGTGGCCCCTTGTATGGAGTTAGCAAGGTCTGTTTGCCCTGCTCGGTATAAGTATCTGGGCCCTAAGAAAATGATTAGCCTTCTCAGAGAGAAAACTTATACCCAGCTGATATTCTGGCAGGCAGCCAGTGTATATAACCACATTCACTGTTAGCACTCAAAAATGGTCGTGTTCTTCTGGCCCTGCCAGCCTTGAAGTGACTCCGAATCTCAGCTATAAACTCCCAATTTTCTGAGCTAAATCGGGTTCAGGTGTTTATTTAAACCCATAACCAATACTTTTACTGTCCTCTCACAATAATGAAAGCAAATTTTGGAAAGGTCTTTCTTGAATTCTCTCTCCAAACAGCATTTATGTAACAGTTTCTGAAATGCCCATAGGGATTCTTCATGGAACCCAGAAAAAACATTCAGGTCTGTATAATCTACAATATAGATTAGCCACAGAATTAAAATGAGTAGAGGTTTAAATGTAGTATTGGAAAGATTAATGACAGGATCATATGCACATGGATAATTGAAATATTATCCAGATCATAAAAAACGTTACTATCCAAATTTAACTGCATCTAGAATTATATCTTTTTCCCTCTACTATTCTTTTCTTTTTCCCCTTCAGCAATCAATACTATGATTGACCCAGATGGAACTTTGGAGGCTCTCAACAACTTGGGATTTCCTAGTGCTATCTTGCCATCTCCACCAAAACAGAAATCCAGTCCTGTGAATAACCACAGCAGCCCGGGTCAGACACCAACACTTTGCCAGCCAGAAGCTAGGGTTCTTCATCCTGCTGCTGCCTCAGTCTCAGCTGAATTTGAGAATACCGAATCTGAGGCTGATTTCAGTATACATTTCAATAGGTTCAACCCCGATGGGGAAGAGGAAGATGTTACAGTACATGAATGACTTTCTCTTGATTGTTAAAACAATTACCTGTGGAATGACTAGGAATTATTGGAAGCAGCACAGTATTGACATACAAAACAAGACAATTTGGTCAACTACAATCTTGCCATCCTTGTCTTTTTAATTTTATTTATTTTTTACCTAAAATGAAGTAGCATATTAGTGCTTTAAAACCATTTAGATAACCACTTGATGCACATGTAGGGAAAAGCAGTTTGTGGCAGATTTACTTTTTGTGGTTTTATGATTTTCAAATTGAATTATTGCATCATTTCCCTTCATAGATCTTTGTTTTTTTTTTAAGCCATGCTGTGACCTACAAGCAAACTAAATATCCAACATTTCTGAACCCCCATGTCTCCTGTGCCAAGCTGCTCCCTGAAATGGACTTCCTCTTCATCTGCACAAATTTGTTAAATATTCTATTTGCTTCTTAATGTTAGGTTTATATTAGTACTCATTTCCATTGGACACAATGACATTGTTCTCCACAGTAAAGCAGACCTTTCACAACATTCTGTGTCCTAAAATTTTCCAACATAGATGTGATTTATAACTTTGTTGCTACATAACTTGTCTTGGGGTTTACGGAGATTAACTATTATGTTTGCACTAAGATTTACTGGGAGTGGTAGGTGGACATATCTATATATCAATAAGGACTAACCATCTTTTGTACATAGGAAATTGATATTACTGTATTTGTTTTAACCCCACAATGTTTTACTCCACTTTCAAAAAGATCAATTTGGCACTTTTTTTCAATTTTTTAAATGGAAAAAGATTTTTGTCTCTCATTTTACATTAAATGATAACTAGAAAGATTAAACTAGACAGATAGTTTAGGTGGAGTATATTTTTAAAACTAAGAACATGTATATTGGTCCTGTGTTACCAAGTTTATATGTGACAGTTAAAAAAAAATTGCCCCTGAAATAATCATGAGGTTAAAATTTTCTGCATTAGGAAACTTGGAGAACCAGTAGTTGTAAGATTAGTTGATAGTTTCACTCCCAAGCAATGAATTGCTTCTGTGTGTTTCCCTGTAGGACCCAATAGTAAATCCTGTCTCAGTCTTAAACACATTTACGAGGACCCTGCAAGATAACGATGACAAAGGCTTTCAACTTATGTTACTAAACAGAAAGCCTGTGAAAAATATCTTCGATAAACATGTTATTTTTTTTTTCTTTCCTTCCAGTAAGTTCACATTTGGGTGACTTTAAAAGTAATTATTTTTGTGTTTCCAGAACACTATAATTTGGGTGAATCTTAGTTAACTATTGTTAGACCTGGATTTTCCCCTTGACTCCAACAGCTCTTAAAGGTTAAACTGCAACGTTTGCAACTTTTGTGAAATAGTCTTTAATTTCAATTTCAGCAATAACATATTCTACCTTGTTTAAAGAAACAAAGTAACTGTACACTTCAAAACTTTATAGGACTTAAAAAATCCTATACTGTTGGATCAATTAATAAAAATGCAGAATCTTTTTGTAGAGTTGTAAAAACAAGTCTGTTGTATACTGGATTTCATATTTCTCTAAACAAAAGGTAAAGGAACTAGTCTCCTTGTAAAGCTAATTCCACATTCTGTCTAATAAAGGAAGACTGAAGAAGGTTTTAAAATACATAAAAGGAAAGAGAAAAATGCACTGGAGGAATAAATAAAACATTCACACAGGGTCAGTCTATTTCAAGAAAAAGTTGAACAAAATAATCATCATTGTTCCCTCTTTTGTTTAATGTTTGAGTACTGATCATATCCACATGGAAGTAGAAGGTAAGGAGTTTGGAAAAATATTAGCATTTACTCTACTTACATTATTGTTTGTTTACACAGTTTTGTTCAATTACAAACATTTGGCCTTTTACTATGTTATTTTTATTTTGTATGAATACATTATTCTCCTTATTTATTTTTGTTACATTTATTACTTATGTTATTTTGTTATGCATTTACAACTCCATTTTTAAATAAAGTGTTTCTGGAACTTTATACAATGATTATATATTTTATTTCTTCTACCATCTGACTTACTAATTATCATCAATTTATCAACTTACTATTTACAAACTATTTTCCAAGGCTTATTAACAAAAGAATCTTCCAGTTCTAATTAATATGTGATTATTTTAAAACCTCATGTTATTTTGACTAAAGAAAAAATATTTTCTTAGCAAATTATAGTAAATATAATTCACTTAGCTTAATACATTAATATAATGTATGCATACAAAGATCTTTATTTTTAATGAGCCTTGGACCATCAGTAAACTTTATGATATATTTGGGAGCAAAGTAAAAATTTTAAATATCTTGGACATCATAAATTTGAGAACTGTCATTTGGGAATCAGTTTCTTTCAGCATATTATTTAAGCTCAAGAATCTTGAATGTCTGTCCTTATTACTAATCAACATTCTAAGTTTCACAGCCTGACCTTTTGAGACTTTGATCTTATGTATCTCTATACCCCAGTGCAATCTCTACCACGATTCATAAAATTCTTGACTAGCTTGTCATCCCTCTGTAACACTTGCCTCTTCCTCCCTTTCTTTTCTGTTTATCTACATCTCTCTGTTCTTCCAGGCCCCACTGACCTCTTCACAAAGGTTCCCTCAGGTTGTGCTTGGTGGTTCATACCTATAATCCCAGGAAGTTGAAGCAGGAGGATTACAACTTGAAGACCAACCTGGGCAACTTAGCAGGACTCTGTCTCAGAAGATTAAAAGGAATGGGGATGTAGCTCAGTTGCAGAGTACTCTTGGTTTCGATCTACAGTACCACAAAAAAGAAAGCTCCCCTCAGTTGACTGTACCACAAACTTTTATTTTCTCTTCCCTTTCCCCATGACATATACACAGACTTCCCTTCCCTTCCCTTTAGGTTACTAAAATATTCCTCATTTCCTTGATAAGACAATGTACTTGGTTCCTTTGTGCTCTTGGCTTTACTCACCATATCTCTGATGACAGGATTCTAACATTGCGAAAAGAAACTAGACTTGGATATTCAAGATTGAGGCCCATTCCCTGTTAGCTGTAAGTGACTTCAGGAAATGGTTCTCCTTCAAAAAAAAACCCTCTGATTCTTAGAAAATCTTACTCCCATTGTGTTCTCATAGCCCCTTCGACTCAGTCAGGTATGACTCAGATCTGATCTGAACAAATGATTCTAGTACTAAGTGCCTGACATGTACCATGCAGTAGTCTCATGCCAGAGAGTCCTAGAGTGAACAGAAACAAACCATTACTCTCTCAGACCTTAGATTCTAGAGTAGGGAGGCAGACAGTAAAAGCTAAAGGTTAATTAAGTGGGTAATATTAGAGGGAAAGACCATATTCTACCTTATGTAATAGTGAATTGTTTATGTAGCTATCTTGCAGTAGACTGAGCTGTTTGAAAGTGTAAATGCATTGCTACTCAATAAATGCTGATTCGATCATTTTTATTCTAGTTTCCAAGAACTTTCTGTGGTCTGGCTTTAAGAACCTTCCTGTTCCTCTGAGCTTCCCCCTTTGCTCTAGTTAGACCTGAAAGTCACTTTCACTTAGCTGCACGGTTTAACGCTAGATTTTAATTGAGGTTGAGGAGGCTTCTCTTCTGTGCTGCTGCTGCTGCCCTGATTCCTGAGAGACTCTCTGGGCAGCTGAATTCTACCTGGAGTTACATGCAGATTCTCCAAGAAATGATCATCTCTGAGGAACTTTCCAGCTTTGAGGAAATCTGCATTATTTGAATGTTAGGATGACCAATACAATGGGAATCCAACAGGAATATCTGGGCTCTAACTGAGTCAAAGCTTTGTTTAATCTCCTTGAGCTCTAAATGAGTTCCTAACTCCCTTCTTTTCTCCATGTATATAGTTTATTAGCCTCATACTCCCCCTTTTCCCTTCTTTTCTACATCTTGACCGTGAAGTCAAAGCTTGCTGCCCTTCTGTCTAGCACAACACTTCACCATCTGAACCTGATGTTTGTTGGATGTCTAGTACTCCTTTTAGTGCCCTTCTGTATATTGCAATATTGTAAACATTTGTTAGTTGAAATCTTTTAGAGTTATTACCACTGTAACTTTATTAGTATTACTACTACTACAAGGTCTCACCTTGAACTAAAGGATAAAAAATTATTTTAGTTTGGAGGCATAATGTATTAGATCTAGAAATGTTAGCCCTTATATAGTTAAGTCACTTCTTTCGTCATTGAGGCACAAATAGAACAAGGAGTGGAGGGTTATTTATTGTTAAGCAGTATATTAAATATTTTGTGTGATTGTCTCTTAATTCTCACAACTCAGTTGTAGAAAATGAGCTGTTACTGTTCAAATGTTAGGGATAAAGGAGCTGAGGCTTCCTGAGGCTAAAGAACTTATTCAACTGCCCAGGTGGAATTTAATCAGATCTAATTGATTTGGAAATATGAATTCTTTGTATCCACCCTTCACTAGTTCTCACCTGGCAAACCACTGGGAAAGCCTGGACATTCCAGTAACCTATACCCACTCTCCCTCTGCTGACCTATAACAGTGACCATAGACCTAAAGAGGTTTTTACGTTCTTCCTCTGCTTTTGAATAGAGCTTTAGCTAAAAATCTTGCCATTTCTCCTAATAACTTCTCTAGTGGTGACAAATAATAACCAAATGTTAGAATTGTCTTCCTTGTGTGGAACATGGATCCCTTGAGAGAATGTACTAATTCCTAGACATCTGGATGTTGAGTGCTTCAGAGAGAATGCTGCCAAAAACCATGTCAGTTTGTGAACCAGTTTCAAAATCTAAAACTATAGATTTTAAAGATGTGAAAACCCAGATCTGTAAATATGAAAATGGTGAGTACAACTGGGCGTGATAACTTACATCTGTAATCCCATTGGCTTGGGAAGCTGAGGCAGGAGGATCATGAGTTCAAAACCAGCCTTAAAATTTGATAAGGCCCTAAGCAACTCATCGAGACCCTGTTTCTAAATAAAGTATTAAAAAAGGGGCTGGGGATGTGGCTCCGGGGTTTCCCTGGTATTTAAAAAAAAAAAAGCAATCCCACATCAGAGCTATTACCAGTGAGTTGCCTCCCAAGCTATGTGTTCCAATACTTGTCTGTGAACAAGGCAAATTAAAATGGAGAAAAAGAAATTCCCCATTGGATCAGTAGCAGGACCCCATATTTTTATCAGAACAAATTAGGTAGAGTGCAACAAGAACTATTTCTTCCTTGGGGAAAACAGCATGGAACCTGACACTTGTAGATAAAATAATAAATGTATGGGGGGGCTCTGATGACAGTTTGCAATGAGTTAGGGTAGTGGTGGTTGAGAAAAAAAAATTTCTACCAAAATTGAGAAACAAACTCATTTCTCACTGTGCTATTTCTTGCTTGAGTTTCTAATAGTGTCCCCTTAGTAATTGTTATGGCTGGAGTGTCCACTAAAGGCTCATGTAGTAAAGACTTGGTCCTCAGCATGTGGAGCTATTGGAAAATGGCAGACATTTTAGGAGATGGGGCCTAGTTAAGGATAGTAGGTCACTGAGGCCATGCCCTTGGGAAATATATTGGGATCCAGGCCACCCTGATCCTTTCTCTCTCTCCTTTCTTCCCAACTCTCTTCCACCATGTGCTCCCTGATGTTTCGCTTTACCAAAGGCCTAAAGTGACAAGGCCAAGTAACCCTGAACTGAAACCTCTGAAACCGTGAGCCAAATTAAATCTTTCCTACTTTAAGATGATTTTTCAGGTATTTTGTCACAATGACAGAAAGCTAACAAGGTGATGAAAAGTCTTTCATGACCAAGACTCTTCCAATTCATTTCCAAAGACTATATGTCCAGTTGTGGAGAATATGTGAACTTTGCCATATCTGCTTTTCATTGCCAGCCTGTGTCCATGGTTGAAATCCCAGAGTCTTCCCTTCAAGAGAAAAATCAATTGACCATGAACTTTTATTTATCCCATAAGACTTTATAATGTAGATAGTATTTTTTTAAAAAGAGACAGGGAAAAATGGCATAATCACTTTGGAAAATGTGTAGAAATTTCTCATAAAGTTAAATGTACTTCTGCCATATAAACCAGCAGTTTACCCAAGAGAAACAAAATCATCTGTCCACCAAAACATGTACACAATGCTTACAGAAGCTGTATTTGTAACAACCAACATCTAGAAACACATACCAATATTTGCCAGTAAGTGAATAGATAAGAATTATTGATGGACTGGGGTAGTGGCTCAGAGGTAGAACACTTTCCTTCCATGTGTGAGTCCCTGAGTTCAATTCTCAGCACTGCATATAAATAAATGAATAAAACAAAGGTCCATCAACAACTAAAAAAATTACATATATATAAAAAGAATTATTGATACATTCATAAAATGAGATTCTAGTCAGAAATAGAGAGTAATAAGCCCCTGACACATGCAATAACATGGACCAGTTTCAAAAATGTGCTAACAAAAGAGGCTGATGCTGAAGAGTACACACTTTATGCTTCAATTCATGTGAAATTCAAGAAAACCTATAGTGATTGAGAACAGGTCAGTGCTTGTGGGAGATGAGGAAAGGAAACTGACTATGGGCATAAGAGGCTGTTTGGGGATGGTGGTAGTTATAGGAGTGAATGTATTTGATAAAACTCATTGGAGTATACACATAGAATGGTGCTTTTTAAAAATATATAAATTAATTTCTCAAACTTATCTGTTAAACGGGAATGTTCCCTTATAACTTTGATGCAAATAATTCCTGATATATCTATATATCTATATCTATCTATATATATATAAAAGCAGGCTTTTGAAACTGACTTAAGAAGTTGACTACCATAGGGAAATAAGCAAGCAACAATTGTTGCAAAAGACCATCATGGAACCGAATTGCTTTACATATGGCTCTTGACAGGTGTATTAATGTTCTCTAATAAACTATGTCCAACTGATTTTCTATGTTGGAAAGATTTCTGGTTTTCAGCGTAACTTTCTCAACCATACTACCAACAGCAATGGGCAAGCATATATCAACACAGGTATCTCTTTTCTTATAAAGGTACCAGACCTATCATGAAAGCTCCATACAAATGACTTTATCTAATGCTAATTTGCCTCTCCAAGTTCTCACCTCCAGATACCATCAACATGAATTTGGGAATTGAGTTTCTAATACATGAAATGTAGGGCACACATCTTCCTTACAATAGCCCAGAGGGTGGGAGAAGATGAAACTGCCTTCTTTTCTTTTGACATTTCTCCCATACCAGACTTTGGGCAACTATATCATAGAATAATATTTGACTGGTGATCTCTAAGTACTTCTTTGTTTTATGTTATTTTTCCAGATGTGAGATACATGAAGAATCTGTTGTGCCTACAACAATGGAAAATTGGCCAATGGCCTCAGTGAAATTTACTTCTAATCAGGTTGTGCTAACCTGTCTTGGAGTAAATATAAATTTCAGACAAAGATCCAGAGGCCAAAAGTACTGTAGCTCATAGTTTAAATGCAGAAACTAACATCAGTATCAGGTATTCTCTCTACTGAAGAAAAACTGAAATTCTAACCCATTAAACCTGAGAGTTTTCCATTTTTTGCTTCTCATGAAAAAGTAATTTACTAAAATCAATCAGTATAAGAGAAGATGGGCTATATAATGGAGTATTGTTTGAACATTCAAAGAGATGAAGCATAAATGCATTTTTCAATATGTATGAATCATGAAAATTTCCAATATGTATGAATCATGAAAATACCAAGTGAAAGAAGCTGGTCATAAATGACCACATATCAAATGATTGCATTTATATGTAAGTTCAGAATAACTGAATCTATAGAGACAAATGTATACAGGGGTTGTCTATGGCTTGGGTTAGGGGATGGTGGATATCAATATCTATTTAGATATCAACAAATAGATATCTGTCAATATCTAACAGGTATAGATAGATATGTACAGCCATCCATTACTTAATAAAGGAGATATACATTCTGAGAAATATGTCATTGGCTGCCAGTCATCTGGGCTCAACCATTATACTGGGGCTATGGCACCATTTCTAGGAAAAAGGGCTGAGCAGTTACTGAACCCCTTCCATGTAACCAGAAAAGTATTTCAAAAGTTCATCTTCCCCATCTCTCTCCCTTTGGCCAACTCAATCACTTACATTCTCAGAGGAGAAATGTGACAGGCTAGAAATCAAAACTCAACCGTAATTCTGGCTGGTTTCGACATTTTCAAGACCAAAGCCGTTAAGGGAATTTATATGATTTTTGAAAAAATGAAAAGTAAGCAGAGTCTCTGATTTTGGCAGAATGTTTCAGCCAGAATTCGAAGAAAGAATTTTTTCCATGTTAGAAAATGAGATTCCTGGTAGCAATGCCCCTGAGGAGAATGACATCCTGGAGGAAAAACTGCAGTGCAGTGTGTCAGGCAGCCAGGGCTGTGGGCAGCCTGGGGAAAATTCCTCTTGACTACACCTTCACCATAGCAGCAGGGAGTCCTGCGGTCAGGTACCTGGCACAGCGCTGGATTGTGCAGCATATCCTTGGGGGCAGTGGGATACCTCAGAGACTAAAGTCAAATATCCTCCCAGCCTGATGTGGTGATGCTCTTGAAATGAAAATTAAGCTGGTTTAAAGAACAATAAATCTCTGATATACAGTCCACAATCCATAAACTTGTATATGCAAAAAATATATTTTAATATAAATACCTATATAAATATGAGTGGGGCAGAGAGGGAGGAAGAGTAGTTCTCTACTAGCTCTCCAATCCTAACAATGTGGGGAGGTAATTCTTATTGCCGACATCCAGCTGAAGAAACTGAAGCCTGGGCAGATTTTTTATTATTCACCCTGGCCCCAGAGCTAGTACAAGCAGAGTCAGGGGCATGTCAGTTATCTGCCACTTTCACTCCCCCAAATGACTCCATATGGATAATAAAATTTAAGTTCATTCAGGTTTGATGCCTGCAGTGCTTTCTATCACTTCCTGGTGCTCATTCTCAAAAACCAGAGAACAGTGGGCAACACTCCAGGTAGGGAATCCTTTGGTGGGTGCTCTCTTCAAAGTCAAGGTTGCAGCTGTGCCTCAAGGAGCCCTTCATCTCACAGGAATGGAACATGGCCTCTCGTCTGCTTTCCAGGGCATGCATAGAAGGCCAGGGAGGCAAAGGTGCTGTGCAGGTGCTTTTGGTTCTGTTTGGACCTCCACAGTCTAAGTGGCTCAGCTAGAGGTAGAGCACATTTTGTGGACCTGAAGTATATACAATTTAAGGAGCCATTTTAACCCATTAAGTTGTATGGTTCCAGATGTGAATCACTTATAAAACTTAAATTAAGCAACAAAAATATCACTTAGAGTAATGTTTGAAATGCATACTATGTTTTTAGATTTCTATTCCAGAAAGGTAATAGATGAATGATCAGAGTGTTCCATATATATATATATTTCATGTGAAATATATATATGACATATAAGCTCTAGATGATGATTGCCAACCTATTTTAATTCACCTGTGTCAATTTCATTGAAATATTGAATTGAAAACTTTGGGACTTAATGGGTTAAAGACAAAGAACACAGTTTGACACTGAAGTGTATTTTTATTTAGAGTAAGTTTAAAAAATTACACAGTTTCAAAAAGTTGAAAAGAAAAAAACAGCCACAACACCACCAAATCCAGAAAAAGAAATTTTACATTTTTTCCTGCATTCAAAAATCTTTATTAGTGAAGAAAATTGTGCATTTTTTTCATGTACAGATGTTGTTTGAAAATATGTATACAATGTGGAATGGCTAAATTGAACTAATCAACTTGTGCATTACCTCCTGTACTTAATTTTTTTTCTCTTTCCACATTTTTATTGGTGTATTATAGTTGTACATAATGATGGAGTTTGTTGTTACATTATTTGTACATGCACACAATATAGCAATGTAATTTAGCCAATGTCACTCCCTAGCACTTCCCCCCTCCCTCCCTTCCTCTCACCTTCCGGTCCTTTTCCTCTACAGGTCTCCCTTTGATTTCTTTCCATGAGATCCTTGCCCCTCGCCCTGCTTTTTCCTCTCTGGCTTCCATATATGACAGAAAACATGACCCTTGACCTTCTGGGTTTGGCTTATTTCACTTAACATAATGGTGTCTAGTTCCATCCATCTTCCTACAAATGACATAATTTCATTTTTCTTTATGGCTGAATAAAACTTTGTTGTGTATGTATACCACATTTTCTTTATTCATGCATCCATTGATGGACACTAGGCTGGTTCCATAGTCTCTTGTGATTTGTGCACATGGTTGTGCATGTATTGCAGTAGTGTGATGACTTTATTCTTTAGGATAAATACCAAGGAGGGATACTTGTGTCATATGGTGGTTCTATGCCTAGTCTTTTTAGGGACTTCCATACTGATTTCCATAGTGGTTGTACTAATTTACAATTTCATCAAGAGTGTAAATGTGTTCCTTTTTCTCCACATCCTCTTTAGCATTTATTATTATTTGTATACCTGATGACTGCCATTCTTACTGGTGTGAAATGATATCTCAGTGTAATTTTGATTTGCATTTCCCAAATTGCTAATGATGCTGAACATTTTTTCACATATTTCTTGGCCATTTGTATTTCTTCTTTTGAGCATCTGTTTAATTTAATAAATTTACCCATTTATTAAATCTTATTTGAATTTTTAGTGTTTTTATATATATTTTAGATATTAATCCTCAGTCAGAAGAGCAGCAAAGATTTTCTCCCATTTTGTAGGTTCTCTCTTCATATTCCTAATTATTTCCTTTTCTGTGCTTTTAATTTGATACTATCCCATTTATTAACACTTTGCATTATTTCCTGAGCTTTTGGGATCCTATTGAGAATGTTGCAGCCTTTGCCCATATGCTACAGTGTTGACCCTAGATTTTCTTATAGGAGTTGCATAGTTTCTGGTCTAATTCCTAGGTCTTTGATCCATTTTGAATTGATGTTTGTGTAGGGTGAGAGATAAGGGTCTAGTTTCATTCTTCTACATATAGATTTCCACTTGTACCAGCATCTTTTATTAAAAAGGTTGTCTTTTCTTCGAAGTATTTTTTGGCACATTTGTCAGGGAGGATGATTGTAGATGTGTGGGTTTATTTCTGTGTCTTCTATTCTGTACCACTGATCTATGTTTCTGTTTTCATACCAGTACCATCCAGTTTTTGTTACTATAGCTCTGTAGTATAATTTGAAGTGAGGTACTATGAAGTCTCTAGCATTGCTTTTTTGGCTTGGAATTGCTTTGGCTATTCAGGGTCTTTTTTTCTTCCAAATGAATTTTAGGACTGTTTTGTCTAGCTCTGTGAGGAATCTCATAGGTCATTTGACAGGGATTACATTGAATCTGTGTATTGCTTTTGGCAGTATGGCCATTTTAAACATTAATTCTGCTTATCTATAAACATGGGAGGTCTTACCATCTTCTGTATCTTCAAACTTTCTTCAGTGTTGTATAGTTTTTATTATAGATGTCTTTCTCCTCCTTGGTTAAATTTATTCCTAAGTATTTTTTTTTAAAATTTTAATTTTTATTTATTTTTCTCAAAAGTTGCATTTAAATACATGTTATCAAACATAACAGAAAAAAAACAAATTTTCAGAAGCTGTACACACTATTCACTGAAAATATTTGTTGTATTCCTAAGTATTTTATTTATTAATTTTTGAAGCAATTGTGAAAGGAATTGTTTTCCTGATTTCTTTCCCCTCAGATTCATTGTTGTTCTATAGAAAAGCTATCAATTGTTAAATATTTTGATTTTGTAACCTGTTACTTTGCCAAATTTGTTTATTAGCATTATCAGTCTTTTGGTGGAGTTTTTTTGGATCTTCTAAGTATAGGTTCTTCTGCAAACTGTGATCATTTGACTTCCTCCCTTTCTATTTTTGTCCTTTTTATTTTTTTCTCCACCTAATTGCTCTGACTAGAATTTCTAGAACTATATTAAATAGGAGTGGTGAAAGTAGACCTACTTGTCTTATTCTTTTAAAGGAAATGCTTTCAGTTCTCATTTACTATGACATTGACTTTGGGTTTTTCATATATGGCCTTTATTATGTTGAGGTAGTTTCCTTCTATCCCTAGTTTCTTCAGTGCTTTTTATTATGAATGGGTGCAGAATTTCATCAAAGTTCTTCTTAGCATCTATTGAGATGACTAAGTGATTTTTGTCCTTAATTATATTTGTTTGATGAATTACACTTATTGATTTGTGTATGTTAAACCATCCTTGCATCTCTGGAATGAAACAAACTAGGTCATGATGCAAAATCTTCTTAATATGTTACTGAACATGATTTGCTAATATTTTATTAAGTATTTTTTCATCTAATTTCATTGGAGTATTGGTCTGTAATTTTCTTTCCTTGATGTGCCTTATCTGGTTTTGGTATGAATGTGATACTGGCTTCATAGACTGAATTTGGGAGTGTTATATCCCTTTCTATTTCATGAAATAATTTGAGGATTATTGGCATTAGTTCTTCTTTAAAGGTCTGGTAGAATTCAGCTGAGAATCCATGTAGTCCTGGGCTTTTCTTTGTTTGAAGGGTTTTTATTACTACTTCTATCTTGTTACATTTTTTGGTTTGTTTAGGTTTTATGTCCTCTTGATTCAATTTTGGCAGATTGTATTTATCTAGAAATGTATCCATTTCATCTAGCTTTTCCTACCTATTGGAGGATAAGTTCCCAAAATAGTCTCTGCTGGATTTCTGTGACATCTGTAGTGATTCCTACTTTTTCATCTCTAATTTTATTAATTTAGGTCATTTCTCTTTTTATTTTGCTTTTTTAAACTAAGGGCTTTTCAATCTTGTTTATCTTTTCAAAGAACCAACTCTTTGTTTCATTGATCCTTTGTATTATTTTTTATTCTCAAGTTCATTGATTTTGGCTTTGATCTTAATTATTTCCTTCCTTCTACTGGTTTTGAAATTGGCTTGTTCTTATTTTTCAAGGGCCTTGAGATTCATCATTAGGTTGTTTATTTGGGATCTTTCTAATTTTCTTATGTAGGCACTCATAAATGCCTACTGTCCTCTTAGAACTGCCTTCATAAAGTGTCCCAAGGATTCTGGTATGTTGTATCACTGTTCTCATTTGAGTCTAAGAATTTTTAAATTTCTTCCTTGACTTCTTCTACCATCCATTCTTCATTCAAAAGTGTATTGTTCAACTCCATGTGTTTATATAGTTTCTGTAGGGTTTTGTTATGTTTATTTCTAATTTCATTCCATTATGATCTGATAAGATACAAGGAATTATGAAAATTATTTTTGCATTTGTTAAGAGTTGCTGTGTGGAATCATCTCCACTGAGGTGTTCAAAATAGGCAATAAGAATGGATGGTCTCTGTCTTTGCCCAACTCTCTTTCATTCCATTTTTCTTGGGCTATGGGGAGAGAGAGAGAGTGTGGAAGGGCTGGAGGTTGTTAACCCCTTCCTCTTTTATTGTTGTTTGCCAAGCTCCCAATTGGAAAGGCCTAAGACTGAAGATGGTTGAAATAACTCTCAGGTTCCATTCTCACCAGTATCAGGTAGGATGGAATGAGAAATACTGCAAGTTGAAGGCTTGTCTGCACAGACCACGTGGATGCACTCCTAGGCAGGGTAGGATGCTGCAGTCTTCTTTGAGAAGAGTTACAGTGGCTGAGGCTTAAGTCTAATCTGGCCTCAGGGGTTTCTGGGTGGCATCTGTTCTGGAGACAGTAGATCAACACACCTGAGGGCCTGGTAGTTGCTAATGTCTGTAGGGAGTGTGGATCTCAGAAGGCTCCCAAGAATTCTACTCATGGGGCGAAGGGGACAATCCTCCACACACTCTGCTGTCCAGAAACACAGGCTTTCCTGGCTTAGTCCCCATGTGTATTCATGCCCACTTCAGCTGGTCACATGAGCCACAAGACTCAAAGGAAAAGCAAGAATCCCCCTGGGATTTTCCATCATGTTCTGCTAGGTACACACTAGGTCATGTGGTAGGCATTTGCCAGAACAGCATGGTAGTGTTTGCTCTGATCTTCTGAGTCCAGCAGTAGCAGCTGCATCATGGTGGCATCAAGATGGCTCCTGCCTTAGCTGTCAGTGGCCAGTTGAGAAACAGCACTTTCCAAATACCAGTTCACAATGCAGCCTCTAGATTAGTTAAGTTAGACTGCTTTTCTGATCTATTTTTCTGTACCAAATCTGTCCACTGTGTTTCTCTCTGTATTACCCCACCCCCTGTGGTGAACCAGGTTGCTCTCGCTGCTCTGCTGCAACTGGCTTGACTCTGATGTACTCTTTTTTCTTTGGTCAATGAATACAAATTTTTAAACCTCTAAGATACTCTTGACTTTCCAATATTGAATTTTAGTGAAATCCTGATTCATCCACCCCACTGAGAAGCAGTACTCCTGCTGCTTGAATCTCAATCGATGGAACAACTAGGAATGCAGCTTTCCTCTTATCTGCCATTTTGAATCTACTCCACTTTTTTTTCTTTCTTTTTTTCTTCTTCTTCTTTTTTTCCTCCTCCTCTTCCTCTTTCTCCTCCTCCCTTTCTTCTTCTTCCTCTTCCTCTTCCTCCTCCTCCTCTTCTTCTTTTGTGTAGTGATTTTTTAAATCTCTCAGCAACTTTAAAGAAGAATGGTATAGAAATGTTAGAATGTGTTGTTTGGTATTCCACAAAGGTAGCATATGGCTGGTGGAGGTAAAACAAGATCTGAAGTGTTCAGAAATGGAAATTGGTATGTAAAGCATTCTTTCAGTAATCTGTGTAATATTGAAAACAGAGAAATAGACTTTTACTAATACCTAATATTATTATTTTTAACTGTATGATCATGTTGTTGAACTTATTCCTCCTGTCTACCTTTGACCAACATCTCCTCAATACCCCTCCCCCAATCCTGGTAAACACCATTCTACTCATTACTCCTTTGGAGTTCAGTGCTTTTAAATTCCACATATAATGAGTATATATAATGAGTATTTGTTTTCTGTGCTTTGCTTATTTCACTTAACATGTCTTCCAGGTCCATATATGTTGTAAATTAATAGGACTTACATAAATATTATTCATTTAAGGATGAATAATATTCCATGATGTATATAAACCACATTTTCTTTAACCTTTCATTGATTAATGGACACTTGGTTATTGTATATAATGTGCCAATAAACATAGGGGTACAGATATCTCTTTGACATACTGATTTCTTTTGTATATATATTCAGTAGTGAGTTAATTCTATTTTTAACTTTTAAGGATACTTGATATAAAATAGCTATTCTCATTTATATTCCAACAACAATGTGTGAGGTTTTCCTTTTCCCCCATATCTTCTCTAACATGTATTTTTTGTCTTTTCTATTTCAGTTATCCTAACAGATATAAATGATATCTCACTGTGGTTTTAATTTGCATTTACCTGATGATTAGTGATGTTGAGCATTTTTCCCCATGTATCTGTTGGTTCATGTTATGTCTCCGTTTGAGAAATGTCATGCCCTACATTTTTTGTACTGCTTTCTCTTTGCTGTCCTCTACGTGTGATGACAATTTTAAAATATCATTTTCTATAGAATGAATAGAAAGATATTCCAGTGTTCTCCTGCATGGTTGATCAAGTTTTTCCCCCATTACAGAACACTAGCCAATTTATTCCAACATTAAATAAAAATAATTATATATGTGGTTGATCAAGTTTATATATAACTCAGGCTATGCAGGCTAAATATGCTCTCTGTCCCTGAGCTACACCACCAGCTCTGAGGGATTTTTTTCTTAACAGTTGGTATTTTAGTCAGCTTTTCACTGCTGTGACCAAAAGACCTTATAAAAATAATTTTAGAGTAGGAAAAGTTATTTGGTGCTCATGGTTTCAGAGGTCTCCATCCATAGATGTCCAACCCATTGCCTAAGGTGAGGCAGGACAAATGGCAGAGGAGCATGGAGAAGAAAAGCAGGTCAGGACATTGCACCAGGAGAGAGAGAGAGAGAGAAAGAGAGAGAAAGACACTAAATTCAGCTCACAAAATGTATACCCCAAAGGCATGCCCCTCAGTAATTCACCTCCTCCAGTCACACCCTAACCACCTGAGTCACCACCCAGTTAATCCATATCAGAAGATTAATGCACTGATTAGGTTAAGGATTTCATGAACAATCATTTCAAATCTAAACTTCCTTGCATCGTCTCACATGAGCTTTTCAGGGACACTTCATATCTAAACCATAATAGTTTGGGGTGCATGAAATAGACTCACACATAGATTTACTTGCTGTTTATAATATTTTTATAAGTTTGTGTCTAAGAAATCAGATGAACTGTATATTTTTGCCATTTCTATCAAAAAAGATAATCCAGTTAATGGTACATTTGTGTTTATGTTACATTCACAAGCATGCTTCTGCTGGCAGAAAATTTATTTTTTATTAAGTATTAATAAAAGTCTATTTCTGCTTACTATATAACATGTGAGATCATTGAAAGAATGTTTTACATGCCAATTTTCAGTGTTTTAAATTTTCTCCTTCACTAGTCACACTGCCTTTGTTGAGCACTGGAGAGCACATCCAAATAATATCTATACCATGATGTCACACTGTACAAATTGAGTTGTCACAGTGACTAGGAAGAAGATTTCTGGAATCATTCTCACAGTGGAACAGATAGCAACAACTTAACTGTACAGGGAAGATACTGGACCACATAATTATATCCTTCTAAACCCCAAGAAAATATATTCTCAATTCATATTCCCCTTTAGTTGGATCCCACAATGACCATTCTAATACCACCTGACATGAAAGGAAGAGTGTGTTTGGGGGGATAACTCAGAGTAAAAAGAGGCAGTAGCTTTAACCAATTTCAAATTTTACACAAAATGATGACCTATACATAAATAAACAAGTCTTTCTAGATCTTCGGGAGGCTCAAGTGAAGGGCCTTGAAACAAAGCTTTCTTTGGATTCATTGTAAATCTCCCTTGAACTTGCTCTTGTTTTTTTCTTTTTCCTGATGCCTATCTATTCAGAGCACTTCAGCCTTTGAGAATGTACTAGCCTATCTATGCATTCAGCTATTTGAGTGTCTACTTATTCTAGACACTGTGATTGGCAGTGAGGTCCACCAATAAGGAAGTCAGAATATTTCCTTACCTTCTGGAACTATCTGGGCTGTTAATATTGAAGATGATTTTCTAGCCCAGCATGTCTGGACTCAAAATTGTCAGAACCCACACAGCATCTCAGAGTAGAGGAGCATGAACTAGAGTGAAACTTTTGCATGTCAGGGGTCTTTGGCCCCCAAACAACCACTTGACAACTTTTAGAATCAAATCTTATATCATCTCTAGGCACTGTCTTAGGTTTACTGTAGGGAAGTTTCCTTTTTAAAATCTTCACAAACGTGAGTGATAGATGCCTTGACCTGAAATGGCCACATTTTATATTCATAATCTGTATTTAGTACAACAGCACATACTTCCTCAGGTGCGCCTAATCTTAACTTCTTCTAGCTTTCAATCTGTTGCATTTTAATAAGAGCCTGGTAAGGTCATCACTATGTCCTGAGAAAAAAGAATTCTCTAAGAGGAAATATTTTATGGTATATTTTCCTATACTATTATACTTCTACCTGCAGCAATATCAGCCAGATATGAAACCCTCTTTCCTAACATCTAGAAATACTGAATAAAATGTAACAAACACATTTTAATAGCATAACTGAATCCAAAGGATCTTAGGGGCCAGGATTAAAAAAGAAAACTGAGTATATTTTGCTAGAAGAGTAGATTTTTTTTTTCAAAAAAGGTAAGTATGTGAGGCAATGCATGTTAAATAGCTTGATTCAGTCACATTGATATGTATTTCAAAACAAAATCTCATACACAATAAATTACTTTTACAATTAAAAAAGTATAATTACATTTACAATCAAAAAATAAAATATAAATAAGTAAATAGTAAGGAAACTGAAATACTGAGCTGTTGCTGAGAGATTGCTGATCATTAGTTCTTAGTGATCGGGGAACTTGAGCTTTATTTCATGCAGTGAAAGGAAATGGTCCTTAGGTCTGTATGTGACAGGTAGTCAGAACTTAGGTTGTCACATGAGCCACCCCAGTGTAACAAAACAAAGGGGAGACAGAAGCAAGATGCAGAGGCAAAATTGCTGCTCATTTAAGCTGCTAGCTTTATTTATACCAATAGGTTACAAAGTAAGATATTTTTGTTCATGATTAGATGTGTGCTCTGACTAAGCATGCATTAGTTATCTTAATAGTTCCTGGGAAAAACTGCAGAATGTTCCAGTTGTGGGAAACAAGATGCCTATTATTTTCTGGGAGTTTGCTCACCAGAGACACTCACTGTCTTGTACTTTTCCACAGTCAGAACTCCTATAGCTCCCCTTTTTTGTTTCATATCGCCTTTTAGATGAATAACACTTGTTTTATCTTTAATATTGGTGGAGGCAAAAAATAGGGTAAGTATTGACAACAACAAGTACAACATAACAATCCCAGTATTAGTAAACACCCACCTATGAATAGTTATTTAATACAACTATTCATTGTATTAAAATTGGATAACTATGAAGTTAGCCAATCTAATAAATCTAAACCTCCACCATCATCCTGTTGGATGTTTTTAATGATGTCTTTAAGGTAATCTAACTATTTTGAAATGGATTTACTATTATTACTTAAGTTAAAGCAACACATATTGTTAAATTCATGACAGCCTTTATGATGTAATAATAATAAGTAATCACTTGCAGCTCAATTGTCAAGAATAGCTTGACAATGTTGTTTTTGTTCTTCATTTAGCATATTGATTGCCATAGAGGTATGACTGATATTTTTTACCACAGCACAGGCCAATTTCATGGTCTGTGTATAAGCCCTGACAGCCATCCATCCAGGGATGCTCACTAAGGAAAATATCAGATCCTTAAATTCTGTCTTAGAGAGAAGGCTTACTGAATCATCACAGTTTTCATCAAGAGGGATAGTTTTTTTTATGGATATATTGTGTAGCATGGTGGCCTATTAAATCCTGTGGGGATAGTAGAAACATAGTCAATTGGCTAAGACAACAATGGGTACCATGAGACATATTAGCAGGTATATAGTTAAAGATATATGCTCTACAAGAAAAGAACCATCCAGGTGGTAAGGGGATATAACCATTTCCATACACAATGGGCTCCACCTTCATACAGTTAAATGAGGGTGGCCTCAAAGAGACACATTTGTGTGTACAGTTTTGAACCTCAGCACAAGTGTCAGTTGTGCTTATGGCAACAGTGGGTATAAGTAACATCATAGCATTGGAAGGTTTGGCATATTGAGGACTTCCCCAATTATAAGAATATTTGTAGGATATTGGTTTTTGGATACCTTTTTTGGAGAACATTGTCATATGTATAATTTTGTGTGAAGGATAGCATACTGGAAGAAGGCAGCAGCCCAATACACCCCCCATATCAATATCCTGGTGGATACAAGTCTCAGATGAGAATTTCAGCCAGGCAAACCCATATATTATAATGGGCTCTAGAAGTCAAGGAGTCTGATTTCACTGGATTTTCCATAGCTGGGGTACAACAGCCAGAACAACATTATCATAAGGATCAAAACATTTACAGAGTTTTGTGCAAGTTTAGCAAACAAAGCAATAACCAAATTTTCCAGAGTGCATTCTAATCCCATTTGAGCCAACAGCTGTTGAGCTGAGGTTGTTAATGATTTTATAGCTCCCCAAGTCAATGGAGGTCTAGTATCTCGGGGTCCTCTTGTTCCTTCTCTTTTGAGGAGAGTGATCATCATTTTGTTTGGCAGAATCCTCCTCATTCAGGATCAAATGAAACTTGGGGATCAGGTTGTGAAGTTTCTGATGTCAATTCATGATTGACAGATCTCACGCACTGAGCCGGAATCCAAACAGGACCTGTTGGTGTAAGCACAGCAGCATATCCTTTTCCCCATGTGATCAGAGGCACAGGGTCCTGCCATCCTGGGTCTGGTGAAATCCTGTATTTTATATAAATTTTTGGCAATGTTTGGGAATGAAATGTCTATCCAAGTCAGATGACCAATTGTGAGTATTATCTTTGTATTTCATGTTGAGTACATTAACTGTAAGTAAAGCAATGTTTAAGGCATTATTAATGTGAGATAGGCTAGGTCCCCTTTTTTATTTCAGTTTTAAGAGGCATATAGGCATGTAGAGCCATGTCCAGCAGGATTATGAGGAATTTCATGGGTTAACATTATATTCTGATGAGTACAAAATTGTGCAAAAGCACAGGATGTATATGCAGGGGCATTGTCCATTTTTAAATGAGCAGGCAAAGCAGAGTAATAAATGAGAAATGCAAGCAGATACATTTTCAGATCTATAAGTGCCAGCCCAATTTAACCCAGAATGAGTATCAATGGAAACATGGAGAAAGGAATAAGGATGAAAGGGAGGGAAATGGGGAAACATCCATTTGCCAAAGTGCATTAGAATACAGGCCTCATGGATTTACAGATTCCCACACAGGGACCCAGAAGGGTGTACAGTGAGAATAGTTATTAACAATGGCATGAATCTGTTGGGAAGAAATGGAAAACATCTTCATTAGTGAGTGAGCATTTTGATGAAAAAATCCATGAGATTCTACAGCATCTGAAAATAAAGGATAAAGGGATATTATACCTGTATAATAACGGATATTATACCTGTATAATAACGCATGAGCGTTACCTTCCATCAGAGGTCTGGGAATTTTGGTGTGACTGCATATATGAGCAAGGAAGATAGGGAATATATGATTTTGTAAAAGAGTTTGTAAAAAAGAGATAGTAAATTGGAATACAAATGAGAGGATAACACGGCCATAGAAATATGAGCAACAAGTTTAGCTATATATTGAGAATCTGTAATAATGTTTAAAGTAGTAGAAAATAATCTTAGTGCCAAGAAAATGGCTCACTGTGGGAAATTTGAGGGAAAGTATAATAGTCCATTTATCATTAATAAAAACATACTATATCTCTTTGTTTACCTCCATCTGTATACACCTTTAGCCCCTCTACAAGAAGAATGGTAGAAATCAAGGAAGTGGAGTGGGGGGTGGATATGTAACCTGACATAACAAAGAGAACACCCATCATGAGGCATGTGAAAAGCAATTGGTGCTAAAAAAACCTGTTAATACAGCCTGGTAGTAGGAGGAAAATTGTAAGTATTGGAGATGCAAAGTTTTTCCATAAGTAAGATATAAAACATGAATGTCCATGCCTGTTAAGGATAAAATTCTAGTGCAGCCATCAGCAATTAATTGAGCACACATATCAGTAAAAGGCAGAACATTATGGCCTGAAAAATGAGGAGAGTACAACCATTCTAATATATATAATCCTTGGTTATAAATAGCAATTACTGCTGCAAAAGCATAAGGTTTTCCATCAAAAA
Organism: Geosciurus inauris; assembly: GCA_004024805.1. Lineage (NCBI taxonomy): Eukaryota > Metazoa > Chordata > Mammalia > Rodentia > Sciuridae > Geosciurus > Geosciurus inauris. The sequence goes on along the minus strand of PVHX01000179.1, from coordinate 18,100 downwards.
TTACCAATGATAATGGCACATTAGATACAGGAAATCAATCCATCATTACTGTTGACAAATTTTTATTAATTTTTTGTAGAGCTTGTTTTAGAGAAGGAGTGAAATGAAGAGTGGAGGCAGGGTCCTGTTTCTTTAACAACTGGAAAAAAGGAGAGAGCATATCAGTAGTTAATGGAATATAAGGTCAGGCCCAATTTAAATTTCCTAGAGATTGCTGTAAATAAACCAAGGAAAATTCAGAAGGAAGGGTTAAATTGGGGATGTGAGGAGTTGAACATTTTTGAAGTAATGTATGTCCCAAGTAGCTGGTAGGGAGTTGACAATAAATTTTTTTCTGTAACAACATGCAGTTCTGATCATAATAATACTTCCTGTAATATTTGTAGAATTTCATCTGTGATGTTTCATCCTGCAAACACTATATCACCGATATAATGATAAAGAAGTAAGTGAGAAAATTTCTGATGAAAACGGAGCACAGTTTTATTAACAAAATATTGACATAATGTTGGGCTATTTAGCATCTCTTGTGGGAGAACTTTCCAATGAAATCTATTAGTAGACTTATGATGGTTAAAAACAGAGACACTGAAAGCAAATTGTTCCCAATCATTAGAAAAGAGAGGAATAGTAAAAAACACAATCTTTTAAATCAAAGACATATAGAGAAACATCCTGAGGAATTAAACTTTGGTTTGGTAATCCACATTGAAGTGGACTCATGGGCTGTATACACATTAATTTCTCTCAAATCTTGTAATAATCTCCATTTGCCTGATTTCTTTTTTATAACAAAGATAAGCATGTTCCAAAGGCTAGTAGAAGGTCCCAATTGTAGCTGTTCTTGAATAAGAGCCTCTGCAATTGCCACCTTTTCATTTAACAATAGCCATTGTTCAAATGAGACAGGGGTGGTGAATTTCCACTTTAGTGGCAAGGCAGTCAGATCTGCAGAGGCCTCTGCAAAAAAAGCAATTGTACAGACATTTGGAGTTTATGTAAAATGTCTCTGCCCCATATGGGAAAAGGTATTGTCATAACATATGGCTAAACATGAGTGATGATTTGTTGTGCATTGGAAGGGGCAGAGCATCTTAACCACAGGGAGCTCTTGGACACCTGCTCATTATTGCCTCCTATGCCCCAAACTAGGATGGCCCTTTGAAGGAGCCATGCATGAGGCCATACCATAAGGGGAATAACTGTGACATCAGCACCAGTGTCCATAGCCCTGTAATTGGCTGCTCATTTAAGCAAAGTGTCAATTTAGGTCTATTTTCAGTGATCGGTAAACATGCTCCAATTACAATAGAGCCAAACCCTGCATTTCCTCTTTCATTTAAGGGTTGTTGAGCTATAACATAGGGAATCACAATCAATTGAGCAATAGAGGATCCACTGGGGAAGCTTAAAAGCATATGGGACCACATTTGGACATATATTATGTCTGTATAATCAGAATCAATTATCCCGGGAATGACAAAATTTCCCTCTTTAGCACTATGAGAACAAAGCAAAATTAATCCAAAAGTATTTTAGGGTAAAGGTCTCTGAATTTGAGTAGCAATTTTACATACCTCCCCAGGAAGCCATACTTGGGCATCTCCTGTAGTTAAGTCTATGCCAGTGCTCCCTCTAGTGGCATGAAAGGATTTCGGGAAGGATATTCTGTTTGAACTGGAAGGGAAGACTCTGTCTGGACTGGGAACTTTTGTGTCACGGGATCTTGAGGGCGCAAGAAAAACAGATTCCCTCTTTTTGCTCTGGGTTGAGGTGGGAAGAGAATACATCACAATTCTTTAAAAACAGTAAAAGGCAATTGTTCATACTCTAGCTGGCAAGTGGAATCTGGCCTAATAGGAGAAACAGCTAAGGAATGAGTTTCTCCATCCTTGCTGCTTGCCTTAAACATTCAGCCAAACAAGATCTAACTAGCAGCAGTGGCTGAGGGGGCGGAGAAAGTGGAAGGAACACCTCTGTAAAGGATGTCTGGATCGGAAGTAGCAGCTGGAGGAGGAGACGTTTGCTGAGAGACAGAGTTTTTATAAAATAGCATTGGAACAAAGATACCAAGCATGCAGCACAAGTACAAGAGCTTGTAGCTCCTCATGAAGCTTTCTACTTATATATTCCCAATCCTCTGAATGTAAGGTACCACTTTCTGGGTACCAGGGACAGCAAGAGTCTACTTCCACCAGCAAAGCAGAGAGGTCAGCATTACTTACAGTATGTCCAGCTTTATAAAGTAAATAGTAAAACTCAGCCCAGTGACGACATTGAGTGTCAGATAGGGAAATTCCCATAGCTTACCATCCGATCAGAGATATGCTTCACTTGCCTGCACAAGGTAGTAAGCTACTCCCTTCCCCATCAATATGTCCAGAAGTGTCCATCCCTGTTTTGGGTGCTTGTGCCCCATGTTGGGTGCCAGTGGTAATGAAACAAAGGAGAGACAGAAGCAAGATGCAGATGGAAAATGGCTGCTTCTCTAAGCTGCTGGATTTACTTATACCAATGTTTTTGTTTAAAATTTGATATGCGCTCCATCCAAGCATGAGTTAGTTATCTTAATAGTTCCCCCGGAATAACCACAGAATGTTCCAGCTGTGGAAAACAAGATGCCTATCATACTCCAGGAGTTTGCTCTTTTTCTGTACTTTTCCACAGTCATAACCCCTATATCCCAGGGTAAGAGTGACCTGGAATATGAAAGGGCAATGTTTGAAGAGAAGGAAGGTCTTTTCCTGGAAATATATATTCATATGGATCCTCCAGATGTAGAAATCATAGTGAGCCTTAACTAAGATCCATTTTTCTGAAACATCTAGTTATTCTGTGGTAAATTGTGGAACACCAAAGTCAAAGGGGAAATCTTAAAAATTACCAGAAAGAAGAGAGATTATTTACTAAGAACTACAATTAGACTTTTTTTGAGATGGGGGTCTTGCTGAATTGCTCAGGATGGCAAAGAAGTTGCAGTCTCCTGCCTTGGCCTCCTACTAGGATTATAGTTACGCACACCAACACTTAGCTTATAACTAAACCTTAAACAACAACAAAAGAGGCTAGAGTGCAGTGGACTAAAAATTTATTCTTTATGGATGCAAACCTTTGCAGAAGTATAAAAGTATATGTGGTAATGATACATGCTAATTTCTGAATACAATTATACCCAGGAATAGAGGGAAAAGGAAAGAGATGGACATTGAGTTAGGCATTTGCTAGATTATACTATAGTCATATATAATATTTTGTTTGTTAAAATAGCATTTTTGTTTATTAAAAGATAAAGTTCAAAGTCAATAAGATATAATAGTGAAAAAAAAAGATATAATAGTGATAGCTGCTTCACCTTCTTAGTATGCCATAGAATTTATTATTTTTGTACTTTTTATATGCTTTAAGTATTTTGCATTATAAAAAGTTTGAAGATAATTTCATTTTCCCCTCATTCAATTTTTTTAAAAAAGTGTCAATCAGTTAAAGGATTGAAATGAATGCATATTAGGGGCCTCTGAAATTTTACATTTTTAACAAGAAAAGTAATTCATTGCATCTACCTGTCATGCACTAACTGAAAATATTTTTTTAAATGGTACTTAACTTATCTCTGGAAATGAACTGTATTGCTGAAGACAGCAAAATCATGGAGCCCAGACCCATTTAGTTCAGTTATTATATAATGCAATTATAGATGCTAATGCTTTCATCCAACATTCAGATCTCTGTATCTTCTGTCTTCTATTCAGGAAAATTTATAGTCTACACATAACTGAATACCTAGTAGAATGACTAAAGGATATTTTAAAATCCCATCTTTCTGAGTCTTAATTTTTAAATACCAAGTTCTTAGGTCAATAAACTTAGCTGCAGTTCTACCTAGATTCAAGGGGTGAACTTCTCCAAATGTCTCTCACATCATGGGGCTACTGAACACATTCATCTACCTTATTTACTTAATTGGGTTCCAGAGTTTTCTAATTTTGGGATGTGTTACCAGAAAAAAAAGAGAGAATGAATGGGGAGAGTGACACAGGGACAGAGGGAGACTCATAGCGTGTAGCTTATAAGTCTTAATGTAGCCACTCTTGTAGGCACAGGGCCAACCAATGAACCATGAAGAATGCACTTCAGAACTGACTTACTGAAAGAGGAGGGAAAATTTATTCAACAGTTACCACCTTCCCTTCTTCAACTCACTTATTTACCCTTCTTTAGTCACACAAGAGACAATACTGGCTAAAGCCATGTATTGTTCTCATCTCATCACTCAGGGAACAAAATTGTATATAGAAGTTGCTGGCTTTTTTCACTTCTGTTTGTTTGAATCAAAATGATAGTGTGAAATAGGTCAATCACTGATATTCAGAGAAAGCAGCACATCCTTTCCAGAATCCATGATGCAATGCATTTGGAGAAAATGCTATTTACTGCTTATTAAAGTAATGAGCAAAAAATAAATCTTTCACATTTTTATGTTACTAGGATATGTTATAACAATGACACAGGGATTCATGGGGGCAATATATTGCCTAACCTGCATTATCTACCTCAATTTTCAACTTTGGATTTTCTAAGTGGCCAGTAGTCAACTGTCCATCACAGTAACAAAATACCTAAGATAATCAACTTATAAGGAGAAAATATTTTTGGGAATCCAAATTTTTGGAGGTCCCAGTCCATGATTGGTTGGTCTTATTGTTTTGGGCCTGTGGCAAGACATACATCCTGTGGAATGTATGGGTGGAGAAAAGCCACTCACCTCATAGCCAAAAAGCAAAAAGAAGAAGATATGGGGTATATCCCACAATCAGTCTTTCTTCCCTCCCTCCTTCCTTCTTCCCCCTGCCTTTCTTTCTTTTAAATTTAATATAATTTTTCTATACTAGGAATCCACAATTCCTAGCAAGGACACACCTCCAATCACCTAAGGGCTTCCTATAAACTCTAACTTCCGTTTCCTACCACCTCTCAATAGTGCCACTTTGGGGACCAAGAGTCTTTAACATATGGGCCTTTGGGAGACATTCAACATCCAAACTACGATAGTAGCCAAGATTCACTCTCGTTGGGTTTGGATAATGAAAAAACATCGAAAATGTTTTTTCTCTTATACCCCAAGATCATAATGTAGAAATTATAATTAAGGCTCTTTATAAAAATAGCTGAAACAACCTGTTAGAAATATCAATATGCTGGGCATGTCTGCACCTGCATATTGGTTAGAACTGTTGGCTGCATGCTTGGGAAGAGCAAGGATAAGCCCTCTCCAAAGCACAGAGAGCCAGGGAACTCACCAAACTCTAGATTCCTAGGATGAAGGGAAATTCCCAGAGGTTGAATAAGGTAGTCTTCAGACAAAATAACCAGCAGAATTAATGTGTGCTTCAATAGGAAATGTATAGGTGTCACTTCACCAAAAGGATATATAGGTTGGAAATATAGCCTGTTAAAGGAATCCAGATCTTCCATGGATATCAGAGTCACATGAAGGAGAGAAATGAAGATGCTTTTAGGTGTGTTGAGATTGACACCTAGAAGATAACCTTAAGCTGCTCCCAGAATATATTCCAAAGACCCAAAGTCAGAGCAAGTTGGCAGAACTAGACTGAGCATTCATCTAAGCCAGAAGCTTGAGCCAGGGAGAAGGGTAACTAATAGTTTTGAGCACCCACCATGTGCCTGGCACCTGCTTGCCTTGTTTCACTGAGTCCTCTTCAAGCATAGTCAAGTGGAAGTCATCATTATCATTGTACAGAGGTGGATGTGAGTCTGAAGAAGGCGAGCAACTTTCCCAAGCCTCCTGAATAGCTGGAACTACTGGCTTACATTACCACTCCTAGATAGATCTGTGCCTGCTTCTTCTCCAGCCATTGAACAGGGAGCCAGCAGTCACTGGGCCAGTGTCATTCTTGTCCTGAGGGTCCGGGACTCACCTCCAGCAGTTGGCTGGTATGGGACAACTTCCAGATGAGGGACGCAGGACATGATGCAATTTCTGAATTTATCTGAGTCATCCAAAAAACTTGTGTTGCTCAAGGAATTCTGTGGGGATGTATCCAGAATGCAGTAGGTTAGAATGAAACAGCCTATCAAAAGAAGAAAAATATTCAGTAATTTTAGTGTTTCCAATTACTTGGAATTTGATATGTTTTATCCTCAAACATACAGGTGGCCTCTTTGTGGAGACCACAGTGAACTGCTACAGCAAGTCCCTTTTCTATCCCATGTTATAGTTTGTGAAGCTCTGCTGAATATATTATGTCACTGAATGCTCAGAATAATTCTGTAGGCATGTTTTATTGCCCCACTGACTAGATGAGGAAAGATGAAGTGCCCAAGGTCAAAGAACTTCTAAGTGGTTAGGCCAACATTGCCACCTGAGTCTGTTGATTCTGGCTCCTGTGGGCATTCTGTGAGGCCAGAAAACCTGAGGTGGACTGGGAAACTGCCTATATGTCTCATAGGCTTTTCAAACTGAACAAGTTTTAAACTTAACCCCTGATCTCCCTCCCACATAACATGATTTGTTCCACATGTAGCCTTTCTCATTTCAGTGAAAGCAACACAATTTCTTTTCTTTCTTTTTCTTGTATTTTTGTCAAATCTGTTAGAGATTCTCCCCATTCAGCTTTATTGAGGTATACTGATAAGAAAAATCCGATTAATTTAAGGTGTACAATATAGTGAGTTGATATATGTATATATTGTGAAATAACAATGATAATAACAATGAATAACAATAATAATGTTAGTTAATATATTCATGACTTTCATAGTTACCTTTATGTATGTGTGTGTTGTATGTGTTGAGAATGTTGAAGATCAGTGAATCTTACCAAACTTCAAGAGTACATTATTATAATAGTAGTCACTATGCTGTACATCAGAGTCCCAGAATTTATTTTGTCTGAAAATTTATACCATTTGACAAATATCTCCTCATATCTTCCACCCCACCTCCCAGACCCTGGCAACCACCTTCTACTTTTTCTTCTATGATTTTGACTCTTAGATTCCACATACAAGTGAGATCATGCACAGTTTGTCTTTCTGTGTCTGGATTATTTTACTTAACATAATGTCCTCCAATTTCACCCATCTTGTATATGGCAAGATTTCCTTTCCAAAGAGTATCCCATTGTGTTTACATACCAAATTGGTACATAAATCCAATATCATGAAGATTTCCCCCTATGTTTTCTTCTAAGAGTTTTTTAGTTTTAGTCCTTGCATTTGTGTCTTTGATCTATTGAGTTAATTTTTATATATAGTGTACTGTAAGGATCCGACTTCTCTATTTTTCATGTAGATATTCAGTTTTTCAATGCTAGAACATTCTCCTTCCTCCATTGAATGATCTTGGCACCCTTGTCAAAAATGACAGATCATATATTTGGGGTTATTTATGGGCTTGCTGTTTTCTTTCATTGGTCTGAGTTTTTTTCTCATGTGAGTGCCAAGGGACTATTTAGGTTCCTTGAAATTCCATAGCATTTTAGGATGGCTTTTTCTATTCCTGAAAAACAAAACAACAACAACAACAAAAAAACCCCAACAACAACCATAAAAAACCCACCAAAAATCTCCACTCAGATTTTGGTATAAATTTCAACGAATCCTATGAAAACTATGTAGACCATGTTGAGTAGAATTTGAATCCATGAATGCAAGATGTTTTTCCATTTATTTATGTGTTAAAATTTATTTTATCAATGCTTTATAGTTTTCAATCTACAAATCTTTTGTCTCCTTTATTGTTAAGTATTTTACTCTTGTTGAAGATATTCTAAATGGGTCTTTTTAAAAATTTCATTTTTGATAGTTTATCAGTGTATATAAATGCAACTGATTTTTGTGTGTTGAATTTGTATTCTAGAATTTTTCTGAATTATTTTATTAGCTTTAAGTATGTGTGTGTAAAATCTTTAAAATTTTCTCTATATTGGATCATGTCATCTAACAGAAATGTTTGCATCTTCCTTTCGTTTTGGGACACCTTTTATTTTATTTTCTTGCCTGATTACTCTGACTACAAGTTCCAAAATTATGTTGAATAGAAGGGGTGAAAGTAGGCATCCTTGCTTTTGTTTATAATTTTTAACCATTTTGGATAATGGTGAAATGAGCACTTATGTTCAAATTCTATATGGACATATATTTTACCTCTTTTGGGAGATACCAAGGAGTAGAACTAATGGATCACAAGCAACTGAATCATACATACATGCCATGTTGTTTTCTAAAGTAGCTGCTATCGTTTTGCACTCCCATTAGTAATGTAAGAGAGTTGTTTCATATCCTTACCAATGCTTGGCTTTGTCAGTCTTTTTAGCTCTAGATATCCTAGTGGCTGGGTATATATATATCAGTGTAGTTTTATTTAAAGTTCATATGATTTTCATTTTCCTGATAACTAGTAATTCTGAGCATTTTTCATGTGCTACTGTTGAATTTTAAAACAAACTGTGGCAGGGATGTAAAATTAAAATGGAGAGTCAAATGGACATCATTATGAGCTTTACCTTACCACAAGATGGATTTCTTAAATCATGTTTTAGTAGCAATAGTAAGATGATTGAGGGAAAATTGTCTTTGTGTACATGAGTCCCTTTTCAAGTCTTCTCTCTCTCTCTCTCTTTTTTTTAAATCTCAGTGGCCTTTTATACAAGTGAGCTTTTGGTAAGTAATACATCCTTAAAAGTTCATATAAAAGTAAAATTTAGAGTAAATTATAACTAAGTACTATGCAAGCTAAGTCATCTGATAGCATTATTATTATTATTATTATTTTTAGTATTGGAAATTGAACTCAGGGGTACTCGACCACTGAGCCATATCCTCAGCCCTATTTTGTGTTTTCTTTCCTTTTTTTTGGTACTGGAGATTGAACTCAGGGGCACTCGATCACTGAACCACATCCCCAGCCCTTTTTTGTGGTTTATGTAGAGACAGGGTCTCACTGAGTTGCTTACCACCTCACCATTGCTGAGGCTGGCTTTGAACTTGCAATTCTCCTGTCTCAGCCTCCCTAAGTGCTGGGATTACAGGCTTGTGCCACCGTGCCTGGCTCTGATAGCATTATTATGCTAAGATGATATCTAGTTTGTGTTGACTATTCACAAGTCATCATCAAATTAATAAATTTTTTAAAAAATACACATTGTATACATGGGTTATAATTCACATTAAATCCCCCCTATTTGGAAAAACAGCGCACCTTAGATTTTATGCAGCATAAGATTTGCTCATGTAATGGATAAGTATTTAAGTCTCAAAGTGTAGATGTGAGGTGCCATAAAAATGTATATAGACCAGGTGGCTGAAACAACAGAAATTTAGTTCTCACAGTTCTGGAGGCTGGAAGTCTGAGATCAGGGGACTAGCATGGTTAGGTTCTTGTGAGGCCCTCTTTCTGGCTTCTTGCTGTGTCTTTGCATGGAAGCAGGGGAGGTATGGGTGGTGGGAAGAGAAAAGAGGAGGGGGAAAGAAGAGTATATATGGTGTCTCTTCTCTTCTTAGAAGGGCACTAATCTAATTAATGAGAGCCCACCCTCATGATCTCACCTAACTTTAATCACCTCTCCAAAGCTCCATGTCCAAATACCATCGTTTTGAGGGTTAAGGCTTCAATATATAGATTTAGGAGGAACACAAATAGTCAAGCCATCACAGAGACCAAAGATATCTTTCTTAAACTCAGATCTGGACTCATCACTCCTTACTTCAGTCCCCTGCTCACAGATCTCCTGTCTTCCCATTGCCTGATGTCTAGAGAATAAACAGGATCCTTCACAACTGGGTTCTGCTTATTCTCATCATATCCAAATCCTGCAACTCAGCCTGTGACCAGGCCTCAGTCCTCTATGTGTTCTCTCATGCCTTCAAACCTCAGTACTTGATCTTCATTCTGGCTGGAATACTCTTAATTTCTCCTGGAAAAAAAATCCTATTCATAAACCTCAGGCCAGAAGCTCAGAAGAACACTTTGAGGTGAGAATGCATGTGCAAAGGATTTAATAAGGAAATGTTTCTAAGAGAGTGGAGTCAGGATAGGGAAAGGAAAGGAACAAAGTAAAGTAGAATGTTAGGTAAAGGCTCATGGAGGATGGCTATAGCCTGATACTTCAGGGAACTGACAGTAAGAGATGTTCTGGAGTTGGCCAGCCCAGGGGGTAAGGATCTGGAAATCCATGCTTCTCATACTCCATCATCAGTCATTGGCTAAGAATTAGCCTTGGGTTTAGGGGGTGGGGCACTTAAGCCTTAAGTCACTTGCAGCTCTCTGCTTGTGAAAACAAAGCAGCTCCCATGGTCTGAGGACAGTGCTATAAAAAAGAGCCAGAGACATAAAACACTAGAGACAGAAACACAGAAGCCAGGAATAAGGGGTAAAGATGGGCACCAAGATGTCAACTACCCAAGGTCTACATCAACAACTTCTTCCTTTCTACAGTTTCTCCCTGATTCTGCCAGGCATGCTCAATCTTACTTCCAAGTCCTTACATTGTTACGCATCTTACAGATTGACTGCCTTACACTGCACTTATATGTTTATTTAATTCTCTTCCTGACTAGCAAGTAAGCTTCACCACTACAGAGATTGTGAATGATTTTTGGGTTAGCCCATAGTAGGTACTCAAAATGTATATTGAAGGCATGAATTGTCTTAATGAGTTCATTTAAAGCATAAAATCAAAGACATTTTTTTGGAGGGGTACTGGAGATTGAACCTTGGGTTGCCTTACCACTGAGTTACACTCTCAGCCCTTTTTAATTTTTTTCATTTGAGACAATCTTGCTACATTGCTGAGGCTGTCCTTGAACTTGTGATTTTCCTGCCTTAGCCTTCTGAGTCATGGGAATTATAGGTGTGGGCCACTGTGACTGGTGAAATTGAAGACACTTATTTTTTTGGTTTTGTATTCACAGACAAGTTTTGACATGCTTTTTATTTTCAAAGGAGTAATAAGTTCACACAGGAAAAACAGCTCCATTTGGAATCACTAACATTTATTCATCCCTGCAACTCTCACATTGGTGCTAGGATTTTAATAAAATTAGGTAGCGTGCAGACTTCCAGTCTAGTTGGGAGATGTTTTCTAACACTGTCCAACAGTCTTCACCTGGCCAGACTATTATTGGCTGTAGCAGGGTACTGCCTCTCCTCTTCTTTTGCAGTCCCACTCTTGGTCTGCATAATAATTGATTCCTTTGTTGACAATGGCTCCGAAGGAGAATTTATGAGAGAAAAATGTTAGCTGCCCTACACAATTCAGGGCAATGTCATTTTGATAATACCATCAGTGGATCTGCCATTCTTGAACACAGTTAAACCCTTTTCCAAGTTGATTCATGTTTCCATTTGGTATCACCTCTTGGTACCAAAGACAGGTATATGTTCCCTACTATATTAAACAATGGAAACCCACATATTCATGCATTTAAAAAATATAAGTGCCTTATTTGCTCATGGCAAGAGATAAGTTCTGATAGAATTCAATTATTTTATCCAGAGATATGATAAAACTACATACAAACAATAGAGCAAATGGAAAGTTATGCATGTCTTAGAGAGGTCAAGAAAAATGTGTGCATCTATATGAAATTTGTGTCTACCGGTGGCACATGCCCGTAATCCCAGCATATTGGGAGTCTGAGACAGGAGACTCTCGAGTTCAAAGCCAGCCTCAACAATAGTGAGGTGCTAAGCAGCTCAGGGCAGACCCTGTCTCTAAATAAAGCACAAAATAGGGCTGGGGATGTGGCTCAGTGGTCGAGTGCCCCTGAGTTCAATCTCCAGTACCAAAAAGAAAAAAAAAAAGAAAAGAAAAGAAAAGAAATTTGTGTCTACCACAATTTATGATAATTGTCATTCATATAGTTTAAGAAGATTTTTGACCTTACAAAGGTATGTCATAAGATTCCTCTGACAGCCTTCCTGATTGAATTAAAGTTGTCATTTGATCTACCAAAATTGACTCTGCATCAGCTTGTGTTGGTCAGTTTTGCATTTCTCTAACAAATACCTGAAATAACCAACTTAAAGGTTTATTTTGGTTCACAGTTTTTGAGGTTCAGGTCCATGATGTGTCAAAGCTGTGAGTTGGTCCTATTGCTTTTAAGTCTGTGGTGAGGCCATACAGCATGGCAGAAGTATGTGGTGGACAAAAACTGCTCACCTTAGGGCCACAAACAAAAAAGAGAAAAAGGGGTGGGGCAGAGTCCCACCAATGTCTAAAGGCCTCACACTGTCAAGGTTCTGCCACTTCCCTATAGCAGGGAACCAAACCTTTAACACATGGGATTTGGGGTTATTCTTCAGTGCAGTTCTTTGGCCATTTATTTACTGAGGAAAGGAGATCATTTCATAGTCTCCATTTGTTTTCCCTCAGATTGCATTGAATTTAAGTAATAATCTTAAGTATCTTCTAAAAAAGGCAGAATCCTAGAGTTGGTGGGGTTTATAAATAAAGAAATGCTTAGGAGAGAGTTCCAAGATGGTGGCCTAGATGGTCCCCTCCGTGCTAGGCTCCCTGGGACTGAGGCTAGAAGTGGAGGAGGTGCTGTTTTCCAGCCAGCTTCTTGGCATCATTCTGCGGCTCACCACCCCCTGCAAGAGTTTCCCTTGCGTGTGTATGTGTGCAGGGCCACTGGGAGGCAGTGGTAGCCACGGGCAGTGTGACTTCGGTGGCGACCGGCGGAGCACAGTTGCAGCGGGGCCCCTGGCCCAGGGCTCAGGCTCTCTGGGACCGAGGCTGGAAGTGGTGGAGGTGCCGTTTTCCAGCCAGCTTCCTGGCATCATCCTGCAGCTCACCACCCCCTGCAAGAGTTTCGCTCGCGTGTGTGTGCACAGGGCCACCAGGAGGCAGCGGTAGCCGCAAGCAGTGTGACTTCGGCGGTGACAGGCGGAGCGCAGTAGCGGTGGGGGCTCTGGCACAGGGCTCCAGCCCGGGATTTGGCCTGGGCAGGTGGGGCCTGCTTCCACACAGGGTGCCTGGCCCCAGCGCCCACCCAGCCGCGGGAGACCGCTAGCAGTTGCTACTGTGGATGGACTGTCTCCTGACCAACCCCTGGCCATTGTTCTTTGTGGATCCCCTTCTAACATGGCGGAACTTCCTACACCAGGGGCGTAGTTCAGCACCTAGGAGCAAACTTTGGCCACGCCGCAGCACATCTTGGAACAGCGACTTCCCCAGCGGCTCAGAGTTTCACCCTGCTGTGGGACCAGCACCCAGGACACCAGTGGGGAAAATCCAGCAAGCAATGGACAATGCCACCTACTGGAGGTGAAAGGAACCATACCTGTTTATTTACATTGAGACTTTTTACTTTTTTTTAATTCTTATTTTTTATTTTATCCTTTATCTTTTTCTCCTAATAGTTCTACTGTTTAATCCTTTTGTTTTATTTCTCTGCTCTCTTGCTCTTTCTCTTCTTTCATTTTACTTCCCTCTTTTCTCTCTCTCACTCTTTTCCTACCCTCTAATCCCCAACAGTTGTGACATCAAATATCTGTTATACAGTGGGATATGGTACATTGGGATTTCTGAACTGTATACTAGAGTGGTATTATATAGTCTTGTAACTCGCACTTGCATATGTTTTATTTTTCTTGCTATCATCTCTCCTCGCTGTACTCTTTTCTTCCTCCTTACTGGTCTTCCCCAACTCTCTGTCGCTCTTTCTAGTAATAGCCAACTCCTATTGGATTCCTTTTTTATGCTCTTTAAGATCTAATAACCATATCCTCACTTCCTACTACCCTGACATTCTATCTTACACCCCACCCTCAAGTTTCCCTAGCCCACCAACAGATACTATAGACCCTTGTAAAAAATTAATGGTTACATAATAGATTGTAAAGGAACACATAATTGTTGTATATCGCGACTAAACTGTAAATGTATTTGGTAGCTGTTAGGAGCTACTTGGATTGAAATTATATATTGCTTGTATTGAGATCAATCAATATCGATCTCCCCTTTAAAGGAGAGATAATGAAACCCTGCAGAGAAACTATACCCATATAGGAGCAAAAATTATAACAACTTGGATCAGCAGAGCTAGAAGGAAAGACACACAAACATCATGAGAAAACAAGGGAAGAAAATGACTCAAACAAACCAAGATACTATGCTATTAGAATCCATGGTCAGTACAGCAGAAGAAATGACAGAACAGGAATTCAGGATGTACATAATTAAAATGTTCAGTGACTTAAATAATGATATAAGAGAGCAAGCCCAGTCAGCAAAAGATCATTTCAATAAAGAGATACATAGGCAAATACAGGAAGTAAAAGATCACTTCAGTAAGGAGATAGAGATTCTGAAAAGGAACCAAACAGAAATCCTGAAATGAAAGAAACAATAAACCAAATTAAAAACTCAATAGAAAGCATCACCAACAGATTAGACCACTTGGAAGACAGAACCTCAGATACTGAAGACAAAATATTGAACCTTGAGAATAGAGTTGACCACACAGTGAAGATGGTAAGAAACAATGAACAGAACATCCAAGAATTATGGGATAACATTAAAAGACCAAACTTACAAATTATTGGGATAGAGGAAGGCATAGAACTCCAAACCAAAGGAATGAGCAATCTATTCAATGAAATAATATCAGAAAACTTTCCAAATATGAAGAATGAATTGGATAATCAAATTCAAGAGGCTTAAAGGGCACCAAACGTTCAAAACCACAACAGACCTACACCACGGCACATCATAATGAAAATGCCTAACATTCAGAATAAGGAGAGAATCTTACAAGCCACAGGAGAAAGAAACCAGATTACATATTATAGGGGGAAGCCAATTAGGATCACTGCAGACTTCTCAACCCAGACCCTGAGAGCAAGAAGATCATGGCAAAGCATATACCAAGTGTTAAAAGACAGCACATGCCAACCAAGAATGTTATATCCAGCAAAATTAAATTTTAGGTTTGATGATGAAATAAAAACCTTCCAAGATAAACAAAAATTAAAAGAATTCATAGCAAGAAAACCGACATTACAGAACATTCTTGGTAAAATATTCCATGAGGAAGACATACAAAACAACAATGAAAACCTGCAGAGAGAGGAGCTACACTAAAGGCCAAACAAAGGAGAAACCCAGTCAAGTTAAAAACCTAAGAATAAACCAAAATGTCTGGAAATACAAACCATATCTCCATAACAACATTGAATGTCAATGGCCTAAACTCAGCAATTAAAAGACACAGACTGGCAGATTGGATTAAAAAAAAAGACCCAACAATACGCTGCCTCCAAGAGACTAATCTCATAGAAAGAGATACTCACAGATTGAAGGTGAAAGGATGGAAAAAAATTTATCACTCACATGGACTGCGTAAACAAGCAGGAGTTTCCATCCTCATTTCAGATAAAGTAGACTTCAAACCAATGTTAGTGAAAAGGGATAAGGAAGGTCATTTCATACTGCTTAAGGGAATCATACATCAATAGGACATAGCTATCTTAAATATCTATGCTCCAAACAATGGGGCAGCCATGTTCATCAAACAAACCCTTCTCAAATTCAAGAACCAAATAGATCCCAACACAATAGTATTGGGAGACTTAACAAAACTCTCTCACCACTGGACAGATATTCCAAACAAAAACTAAATGAAGAATCTATAAGACTTAATATAACAATCAATGGTCTATACTTAATGGATATATATAGAATATTCCATCCTTCAACAAGCAAATACATGTTTTTCTCAGCAGCACATGGATCCTTCTCCAAAATAGATCATATGCTATGCCACAAAGCAAGTCTCAGTAAATACAAAAAAATAGAGATACTACCCTGCATTCTATCTGACCATAATGGACTGAAACTAGAAATTAATGACAGTTTTTTAAAAAGAAGTCACTACAACACCTGGAGACTCAATAATTTGCTATTGAATAATGCATGGGTAACAGAAGACATCAGGGAAGAGATAAAAAAATTCTTGGAGGTAAATGAGAACTCTGATACAACATGCCAAAATCTCTGGGACACTATGAAGGCAGTGCTAAGAGGAAAGTTCATTGCATTAAGCTCATATATTCAAAGATGTAAAAGTCAACAAATCAATGACTTGACACGACAACTCAAAACCCTAGAAAAAGAAGAACAAAGCAACACCAAAAGAAGTAGAATACAGGAAATAATTAGAATCAGAGCTGAAATCAATGAAATTGAAACACAAGAAACAATTCAAAAAATTGATAAAACAAAAAGCTGGTTCTTCGAAAAATTAAACAAATCGACAAACCCTTAGCCACCCTAACAAAAAGAAGGAGAGAGAAAACCCAAATTACCAAAATTTGTGATGAAAAAGGAAATATCACGACAGACCCTGCTGAAATTCAGAGGATAATCAGAAACTATTTTGAAAACTTATATTCCAGTAAATTAGAAAACCCTGAAGACACCGACAAATTCCTAGAGACATATGACCTACCCAAACTGAACCAAGAGGACATTCATGACTTACACAGATCAATTACATGCAAGGAAATAGAAGAGGCCATCAAGAGCCTTCCAACCAAGAAAAGCCCTGGACCAGATGGATTCTCAGCCGAGTTCTACAAGACCTACAAAGAAGAACTAACTCCAATACTCCTCAAACTATTCCACGAAATAGAAAGAGAAGGAACCCTTCCAAACTCATTCTATGAGGCTAGTATCACCTTGATTCCAAAACCAGACAGAGACACGTCAAAAAAGGAAAACTTCAGACCAATATCCCTGATGAATATAGATGCAAAAATTCTTAATAAAATTTTGGCAAATCGCATACAAAAGCATATTAAAAAAATAGTGCACCATGATCACGTGGGGTTCATTCCAGGGATGCAAAGTTGGTTCAACATACGGAAATCAACAATCATACATGTAATCCATCACATCAATAGACTTGAATAAAAAACTCACATGATTCTATCAATCGATGCAGAGAAAGCATTTGACAAAATACAGCATCCCTTCATGTTCAAAACACTAGAGAAACTAGGGATAGTTGGAACATACCTCAACATTGTTAAATCAATATATGCTAAGCCTAAGGCCAACATCATCCTAAATGGAGAAAAATTGGAAGCATTCCCTCTAAAAACTGGAACAAGACAGAGATGCCCTCTCTCACCACTCTTATTCAATATAGTCCTTGAAACTCTAGCCAGAGCAATCAGACAGACGAAGGAAATTGAAGGGATATGAACAGGGAAGGAAGAACTCAAACTATCCTTATTTGCAGATGACATGATTCTATACTTAGAGGATCCAAAAAGTTCCAACAGAAAACTTCTAGAACTGATAAATGAATTCAGTAAAATTGTAGGATATAAAATCAATATCCATAAATCTAATGCATTTCTATACATCAGCAATGAGTCCTCTGAAAGAGAAATTAGAAAAACTACTCCATTCACAATAGCCTCCAAAAAAAATAAAATACTTGGGAATCAATCTAACAAGAGTGGTGAAAGACCTCTACAATGAAAATTACAAGACACTAAAGAAAGAAATTGAAGAAGATCTTAGAAGATGGAAAGACCTCCCATGTTTCTGGATAGGCAGAATCAATATTATTAAAATGGGCATACTTCCCAAAGCACTATACAGATTCAATACAATCCCAATTAAAATCCCAAAGTCCTTTCTTATAGAAATAGAAAAGGCAATCATGAAATTCATTTGGAAAAATAGGAGACCTAGAATAGCCAAAGCTATCCTGAGCAAGAAGAGTGAAGCAGGAGGCATCACAATAACAGACCTTAAAATTTACTACAAAACAATAGTAACAAAAATGGCATGGTATTGGCACCAAAATAGACATGTAGACCAATGGTACAGAACAGAAGACACAGAGAGTAATGCACATAAATAGAGCTATCTCATACTAGACAAAGGTGCCAAAAACATTCATTGGAGAAAAGATAGCCTTTTCAACAAATGGTGCTGGGAAAACTGGAAATCCATATGCAGTAAAATGAAACTAAACCCCTATCTCTCACCATGCACAAAACTCAACTCAAAGTGGATCAAAGACCTAGGAATTAGACCAGAGACCCTGCATCTAATTGAGG